>JAJIBD010001595.1:0-45019 GCA_021461705.1 Cryptotis parvus
GAAATGGATACTGGTGGAGAGATGGGTGCTGGATCACTGTATTACTGAAACTCAAATATGAACACTTTTGTAACTGTATATCTCACAGTGGCATAATAAAATTTTAAAAAAAAATTAAAAAAAGTGTCTCTATATACATATTTATACATATGCATGTATAACTATTTGATTGAGAAAGAGATGAGCTAAGCCTCGAGAAGAAAATAGGTCTTAGAAAGCACTACTTAGATGATGCTTCCTAACAGTGATGAAGAATGAAAAGTATAACATACTTCTATGAATTAAGTTGTGCACCTCAAAATTTAATTGTTATGTTGAAAGCTTAACCCTTAGAATCTGTTATGTAAATTCTTTATAAATAGGGGACCTGTACAATGAAAACTACAAGACACTGCTCCAAGAGATAAAAGAGGACACAAGGAAATGGAAACACATTCCCTGCTCATGGATGGGGAGAATCAACATTGTCAAAATGGTAATACTCCCTAGAGCTCTATACAGATTCAATGCAGTCCCTATGAGGATACCCATGACATTCTTCAAAGAAATTGACCAAACAATCCTGAAATTTGTATGGAGCGATAAACCCCCCCAAGGATAGCTAAAGCAATCCTCGGGAAAAAGAAGATGGGAGGCATCACCTTACCCAACTTCAAACTGTACTACAAGGCAGTAGTAATTAAAACAGCATGGTATTGGAATAAAAACAGACCTGTGGACCTATGGAATAGAATTGAGTATCCTGACACCCAACCTCAAACACATGATCATTTAATCTTTGATAAAGGTGCAACGAGTCTAAAATGGAGTAAGGAAAGCCTCTTCAACAAGTGGTGTTGGGAAAACTGGGCAGCGACATGTAAAAAAATGAATTTGGACCTGTGTCTAACACCATGCACAAAAAATCAGATCAAAGTGGATTAAAGATCTCAATATCAGACTTGAATCCATAAAAGTACATTGAAGAAAATATAGGAAAAACCCTCCATGACATTGAAGCTAAAGGCATCTTCAAAGATGAAACATCTCTAACAAAGCAACTAGAAGAAAAGATAAATATATGGGACTACATGAAACTAAAAAGCTTCTGCACCTCAAAAGAAACAGTGACTAAGATACAAAAGCAGTCCACAGAATGGGAAAGAATATTCACCCAATACTCATCTGATAAGGGGTTAATATCCAGGATATATCAGGCACTGGTAGAACTTTACAAGAAGAAAACAAACAACCCCCATCAAAAAATGGGGAGAAGAAATGAACAGAAACTTCAGCAAGGAAGAAATTCGAATGGCCAAAAAACATATGAAAAAATGCTCATCATCACTAATCATCAGAGAGATGCAAATCAAAACAACAATGAGATACCACTTTACACCACAGGGACTGGCACATATTCAAAAGAACAAGAACAACAAGTGCTGGCGTGGGTGTGGGGAAAAGGGACACTCATCCATTGTTGGTGGGAATGCCCGGCTGGTACAGCCTTTCTGGAAAACAATATGGACATTCCTCCAAAGACTAGAAATTGAACTCCCATTTGACCCAGCCATACCACTCCTGGGAATCTACTCTGGGAAACCAAAAATACGCAGCGGAAACACCATCCCTACTTTTATGTTCATAGCAGCATTATTCACAATAGCCAGAATCTGGAAGCAACCCGAGTGCCCGAAAATAGATGACTGGATAAAAAGCTTTGGTACATCTACACAATGGAATACTATGCAGCTGTTAGGAAAAATGAAGTTATAAAATTTGCCTACAAATGGATGGACATGGAGAAGATTATGTTGAGCGAAATTAGCCAGAAGGAGAGAGACAGTTACAGAATGACTGCATTTATCTGCATAACATAAATATATAGGTACATATTATGATACCAATATCCAAGGTCAAGTGAAACATAGATCAGGAGGTCCTGTCAAAGGTGGAAATTATCACAAGCGTGTAGGTTTCAGAGGCTAGGTAAGACAGAAAATGGAACAGTGTGCTAACAATTGTGAGGGGTACTAATGCCAACCTAGAACTGAGCATTAAATAGAGGCAAAAGGATACACATGACAACCCTTTAATGTATGTTCTGTAATCCATAGTCTGGAGAGGAAGGAAAAGAAAGATAGAGAAATGGAAAGAAATAAAGAACCTGCCATGGAGGAGGGCTGGGGAGGGGGAGGGAACCGGGGACGTTGGTGGTGGGAGATGGGCACTGGTGGCGGGATGGGTGCTGCTACACTGTATGACCAAAACCCAAATATGAACTTTTTAATTGTATATCTTTGTAATTGTAAAAATAAAAAAATTAAAAAAAAAAAAATAAAATAAATAGGGTCTTTGGAGATTTTGTAAGTGATACAGGTTTAGAGAGGGTAGGACCTAGTCTGATGACCAATGTTTATTAAATAGGAAAGATTTGGGTACAGACACATGTGAAGAGAGACATGTAGTAAAGAGCCATGAAATGACAAGCAGGTACAGACACATGTGAAGAGAGACATGTAGTAAAGAGCCATGAAATGACAAGCAGATTTTGGAGCAATGGATCTATAAGCCAAAATACCAAAGATTATCTGCAAAAACTGAAATAAGGCAAGAAACAGATTTCCTTTCATAGACTCCAAAACAGAACCAAAGTGCTGACACCATAGTCTTTGATTCCTGATCTTCAGAACTGTGAGAGAATCAATTTCTTTTGTTTTATGCAATAAAGTTTGTGTACTTTGTTAAAGCAGTCGTCAAGAACAAAAGCATGTATCCATAGCAGAGTTCTAGGTTCTCTTGTTTCATGGCATACCGTCTCTCAAAATAATCTCTGATGATCTTTAGAATTTTTGTTGTGATGTCTCCCTTTTCATTTCTGATTCTATTTATTTGGGTTCTCTCTTTCCCTTTCCTTGCTAGTCTTGCAAGTGATTTGTCAATCTTGTTTGTTTTTTTTCAAATAACCAGATCTTGGTTTTGTTGATCTTTTGGATTGTTTTTTTGAGATTCCATCTCTTTGATTTCTATTCTAAGTTCCATTATTTCTTTCTTTCTGTCTGGGTTGGGCTCTTTTTGCTGGTTGCTTTCTAAGATCTTAGCTGTGAAGTCAGATGGTTTATGATGCTCTTTCTTCTGTTCTGATGAATGCTTGCAGAGCTACGTATGAAATTTCCTCTTAACACTCCTTTTGCTGTATCCCACAAGTCCTGGTAATTCATGTATTCAGTCTCATTTGTTTCAAAGGAATTTTTTGGATTTTTTTCTTTGATTTCATGACCAGCTGATTTTTCAGCAGGGAGCTGTTTAGTTTCCAGGTACTTGTTATAACTCTCCATTTTTGTGTGCGATTAACTTCTATTTTCAATGAATCATGGTCTGAACAAATATTTGACACAATTTCTATCTTCTGGCTTTTATGGAGGTATGTTTTTTGGCTCTGTATGTGATCATTTGGAGTATGTTCCATGTGCGCTGGAGAAAAAACGTGTATTTTTTTTTTGGGAGGAAATGCCCTGTATAACTACTTCAGCCCCCTTTCTTCCATTTCTTCCTTTAGGGCCAGTATTTCCTTGGTGAGTTTCAGTCTGGTCGATCTATCAAAAGTTGATAGAGCAGTGTTAAACTCTCCAACTACAATCGGTGTTGCTGTCAATATCTTCTTTGAAGTGTATTAGGAGTTGTTTTAGGTATTTTGCAAGCCTCTCATTGGATGTGTATGTGTTTAGGAGTGTAATTTCTTCCTGATATATGTATCCCTTGCTTATTAAGAAGTGACCTTCATTGTCCCTTCTCACATATTTCAGCCTGAAATCTATGTTGTTGGATACCAGTATGGCCACCCCCAGCCTTTTTGGAGGGGTTGTTTCAGTGAAGGATTTTTTCCCAGCCTTTAACTTAGAGTCTGTCTTTGCTCTGATTGCTCAGGTGTATTTCTTGAATGTAGAAGAATGTTGGATTCTTCTCTAATGAAACATGTGCACCACAGTTGCACATGTTTCGACCAGTTCATTGTGTTCCTGACTGTGTGAGTTCTTATCAGAATGACTTTTTAGATTACAAATTTAAATCTCTTAAGTCAGTGAAGCATTGCATAAACACAAACAAAAAGTGGACCATTAGAGAAGCAAGCAAGCTTCTCTAATGAATTTTTTGATCCATTTTCCCACTCTGTGTCTCTTAATTGGTGCATTTAGATCATTGACATTGAGAGAGATTATTGTCATGGATTTTTTGTGCCATCTTTCTACATAAGTTTGTTGTTCTTTTGGATTTTGTCTTAGAGAAGCTCTTTCAGCACTTCTTTTAAGGTTGCTTTTGAGTCTATGAAGTTCCTGAGCTGTTGTTTTTCCATGAATCTGTGTATCTGTCCTTCAAATCCGAACGAGAGTCTAGCCAGTAAAGAATTCTTGGTGACTGGGGGCCGGAGCGACGCCCAGCGGGTGGGGCGTTTGCCTTGCACGCAGCAGACTCATGCCTGCATGGGTTCGATCCCGGCATCCCATATGGTCCCCGAGCACCGCTAGAAGTAATTCCTGAGTGCAGAGCCAGGAGAGACCCTGAGCATTGCGGGTGTGACCCAAAAAAAAAAAAAGCAAAGAATTCTTGGTGAGGCCATAATTTCATTGAGTTTTTTCACTATATTCCACCACTGCCTTTGGTTGTGGAGGGTCTCTTTTGATAGATCTGCTGAAAACAGAATGCATGTTCCTTCGTATAAAATTTTCTTCTTTGATCTTGCCACTTGAAGAATTGTGTCTCTATGGCATCCATTATCATCTCCAAGACAAGGATTAGTCTTGTAGTCTTTTACTGGGGTCTCTTTTTTGTTGGTATCCTTCAGGCTTCTTGGATCTGGATGCCTGCTTACTTTAACTCTGGGAATTTTTCTGCCAGGATTTATTTTATCTTTACCTATTTCCTTGGGGTTGCCTTTCTTCCCCTCTAGACTCCAATGATAATTATGTTGTTCCTTCTGGATCCATCTTCATGTTCTCCAGCCTGTTACTGATCTATTTTTTGGTCTTTATTTTTACCATCTGTTGGATTTTTCCTGAGTGCTTTCTGCAGCTCATCCTCATTCTCACTGATTTTGTCTTCCACTGCTGTTCATCCTACTGTTGAGAGTCTCCATTACATTTTTCATTTCATCTACTGAGTTTTTATTGATTATATTTTTTGTTTGTAGTATTATCATTCTGCTTTATTTTCCTCCCATAATTTATTGACTACACTTTCCACTGCTTCATTTATGTCCTCCTGTATTTTATTGGACATCTGTTCCACTTTGTCATTTAGCTCGTTAAACATCCTCACCATTTCTTTTCTGAATTCTTTGTCAAAGAAATTATGTATGTATTCTGTTTTGAGTCTTCAGGGTTATTTTCTTCATCTGCCCTTCAAGGTACGAATCTGTGTTGTTTCCCGTGGTGCTGTGGTAGTCCGGGTGTGGATTCTGCTAGGGCGCTGTTTCTTCCTCACTGTCAGGTTGGACTCTGGAGATCCTCAGAAGATGGTGTTTATAGGGGATGTCACTGGGGTCCCCGACAGTTTCAGGACTGAAGTTCTCTTCTACCTCCGAGGCTGACGGGAGAACAGATGAAAACTCACGAGTCCAGCGCAGTTCAAAAAAGTCTTTTAGTAGTACAAAGGCTCTACCACCACAATCCAATATAATGAAAAGAATTAGCTAGCTCTGGTCAGGACTTAGACCATACAAGAGAGCCCATGTCTCCCACCAAAAAGAGGATCTCATCCGAGAGGAGTTCTACCCAAAGAAGGAGCAGAAAAAAGGGAAAGGGGCTCAAGTCAGTCCCCTTATATACACCAAAGTAATCCTATCTGTTAACAGGGGAGTGTCCTGTCAACAAAGAACCCTAAACAGCTTGTAGAAAGGTGGTGCCACACCCTATTATAGGTATAAACAAAGGATTACCCAAGGAGGACTAATCCCTTCTTCCAAGATTATCTCTTATGTAAAACTCTGGAGAGAGTGGCTGGTATAAAGTAATACATCTTAATTTCATGAGATGTAATCTAGATGGTAATCTAAATGGTACCCACAAGGTCCTTCTTATTTATTATCTGCACCAAGGTGATTTCTGCGTATCTAGTTCTCTGTATACTGAAAGGGTCACACTTGCCTGTCTGAGGGCAAACTAATATGATCCTTCCTATAACCTTAATGATAGTCTCAATGTAGCCAGGGTGGTAATCTCGTGGTAAATTCTAACTGTCCCACACTAGGTGCAGTGGGTATAAAGAGGAGCTGTGCCCAATCTAGAAAACAAAAATCTTAGCAGATGTATAATAAGTCAGAAGTTATTCAGAGTCAAGGTGACGTCTGTAACTGCCACACCCTCTATCAGTGTTTAGAATGAACCTTGACTTAAGAACATGTAAGTAGATTAAGCTGTAAGTGGGAAAACAACAAAGCTCCCAAACTAGCTAAGCCTGTCATCCAACAGGTGTTCTCTCTCTTCCCTCTTCGAGGAAGTTACCTTCCTCTTGGTATTGAATTTCCTACTTTTTTGTAGGTTTCAGTTGGTACTTGCTGTTGTTCTTGTGTTCAGCCCAAGTTTTGTGTGCTTTTTAGAGTCATATTGTGTTATCAATGTGGATCAAGTAGTTAGGCTGAGGGGAGACGTCCTGACATGTGAAGGTTCAAAGAGTCCCATTTATCTCCTCTTCAGTTTGGAATTCTGAGAGTTGTAGTTTCAAATTCTTTCCCAAATGCATGGTTGCAGTAGCTGGGGCCTGCCAGAGGCCTGCTGCTTTCGCCTTCATTCCCAGGATGGTTTCAGTTTCAAAGTCCCTAACTTACTAGTGACTATGAATATTATACCTTAAGTGGTGCCCAAATGCCATTGGGCTTGGGGCCTCGGTACCTCTGCTTTTTTGGGCAAAACATGTCATCTCCAGTATACCACTTCCAGTTGTATATTGAAAGTATTGAAGGTAAAAGTATGTGAACCTTGAAGAGCATTGAAACAAAACATGTGAGTAACTCCATAAGGTATGTTACCTCTGTTGGCACTATGACAGGAAAATGTGGTGCTAGCATGACAACTAAAGAGTGCAGCGCCTGTGAAACACCACAGCCAAATGTACAATAGTCAAGTGTCTGTGTAATACTTTGTCATTGTAACAATATCCATAGTAGAACTTTACAAAGAAGAAAACAGTCAACACCATCAAAAATGGGGAGAAGAAATGAACAGAAACATCAACAAGGAAGAAATTTGAATGGCCAAAGGCATATGAAAAAATACTCAGCATCATTAATCATCAGAGAGATGCAAAATCAAAACAGCAATGAGATATCTCATACTACAGAGACTGGCACATGTTCAAAAGAGCAAGGACAAGTGTTGGTGTGGATGTGGGGGGAAAGGGACTCTCATTCTTTGTTGATTGGAATAGTCGACTGGAACAGCCTTTTTGGGAAAACAATATGGACATTCCTCCAAAGACTAGAAATTGGGCTCCCATTTGACCCAGCAATACCACTTCTGGGGATATACCTTGTAATACCAAAAAATACACTGTGGAAAAAAGCATCTGCACTTTTATTTTCATAGCAGCACTATTCACAATAGTCAGAATCTGGAAACAACCAGTGTGCTCCTAGAACTGATGATTGGATAAAGAAACTTTGGTACATCTACACAATGGAATACTATGCAGCTATTAGGAAAAATGAAGTTATAAAATTTACCTATAAATCAATGGACATGGGAGAGGATCATAATGAGTGGAAATTAACCAGAGGGAAAAAGACAGATATAGAATGACTGCATTTATTTGCGGGATATAAAAAATATGATACTAATATCCAAGGCCAGACAAAACATGGATCAGGAGGTCTTATCGTTGGGTAGAACCTAGAAAATGTGTGGGAGTCAGAGGTTAGGTAACACAGAGAAAGGAACAGTGTACTAGTAATTATGGTAAATAATAACAGCAGTGTAAAACTGAGCATTAAAAGTAGGCAAAAGAATATACATGATAACCTCTAACTGTATGTATTGCAATCCACAATGAGTAAGAGAAAGGAGAGAAAGAGAGAGTGAGAGAGAGAAAAGTAAAAATTGCCTGCCATAGACACAGGCTGGGAGTGGGAGGAAACAGGGAACTTTGGTGGTGGGAAGCGGGCACTGGTGGAGGGATGGGTGCTGGAACACTGTATGACTGAAACCAAAATATGAACACTTTACGTGACTGCTACATGTCACGGTGGCATAATAAAAAATTTAAAATAAGAAACAATATCAATAACAATAATAACAAACTTACTTCACTTATATTTGCCTCATAGTTTCTTTTGTTATGTGTTGATGAACACTTAGTTTGATTCTGTTTTGGTATTTACAAATTATGCTTCTATGAACATTATGGTGCAAATATCTTCCCAAATTAGTGTTTTGATATCCTTAACAGAAATGCTTCGGAGTGGTTTGCTAGAATGGAATGATGATGCAATGTGATGAATTATTTCCTTTTTTATATCTTAAAGGAATCTTCATACCATTTACCCAGGGGCTTCACCAAGTTTTTTTACCAATAGTGATTGAGAAAAGTCATACTATTTATTTACTGATTGTTTTTTAAGCCACACCCAAGTTCAAACCAAATTTGGCCAGCCATGAGCAAATCAGTACCCTACACATTGTACTACCACTTTGATCAAACTCTTTTAAAACCATAATACCAATTCCTAGCAGGAATAGTAAATAGTAGTTAGAAGTAGGACAGAGAAAGAAATGAAGAAATTGAGAGCTAGGTTGGATTAGAAAAAGCCAAGAGTAGTACCGTGTGGAGAGGGATGTACAATCTTTCTGTGTAGTAGTTTCTTTCAGTATCCTCAATTTACTCTCAGGGTACTAAGGCTCACATAAGTTATTTTCACTAAGGTTCCTGAGAAGAAAGTGTGGAACGGTGTGGGATAAAAATCCTGGTTTGTGTGACCCAGCACATGGGGTCATAGCTTCCAGACAGGAATGCTGACAGAATGTGAGGAGAAAGGAATGGTTTTCCCTTTTTACACTTACCTCTGAATTTCTTATCATTGGAACCAAATTCAACTGCATTATATTCCTCAAATAGCAAACTACAATTAGGCTGAAGTAGTAGGGTTAATGGAGGATGGGATAAGAAAAGAAACTTTTTGTCCAGGTTCGCTTTTATTACTGGTCTGTAACTCAGTAGAGGGTTCCTGAATATTGCCTAATTCAAATTTATTTTCTGCTATCACTTTTATCACTTGTCTTCCCGTTGCTCATTGATTCGCTGAAGCGGACTCGAGTAATATCTCTATACGTCCTGTTGCAAGCAAGTGTACCCCCAGGGGTATCTGCTTGCTCTGGGAACAGGAAGAGACTCAAACATTCCTTCAGGTCATGGGAATGAGGACCATAAATGTTACTGGTTTTTGGCATATCAAATAAAACATGGGTAGCTTGCCAGGCTCTGCCATGTAGGTGGTATACTCTCAGTAGAGGGCTCTTATATCGAGCACTTACATATATAAATATATGTAAAGCATTTATATATATAAAGCATTTACATTATATAGCATTTTCTGCTATATAGCTATATTATTGTCTCTAGAAATTTAGAACCAGTCTGAAAAAATAGACTCTTATCCATGTTGGTGCAAGATATGGATGTAGGGGACCAGAGTACTAATACAAGAATTAAAGTGCCTGCTTTGTCAATCCTGGTTTCATTCTTGGTACCACATGCCTCCCCCAGAGACAGCTGGATATAACCACAGAAGCTCCCAAGTACTGTTGTGGTTATTCTAGTGGCCCTCAGAGCCTAAGAAGCATTGTAGCATTGGCCCTAGCACTGAATTACAGGCCTGGTTGGCCTAAATTCACTGGAAAGGGCCCTACGTTTCCTGAGTACTACTTGGGAGACCCACTGAATAAAAATAAATATGAGCTTGGTTTGAGAAATTGTGGAGATCAGAATCTTAGTAGGCCCTGGAGCAGGTTCCAGCCGATGTCTGAATGTTCACATTTTACAAACCAAGATGAATTGCTTTCTATTACCCTTTTTTTGGCCCGCCACCCCAGCAGAGCCTCGCGTAAGAAGCCAGATGACCACCCACTCCATGAGGGCCGCCATTTTCCACATCCGGACTCCCCTCTTGTCAGAACTCCACCCAGTAGAAGAGCTGATCACAGCCAAGCTGGTGTGGCCACAAGCGGCCACGTGGTTCATCAATAAATGCTGGAGATCAGAGGTGACTACAAGAGTATACCACCCCCATGATAGAGCCTGGCAAGCTACCCATATCATATTTGATATGCCAAATACCAGTAATAATTATAGACCTCATTCCTATGACCTGATGGAATCGTTTGAGGCACTTTATGATCCTGAAGCAAGCAGATGCCCTTGGGCTCTACTAGCATGAGACAGGACATATGGAGACTGTACTGGTGCCCGCTTGAGCAAATCGATGATGAACAGTAAGACAGTGATATAGTGATGCCCCTTCTTTATTCAAGATATTCATGGGGCCAGAGCGATAGCACAGTGGGTAGGGGCGTTTGTCTTGCACTCAGCCGGCTTGTGCTGGCACAGGTTTGATCCCTGGCATCCCATATGGTCCCGAGCACCGCCAGGAGAGATTCCTGAGTGCAGAGCTAGGAGTAACCCCTGAGCATTGCCAGATGTGACCCAAAAAGCAAAAAAAAAAAAAACGATATTCATCAGTTTCTATATACATCTATGCATATGTCTGTATTATTTCAATCACACTCTAAAGTAGAGTGTGATTATCTCTAAAGTAGAGATAATGAAGCAGCAAGCCTTTTTGTCAGGGATGGTATGTGAAATGTATGCTCTAGTTCTCAGTGAGAGACTGTTAGCTACAAGCAAGTGAATGGGTCATACTTATCAACATAGCTGATCATCAATTCTGCCTCATTCCTACTCCTAAAGAAGTGGTTCTTTTCATATAACAGTGCTGGATGACAGGCTTAGCTAGCTTGGGAGCTTGCTCACAGCTGCATCTATTTACACATTTAAAAATTTTTTTTATTATACCACAGTGAGACATACAATTACAAAGGTGTTCATAATTGGTTCTTGGTAGTACAGTATACCAGCACCCATCCCTCCACCAGTGCCCCATTTCCACCACCAATGTACCTCACCCTCCCCCCCCCCCACCCCCCAGGCTGCCTCAATAGTGGTACCCCAGTATCCTCTTTCTCTCTCTGTCTCTCTCTGTCTCTGCATCTCTTTCCCTCTTCTTTTACACATTGTGGCTAGCCCTGCAGATATTTAGAGTTTATCACTTAAGTCTCTTTGTGTATATTCAATGGTGAAGTTTAATCTGTCATTGCCATTTCCCACACTTAGTAAAACACTGGTATCTATTTATATCCTATTAATGAATGCAGTCATTCTATATCTGTCCTTTTCCTTCTGACTAATTTCACTCAGCATGATAGTCTCCATGTCCATCCATTTGCAGGTAAATTTCATAATTTCATCTTTTCTGACAGCTGCATAGTATTCCATAGTGTAGATGAACCACAGTTTCTTTAGCCAGTCCTCTGTTCTCGGGCATTTAGGTTGTTTCCAAATTCTAGCTATAGTGAATAGCGCAGAGATGAATAAAAAGTACAGATAATATTTCTGCTATGTGTTTTTCGGTCTCGGGTATATTCCCAGGAGTGCTATTGCTGGATCAAATGGGAGTTCAATATCTAGTTTTCGGAGGAATGCCCATATTGTTTTCCAAAAGGGCTGGACCAGCCGGCACTCCCACCAACAGTGGATGAGAGTTCCCTATTTACATATTTTTAAGCCAAGATTCATTCTAATGAGATCTCTCTTCTATGTAAACACTGATGGAAGTTGTGGCAGTTACAGAAGTCACCTTGACTCTGAATGAGTATATTCTGACTTATTGCTATACATCTACTAAGACTTCTATGCTGTCTGAATTGGGCACAGCTCCTCTTTATGCCCACTGCACCCAGAGTGGGACAGTTAGAATTTTCCAGGAGACTGCCACCCTGGCTACATTGAGACTGCCATTGGAAGGATCATACTAGTTTGTTTTCACACAGGTGAGTGTGACCCTTTCAGTGTACAGAGTTAGAGATACTCAGAATCACCTTGGTGCAGATAAAAAAGAAGGACCTTGTGGATACCATCTAGATTACATGAAGCCCATAAAATTAAGATGTATTACTTTTATACCAGCCCCCCACCATCTCCAGTGTTTTACATAAGAGATAATCTCAAGAAGGGATTAGGCCTTGGCATACTCTTTTTGTTTATACCTATAATAGGGTGTGGCACTCCCCTTCTACACTATTCTACTATCTAGAAGCTGTTAAGGGTTCTTTGTTGACAGGAACCTCCCTGTCAACAGTTAGGATTACTTTGGTGTATATAAGGGAACTGACTTTAGGCACTCAGCCCTTATTTTGGGTAGGACTCTTTTCTGGTAGGATCCTCTTTTGGTGGGAGACTTGGGCTTTCTTGTATGGTCTAAGTTCTGACCAGAGCTAGAGTTCTTTCATTATACTTGATTGTGCTGGTAGAGCTGTACACTATTAAAAGCTTTTTTGGAACTGTGCCAGACTCGTGAGCTTTCATTCATTCTCCCTGTGGCCTCAGAGGGTAGAAGAGAACTTCTGTACTGATACTGTTGGGATCCCAGAGGCTCCCTGACAACATAGAAAGCAGACATTAAAATTGAGCTGGTCTTGAGGGCTGGGGAGGGGGAGGGAACCAGGAACGTTGGTGGTGGGAGATGGGCACTGGTGGCGGGATGGGTGCTGCAACACTGTATGACCAAAACCCAAATATGAACTTTTTTAATTATATATCTTTGTAATTGTAAAAATAAAAAATTTAAAATAAAAAAAAAACAAAACAATAAAATTGGAGCTGGTCTTGAGCAAACTTCTTTACTTTGCTTGTATACTATTAGCATTCAGTAATGTTTTTCATATATATTTATAACTGTTTAGCAAGCTTGGACGTTAGCATTTGGTCTCCTGAGGCATGCGCCTTGCCACGTTGGCGAATGAGCTTGAGAGTTTCTGAAGACAGGCGTCCTTTTGTGTCTTTCTCTCTCTCGGCATTCTTTGCACAATCATGGAGGTGCTGAACCAGTCGGTTGTATTCTTCATCGATGTCGTCAATGGTGGCATCTTCCCATGTTGCTGCAATGGTGCCAAAGAGATCCCAGTTGGTGGTCGTTCTGGGAGTTCTCTTCTTAAACTTTGCAGCCTTTTCTCCCTGTTGCAGGAAGTAGAATTTTGCATGAAGGAGATGGTGGTCCGATCCTGTTTGGAATTGGGGGCCGAAAGCAACATTGGTCAGATAAAACCGTTGATTGAAGATGATGTGGTCAATTTCATTGTGGAACTGTCCACCAGGAGACTCCCATGTCCAACGATTCGCTTCAGGACTTCTGGAACTGTGAGTTCCCATGAATGGTCATGGTGGACATGATGAACTCAGATAGTCTCTCATCCTGTTTGTTCCATTCTAGGCCATGGGTCCCATTGTGGAGTTCTTCAGCCGATCTTCTTGGTCCAATCTTGGCATTAAATTCACCGACTATGATCTTGTAGAAGGTGTGATCTTTTTTATAGTACTCCTCCAATTTCATGTAGAATTTATCAATTTCATCTCCTTTGTATATGGATGCTGGTGCGTAGACAATGAAGACAGAAATTGCTAGCAGTGGGCCACATCTCTTCAAGTGTAATCGTCCTATCTGGTTTGTTAGGCATTCAAATGTATCAATGTTGACTGCCATGTTCGTGTTGACAATGACACCAACGCCACCGATGCCTCTTTCATCACATGTTCCAAGGAACAATTCTCCTGTGTCAAATACAGCATGATGCGACTGACGCCTCCTTGTCTCAGTCAGACCAATGATGTCGTACTTGATCTTTTGCTCTTGCACCATCAGATCCTCAATATATACTTTCGATGCCAACGTATGTGCATTGAAAGTACAGACAGCAATTTTAGTCCCTCTTCGTTTTGGCAGCCTAGGATGGCCGCGAAATTTTATCAGGCACTGCACCTTTCTTACTGCTGCTGTATTAAGGGCTCTTTTGGGTTCAGGAACATAAACATTTTTGTTACTGGTTTTGGCATATTGAACACGCATCAAACAGCTTGCCAGTCTCTGCCGTGCAGGCGCTATACCTCTCATTACTTTGTGGGGCTCTCCTAGAGGGGTGGGTAGAATATTCATGGTAATTTGGGGGGTAAATCGCAGCGGCTGCCCACAACAGGGAAAGCCTGTTTTCTGCTCTGCCAGGTGTATCTGTGTCCAAGCTTGCTAAACGGGACAGAGAAGCGATAAAAGAAGACCTCAAAGACAGAAGAGCAGAAACACTGGAAGATGCAGCAGAAGCCGGGAAAAGCATTCGCACTGCCCGCCTGTCCTTCTCGCCAACTATAAGATTAAGATGACTGCCCTCCGACGCCCTGATGGATCTATCACATCTTCCAGAAAGGCAATGGAGAAGATTATCCATGACTTCTACTCAAATCTCTTTGATAGCCACATCCACCTGCCCACATACCAAATTCCACAGGATGGATATGTCATTCCCAACGTTCTCCCTTCTGAAATCCGACATGTCATCTCGTCGGTTTAGAAGGGAACAGCACCAGGCCCAGACAAAGTCAGACCCGAACACCTGAAGAATCTGCCATTGGTACTCATCAATACACTAGCTCGGCTCTTCACACGCTACCTGTCTGAATGCAAGCTACCCTCCCAATTGAAAACCAGCAGGACAGTTCTACTGTTCAAGAAGGGAGACATTCACGACATTGGCAACTATTGCCCCATCTGCCTGTTGTCCATCATCTACAAGCTGTTTACACGAGTCATCCTGAACAGGATTGGCAGAACACTAGACCAAGGACAATCATGCGAGCAAGCTAGCTTTCGGAAAGGATTCAGTACAATCTACCATATCCACACAGTAACCAAGCTCATTGAGGTTTGTAGGGAGTACAAGATGCCGCTCTGTCTCACGTTCATTGATTTACAGAAAGCCTTTGATTCTGTGGAGACTGAAGCAGTCATCGAAGCCCTAGCCAAACAGGGTGTTCAAACCCAATACATCAAGATCCTTCATGAGCTGTATTACGGATTCACCACGCAGTATCTCACCATTCTACAAAGAAGTGATCATTGATGTCAAAAGAGGGGCTTCGACAGGGTGATACCATTTCACCAAAACTCTTCAGCACCACCCACGAGAACATCATGCGACAATTAGAATGGGAAGGAATGGGAGTGAGCATAGATGTTGGCAACTACACCACCTCTGCTTCGCTGATTACATCATTCTAATAACACCAAACATTAGTCAAGCGGCACAAATGCTGGCTGACTTCGACCAAGAATATGGAAAGATAGGTCTACAGCTGAATCTAAAGAAAACTGTTTATGAAAATGAATTAGTTCCAGAGGCCCCATTCACTCTCAATGGAACAAACATCTCTGAATGCAACAGTTATGTGTACCTAGGTCGAGAAGTCAACATGATGAACGACCTAAAACCTGAGTTGTGCAGGAGGAAGAGACAGCATGGAATGCCTTCAAAGGCATCGAAGAAATAGCTAAAAGGACAAAGAACCTCCGGCTCCAGGCACATCTCTTTGTCTCCACTGTTCTCCCTGCATTAACATACGCCTCAGAGACCTGGGCCCTGCGAAAGCAGGATGAGAATGCTATTCGGGTCTCCCAGAAAGGAATGGAAAGAGCTATGCTTGGAATATCACGCCTCACTCAAGTGAGAAAAGGAATCCAGAGTTCTGACCTCCTTCGCTATTCCAGAATCAGGGAAGCTGTCTCGTTTGCCAAGGCATCGAAAATCAGATGGGCTGGACATGTAATATGATTTGGAGACAACAGCTGGACTAGAGCCGTTACTGACTGGATCCCACGGGATGTCAAAAGATCATGTGGCCACCCACCTACTTCCTTGTCAGGACCGTGAAGGAGCGATTTGAGGCTCTTCATATTCCTGAATCAACCAGATGCCATTGGGTTACATTGGCACGTGATAGGGTCTAATGGAAATGTTACTGTTGCCAGTTGGAGGAAATCGATGAATAATGGGATTCAAGTGATCAAGTGATATATTTATAACAAGATGCACAATAAACAATGTTATGTTAATTTTAAGTGAAAAAGAAACATTCTCTGTGTCAGAGTGCAATTTTTGTTTTGGCATTGTCTCGTCTAAAATTTCAAAATTTTAATTCATTGCATTTTTTCTCCTATCCCTTCCTCTTGAGTTTTAGCCTCTGAGATCCCAGACAGAGGGCTAATTCAAGGGAAGAGTTAAGTAATTTTGAACCCATGTTTTTGTTGCACATTATAATGGGAGTACCTTTTATAATTGTCCCCCATACTGTCAAGTAACTGGTTTGTTTGGAAATTCCAATTTTATTACAACAGAAAATGTGTTTATTGCAAATTCTGCTGGTAGACTTTTGCTGTAAGGAACAGCTGACTCCCAAGTTAAGTATGTCCTTGTCCCTAGTAATACATACTGGTTAATTCATTTTTCAAATTCTTGTGAGTCACTGGATATATCCTTAATGCAAGGAATATTCTTCTCTCTGGATCCATGAACCCTATCATAAAATAGTAGTGGCAGGAGTATTAGATAAATCTTGGAGATAATGAAACCTGACTTACCTACCTCACAGGTTTCTTGGGAGGATAAAATGAAATAATGGATGTGAGCATGTTTTTAAAAAAGCCAAAAGTGCTATAAAATTGAAGGTAGTATTTTTTCTGCCTTGGTTGCAATTTTTTCTATTACAGCCATTGTTTAAACAGCTCTTCTCCACATATATACATATGGAAAAAACATGTCTATTCCTCTTTTTAAATCCTTAAATAATTAGAATTTTTTCTACCATTGTGAAGGTAGTATTATTCTTTTCATCAAATTCTCAATTATTCATTCATTGTTTCTACAAAGTCTGATTTAAGGTAAGTACATAGTTCATTCTCTGATACCTGGTAATCTTTGAACAAATCTAAATAGTGTAAATGACAGTATTCTGCTGGGAATAGCATTTCCAGTACAATTTTTTGGCAACTTCTGGATCAATTTGTGGATAAATTAACCCTTGTATATAACAACATATTGTGCAATATAGATGGATACTAATGTACCCATTTTTATTGTTTCAAAAAAACAGGTCTTAGGATTTTAGATTTCATATTCAAATGTATCTGATTAGTTTTTTCTTTTAAGGCATACTAAATCTTAAAAAGATGTTTTTTAGATTAAATTGTAATCTCTCATTTAATCTTTCTTCTCTGTTTTTCCCTTCCTTCCTCCCTCTTTTCCTTCCTCACTCCCTCTTTTCCTCCTCCCTCCCTCCCTCCCTCCCTCCTTCCTTCCTTCCTTTCCTACCCCCCCAGTGGTGCTCAGGCTCTGGGTCCGTGTTCAGGCATCATTTTCGGTGGGGGTTTGGGGGACTGTATGGGGGTACCAGATAGAACCCAGAGTGTGAGACAAGCATCCTGACCACTGCACTATATCTTCACCTCCTAGACCTTAATTTCTTGAATTCCAGTAGCTGCCCATATATAAGAGCAGCAAGAAATAAAATAATAATTCACATTTGAGTGATTTTTATTTCCTAACAATGTATAAATGTTGTAAAGAAAACTAAAGACATGAAACTAGAAATAAAATGAAAATGTAGGCTGTATATATTTGTCTCTGAATGCTGCTCATGTAAGGAATGAGTCCCCAGATGAAAGCAGTATGAGTCATTTCAAACCTAACAGCCTCATATTATCATAAAATTGCATTGATGTATTTGTAAAAATCCATGAAGAATTCTATACAGTACTTTTGATCTGGGTAGAATTCAGTGGTAGAAATACAGACCAAAGAAGGAATGTTTGTGTTTTCTCCAGGTGGATTTCATAATGCAGTAATTTATAATTTATAAATAAAAAGGTATCAGATTTTTTGGATTAAAGTGAGGATGATATTTGAAAACTAAAATAATTGCATTTCCTACGTAGAGACTTTGAACTGAAAGGGGACTTACCTGGTCTCGGTATAGATCTTTCCACATCTCACATTGCTGATTAGTCTCAGCACTAATTCTTGCTACATCTTTATATAACTTTAGAGTAGGGCCCTAACACAGACTTTTGAAAAACCATTATTAGGTTATAGAGGAGACAAGTGGCTCTAACCTGCAATACTCCTTTAATATTATTTCATCTACTTCATAAAGTACTTAGTAAATGTTTCAGACATTGGGCATATACAGAAGTAGACGAAACAGGAATGTTATTCTCAATGAGCTTATAGTGTTAAGAGGAGAAAGTAAAGCAAATATTTGATGAAAAGACAGAGTACTAAGAAGCAAGATAAACTATGCAGAGTCTGTATATAGGGAGAGCCCTCATATCACTGTGATGAGATAGATACTTTCTTAGCAGAATATGCTTGTCTTTATCTTGAATAAAAAGCGTAAGTTACCCAGGAGAAGCTAGGATATTCTAGAATAGCAATTTTTGATCTTGATCTTTTCTGTCTTAGACTCCCCTTATATGCTTGAAAAGAATTAAGCATTACTTAATAAGTAGGCACAAGGTTACTGTAAAGCCCAGGAATTCCACTTTCAGTATATATGTTCCTTTATCTTTTTATGACCTTGGCTTCCTTCTGTCCTGTTTCCTTCATATGGTTTCCACCCCCATCCAACTGGTTTGTACCCAAGTCATATACCATGACTCCCCAACCACCCTCTTGATGTATATGATTTTCACCTATGTGTTGGGGACACCGTCGGGGTCCCCAACAGTGCCAGAGAGTGAGTTCCCTTCTACCCCCAAAGCCGGCCGGGAATGGATGAAAACTCAGAAATCCGATGCAGTTTTAAAAGGGCTTTACTATCACAGGTTCCGATATACAATCCAAGAGCAGGAAAACCTCCAGACTCTGGGTTCCCAGCTAGGCCCCAGCCACATGTAGGCCAAGATGTCTGCTACCACGTGTTGAGGCCCAACAAAGAATGGAGAGGACAAAGAAGCAAAACACCAAGGGAAGCTGAAATGGCAAAAAGGAGGGAAAGAGAGAGCTTCTTTCGGTCTTGCAGCTAATTTTATAGCTAGAAATACACCCCAAACTCCCCAGCCCGGCCCATTCTGAGCTGGGCTATCTAGAGATGAAAACAGAAAAACAGCTCTATAGAAATGTAGCAACTTCAGGAGGCCTTTTGCCTGTTTAAAAGAACCCAGAGCTCATTCAAAGCCTCCTAGCAGAGCTGGGAGGAGCTATAAGCTAAATGTAACTTCCCCTGGCAGGGAGGGTCAAATGACCTTAGGTAATTTCTCCCAGCACCTCACCTAATGTCTTGAGCCAAGATCTACCTGGAAATGCCTGTATAGGGTAGAGAAGGGGTTTCTGAGATGGCATGCCTCTGTACCAAAGACTATACTAATGCTAGTTAAATATTTCTCCAGGCCTTCACAAGAGTCTCGTCTACTTCACAGTAGTTTTGTATTTTAGTTGCCTTTGAGTTATCAGGGAGCCATGCTTGCTTGCTTGGAGGCAAACAGCATTTCTCTCTGGTCTAATTACTTAGAGATCCAACGTGGCCAGGCAAAAATGCTGGTAAGATCTAGCTAGTACCACGATGATTGTGGTAGCATGAGAGAATATTTATACCAGCCAGTACAGAATACATGGTCAGATAAACTGCCACATTTAGACTACCGCCCTATCTACAAAGTGATCTGCAGGAAGCAATCCAGGGCAGATGCAGAGGCTTTTAGGCTTTTACGTATCCTGCAACACCTATGGACTTTCTTGGAATTTCTGGGGATCGACAAAGCCATATATAGAACTCTTTTGGAAATAATGCTTCAAAGAATTGAATACAGTCTCAAACAAATGCTTGAACACCATGTTCATAGTAACATTATTCATGTGATATTCATGTCTATTACCAGAAAAATAAAATGTGAGCTATGCATATGATGAAATATTATCTAACCTTAAAAAATAGAGTGAAACTCTGACAAATGCCACAACATGGATGAACCTTGAAAATTATGCTAGGAACTAAAAGGCGAATATTGCACAAGTCTTTTTGATGTGCAGTACCTAGAAAATGCATTTTTATCAAGACCGCAAGTAGAAAAGAATTAACTACAAGTTAGAGGGTGAAAATATGGGGAAATATTGTTTAATTGACACAGAAGTTTAATTTGGAATGATGAAGAAGTTCTGAAAATAGACAGTGGCGATGGTTGAACCCAGTTGTAAATGTGCTTAGTGCCACTGAACTGTACAACTAAAAATAACTAAAAGGGTCAAATTTAGGTCATACACATTTTACTGAAATTGAGAAAAGAGTTATTATAACATCCTAAAGAGATTTTGCTTATGTTCATCATATCTATATTTACTGATTTCAAAATTAACTTTGGGAGGTTTAAATAGTATTTCCTGATAAATTAAAAAAGAAATCAGTAAATGCAGGACAGAAAAAAAAGACTATACTATATGCTTTACATGTGGAAGCCCCTGGGTTTCTTTCGAAACACATTGTGCTCCCTCAAGCATGGTGCCGGCAGTAACCCCAGAGTACTGCCTGTTTCTTGATGTGGGTCAAAAACTATACTCCCAAATGATAAACCCCCACAAAACTTGGCAACATAAATTACATTTGTTTTGGAAATGTGTTTTCCAGAATAAATAATAGCGTCAAGAGAGCATAAGCATGTGGTGCGGCAACAGAGCACTTGCCTTGCATGTATGAGGCCTTGGCTTTGATCTCTAGCACACGCATGCACGCACACACTCACACACACACACACACACACACACACACACGCAAACATCGTCCAGCAGTATAACTATGTTTTATAAATATCTTTAATAGCGTATGCTTTTAAAAGTTGTATTTTAATATTTATTTATATACCAAGATATGATATGTTGATTTTGTTGAAACATAATAAAAGAAATTCAGCTTTATAAAGATACGTAGTTAGAAAAGAAAGTCATATTTTATGAACCTGTTCAGATAGTTTTGGAAAGTCTCTCTCTCTCTTTATCTCTCTCTCTCTCAATCTCTATGGTATTATATCAAAACTGAACAAGTGGCAGTTTTTAATTTTTTATTTTATTTTATTATTTTTTGTTTTTTGGGTCATATCCTGCAATGCTCAGGGGGTTTCTCCTGGCTCTGCACTTAGGAATTACTCCTGGCAGTGCTCGGGGGACCATATGGGATGCCGGGGATAGAACCCGGACCTGCATGGGCCAACTGTGTGCAAGGCAAACGCCCTACTCGCTGGGCTATCGCTCCGGCCCAAGTGGCAGTTTTTTAAAGGTGAGTTTCAATGTGGAATCCTGAAACTTAAGTCAATGAATTTTTTGTATTCTGTTACATTAAACACCATTGATCTATTTTGCACTTCGAAAGATTTTCTTATACATAATTTTATAACATCATATGCTGAATATTGAGGAAATGGTTAGAGCCTGATTTTTTATATTTTCTTGACAAGTTTCATTGTCTCATACAAAAAAGAGCACATTTTATACTATAATCATCAATCTTACTAGAAGTCTATTTAAAATGTTAAACTCACAGTGGTGGATTCAAGCTTTAGAAAAAATTCTAATATCTCACTTGAAAATTCATGTTTTATCACTGTAACAGATATTGTCATCTGCCTATCATTGCATCCTATTTAAACACTTTTATATAGTTGTTGACAATAGATTTTCAGTTGTACCATTTTTTTGACCTCCAATCCCATCACTCATCATCCCTTCCTTCTACCCATGACTCCATATTCCCTACTACCCCCCAATCTGACTCCTTAACAGGGTACATTTCTAACTGCGGTGTAGCTTGCATCCATGCTTTCAGTAATGTTGGGTCTAATGCTTTAGGGGCCTTGGGCTTCTCTGTGGCAGAGAGATGAGGGATTTGCTTAAAAAAGAAACGTCCCTAATTTTGTATTGAAATAGCAGTGAATTGCTTTATGTCTGTATCATTATAAATTAACATCTGCATGTACTAGCAAAAAACAATTGGTATATTTTTATTTATTTAGAGTATAAATTCTAGCTGTAGAATTATTTTACCCACTTGTATTGAGGTGCCAGTTTACAAAAGTTTCCATGTATTGTTTTATGCCTGCTGGCTGTGCTCCTTCCCCCACCAGCGTCCATCACCCTCCACCATCGTCCCTTTGCTCTCTCCTCCCGCACATGAACTTTCCTTAAGACAGGGGAAGACTGAACCTGTTTTACTCAGTATAAAGGAAAGTTACCTAATAAAGGTGGGGAACAGGATTGGTAACAAAGATTCTTCAGATCTAATTTATAAAAAAAATGGTGTTGTAGTAAAACACTAAAGTGTTTGACTTCCCCAACTGCACAGGGGTTCACATAGAAAAAATGATAATTTTTTCAAAGCTTTTATAAAATTTAATATCCTCAATAGTTACATATATATTCACATATGCACATACATACATATATAAAAACTTTAAAAATTGTCAGCCTTGTCAACTTATTTTTTAAGAAACAGGGTTCCCTTGGGGCTGGAGATGATGAAGGGAAGGAAGGAAGGAAGGAAGGAAGGAAGGAGGGAGGGGAGGGAGGGGAGGGGAGGGGAGGGAGGGAGGGAGGGAGGAGAGGGAGGGAGGGAGGAAGGAAGGAAGGAAGGAAGGAAGGAAGGAAGGAAGGAAGGAAGGAAGGAAGGAAGGAAGGAAGGAAGGAGGAAGGAAGGAGGCTGGAGAGATAGTACAGCAGGTAAGGCACTTGACTTGCATGCAGGTGACCTGGGTTCAATCCCCCAGTATCCCATATGGTCCCCTGAGCCTGACTGTAGTGACTCCTGAGTGTAGAACAGGAATAAGCTTATCCTGGCTTACCCTGAGCATTACTGGGTGTAACCCCAAAACAAAAAAAGCAAAAAAGAGAGAAAAGGAAGAAAACCAGTTCATGTCCTCAACCATCTTATTATTAACTATAGTTTATGAAAGAACAACTAGTACAGTTTGCATTCAAATGATTTACCCAGTACTCATTAGCCTAGATGCAGAGTCTGAATGGTTAGATAACCTAAATGTTTTACGCCTAATTCCCCATTTTGACACAGAGAATAAAAAGACTGTGTTCAAGAGCTAAGATTTAATAAAAATCATCATGTATACTTTTTCCAGCAAAGACACTTTTTTCCTTGCTTGTTGACAGAGATTAAACTGGAACTCACTCATTCTAGCCCTTTGAGTAATCTACCCTTGCCCCTGAAAAGGCATTCTTTCAGCCCTTTGCCCCTCCAATATTTTTTTTGGCAATTATGACTTACAATAATATTAGTGATAATATTTCATGCATACAGTGTCCCAACACTGCACTAATCACCTGTGCCAGCATCCCTCTACCAATAATATCTCAAAGTTACTTTACTACCACCCCTCTCTCCCACCACTTCATATTGAACTAGCTTTTAAATAACTGTGGTTAAGTGGCAGCGAAGAATACAATTTCTAGTGTAGCTTGGTGCCATTGCTTTGATTTATGTTTGGACATCAATATTAAAGGCACCATGGCTTTTGCACCATTAGGGCAAATGTCAATACAGTGAGGAAAACAAATAACATCTTAGTATTATAATGAAAATTCTTTTCTCACCTCATGGGCTGCTAATGGCCTGCAGAATCAGAACCCCTACTTTAGGAGAGAGAAATACACAGAAAGACTTGAAGGAGACAGATGAACTAAAGTTATGTGATTGCTCCCAACACAGGAGTTCATGTCTCCAGGCCTCACAGGTTTCACCATGGTAAGGTGAGAAGTTTGGGGTGGGAATCATTAGTGTGGGGTGCTCAAAACCCACACATTGATAGCTGCACATATTATAACAGTTTTAAATAGTTTTAAAATTTAAATTGTCTATATAGACAATAAAGAATACATTTCTATGATAGGTTTCTTTTCATGTATAAATGTATTAGGTTTACTTTTGACTAATTTCGTTGTACTTTTGTACCTAACATGCTATTTAAGTTTTTATGATTTTTCCTCTCAATTTTTATAAATTATGTTTTCAAAGAAAATTGTTTATTTTATGTAACTTGACAATTTTGTGGACAATTGTGACTCTTTGCCTTATTGGCCTTTTATATACATAAATATTATATATATCATATTATATATATAACATATATATTATATACATATCACTTGTATCACTTGTCTTTCCGTTGATCATAGATTTGCTCGAGCGGGCACTAGTAACATCTCCATATGTCCTGTCACATGCTAGTGTAGCCCAGGGCATCTACTTGCTCCAGGAACATAAAGAGATTCAAACCATTCCATCAAGTCATGGGAATGAGATCTATAATATATATATATTATATATGTATAAACGCTTGAGATTATATGTGACTACAAGAGTATCCCAACCATACGGCAAGCCTTGCAAGCTACCCGTGTTGTATTTGATATGCCAAAGACCAATAACAATTATAGATCTTATTCCCATGACTTGATGTATATATATAATATATATAAATCCATATATATAAATCCACATATATAAATCCATATATATAAATCCACATGTATAAATCCATATATATATAAATCCATATATATATAAGGATTCTCTATCTCTCCTGCAATTCTCTCTCTTTTCTTACTTAAATTCTCTATTTTCTGGAGGATTTGTTGTGATAAATTTTCATTACTGGTAATAATTTTTCCTGTCATGTTTAGCTTTACTCATAGTTTATACATTTTTGTCAATCTCTTCAAGCTTTTGATCAACACTCTGCATGCTCAGGGCTTACTCCTGGCTCTGTACTCCTGGTGAGCCCTGAAGGACCAGATGGAATACCATGGATCAACTTGTGTCAGCCATGAACAAGGCCAATGTCCTACCTACTGCACTCCCTCTATTATTGCTCCAAGCCCAACTTTTGTCAGGCTCTTCAAATAGCTAATGTTTTTATTATTATCTTAAAAATTTGTCTTCTGTCTCCCTGAGACATTAAGTTCACAAATGCAAGGCAAAACACTTTTTCTGTTTAATTTAGATTTAATTTGCTTCTTTTCTTCATTACTAAGATGGCAGTTTAGATTTTCTCTACCTGTATCATTATTTAATGCTATAAATTTCTCCTGCAACTCTGTTAGCTGCATCCTACACATTTTCAAATAGTCTAGACTTTTGTTGTTGTATGCTTGAATCTTACACATGAAAGAGAAGTGTATATCTCTTATTTTTGTCTTAATTTAAAATATTTTCTAATTTCCCTTTGTGATTTCCTCTTTGACAAATGGATTGTCTAGAAGCGTACAGGGTTTTTTTTTTTTTTTTTTTTTCTTTTTTGGGTTACACCTGGTGACACTCAGGGGTTACTCCTGGCTCTTTGTTTAGGAATTACTCTGGGTACCATAAGGGATGCTGGGGATCAAACCTTGGTTGGCGCGTGCAAGGCTAATGCCCTACCCGTTGTGCTATATTTCCGATCCCTAGAAGCATACAGTTTAATTGATGAATATTTGCTCTTTTCTTTGTAATTTGTTATCGAACTGACATGTACTGAGGAATTAGAGTTTGGTGTGAAAGAGTCAGCCTCTTAGGTCCTGACCAAGTTAATGGTAGTATGATGTACATGGTGGGACTACCTGGGAGTAGCATATTTAACATGGGAATCAAAAAGTCAGTTTGGGGCATTTAAACCAGATCTGTGTCAAATGTGTGTCATAAAAAACAGGGAATGACTTCCTGGCATTCTAAAGAAAATTTACTATTTGATTTTTCTTTATGCTGGAGTATATATATATATATATATACATATATATATATAGAAAAATACGAGTTCAAATAAGAAAGTACTCACTAAAATATAAAACCACCAGAAGACAGTTCATCACGTGATTTTCTGATTTGTTTGATTATGAGTGCAAGATTTTGACATTTTTAAAAATTAGTAATATGATTCACAGCTCAATTAAGTGTCATAAGTTTGCTTGAAGAGGAAATAAAGGAAATGTGGCATGTGTTGCCAGCTGTGCTAAAAAGCCAGTAGTGAAACTATGCTCCACCTACAAAGGGCTAGCATATGGTTCTGTTATTGAAAGATCATCATAAAAAAATGACAAATAGTCTAAATGTGGGCAGTTCTATATATCCCCAGCATTTGATGACCTTTAATATGAAAAACACTGACCATTTATGTATTAGCTCATGCATTTGTCCTTTAAAAATTAGGAGCAATAAAAATGACAAATATCTTTTGGCTGTGGTTACAAGCCTTCAAAATTTTAAATTCAATTAATTTTAATAAATTTCAATTTATTAATTGATTAAAGAATTGCAAAAATGTGTCTACCCATTTTCCCCTGAATCTAGTTTTCTCTATCTCTTCTTAACAGAAACCACAAATTTTTTCAAATTTTTATCTTTCTGTACAATTTTATCTTTCTAGACTTTATACACATAGTCAAATATTAATATATTTATTTCCATTTCATTACTATAGCAGTGTATTTTGTTGTAAACTTGGTTATATTTGTCCAGCTGTGTATTACTTTTATGTACCATATTTTATGTAACCAATCTTTTTTGGTTTATTTGCTTTTGCATCATACACAGAGGTGTTCAGGTCTTACTCTTGGTTCTGTTCTCAGGAAATTACTTCTGGCTGGGCATGGGCGACAATATATGGTGCTGGCTGATGAAATCTGTCTTGGCTACAAGAAAGGCAAGAACCCTACCCATACTATCACTCTGGCCCCATAACCAATTATTTGATGGAACAGATCTTTAGATTTATTTTATAGGGCCCACACCTACCAGAACTTAAAGACCCCAGGAATACTTCCAAAGATACTCAGCTCAGGAGTGCCAACCTGACTTTTATTGCTGGGGCAGTGATACCATGATGCTTGTGGCCAACCATGCTGGGGCCACTGTGGCCACTTAAACTGTGTTAGCAGGGGCAGCGGCTATTTGGTGTTGAAGGTCTGACCTAGGGCATTACAAATGCAGGTAACCTATTTTACAGTTTTCTGTCCGAATACAAACCTGATATTATTTATTCATATTTTTCCTGGATAAATAAAGTTATAACTGTTGTTAACAGTAATAAGAGGATTTTTCCTGTGCTTGTGGATTCTTAAAAATCGTATGAGATATTTGCACTAAAGCTCAGAAGTTAAATTTATGAAGTAAAAGTTTATTGTACAGTTCAAGTAGATGGTTCTAGGTCCCTCCCCAATGTCCAGACTTCTTTTACCCATGTATGATGTCATTCGTTCTGTTCCTTGATGTCTATTCCAGTGGAAGATGTTCCAAATCCTGGCCCTCATGTCTGCTCTAGTGTACAACAGCCTGGATGCTTTCCTAGTCTTAAATCTGCAGCTACATTCCTGTAACTTGGGTCCCTCAGTGGAGCTTGCTTGGCTGGGCCTCTATTGGACTGTGCCCTAGTGACTTGCTGTTGTTTTAACTTTCTTTAGTGACCAGCTATGGCTATGTGCATGTAAATGAGATTTTACATACATATATACATATACATATGTATATATATAAAGCCTATATGTTCACTATTATGTGTTGAGGTGAGTCTATTTTTTATTATATACATACATACATACATATATATATTTTAAATAAAGACTGGGCCCCCTGGGATGAACCTAGAGCCACGGCAGAACCTGGCAATCTCAGATGTTATAGATGATGAATCTATTTCATCCCTATTCTTATTAGGATAAATGGCTAGAATAGTCTATGACAGTCATTGGGCTCCAGGTCACCCAGAACCTGATTGAAACTTAAGAATTTCTATCAGGAAATGGCAGCGATAAACTCTCTGAGGTGTTTTTTCATCATTCTGTCTGCTATCTACTCTAATAAAAGCATTTCAGTTATGCAGCCTAACAGGCAGATCTTTTGCTTAGGGATATAAATTAATTGATGGCAGAAATCAGTCAAGAGAAATATCTTTTGAATAGAGTCCATTAACCAAGGAGTCTTGATATAAACAAGTCTCTGCTTTCCAGGTGACTTTAGGTAAGGTATTTAATCACAACATTCAATTGGAAAACGAGTGTTTGTTATGCATAATGTCAGTTACTAATTATGAAATTGGCAAAAATTAGTTGGGATTACAGCATGAAATATGAACTGGGTAGATGAACTGAGCGTATGGCTGAAAGACCTGAATTAAGCTTTCCTTTGCTCTAACTCTCCTTTTCATTATTTGAAAAATGAGGATATCAGTACAGGATATCTACTGTATAGATAGTTCTAAAAAATTAAATGGTATCACATAGATAAAATGTTTAACCCAAAACCTTAAACATAAGTAGTTATTGAATGCAACTATCATCATCATCATCATCATCATCATCATCATCAGCATCATCATCACTATTGTTTCATGTAACTGCTTATTTCTAGTCTGAGTTCTTGTTAGATCTGGTGGTTGTGCAGATTTCTGTACCATGTGAATTAACTTTGTGTGTTTAGTATGGCTTTATGCTCAGCTAAATCAAAACACAGAGGTAAAAGCTCTACCTGACCTTGTCAGTGATTAGCTTTTGCTTTTTCATGCATGAGATTTGATTATCTTTATCATTGTCTTAGCTTGTGTTACCTACATATCATAAAATGATCCCAACCTTTTAATATCCTGTCACAAGCATTTATCTTTTTGACCTTCAATAGAATTGTGGTAAAATTGCCTGATCTTGGCTACATCTATCTATTTCATGTAATGTGAAATTACCAGTGTTAAATACTTAGAACATGGTCACTCAGATGCCAGGAGTTTTGATTCATCCTGGCCAGCAGATGGCACTATAATAGAACACATTCATTATAGTTATCTTTTACTGTCTAGGACAACAGGCCATGGAGCTGTCTAGGACAACAGGCCATGGAACTAAGGAATAGCCATCCTTCTGATGTGAAACTGGATTCAAGGGGACATTGAAATAATGATATTTTATAGAATATGAGTGTTTGAGGCAGGTTGTATGGATTCCTCCAAACGATGCCTTGAGACAAAGAAGCAAGTACACAATTAGTGGAGAGGTGATATTCTGGGTAGGTAGAAAGGAGCAGGAACGATGAGATTGGAAAGGAGATAAAGAACCAATGAAAAACTAGGTCTTTGAGGAGTTTAAACAGTTTAATTCTTCTGAGACAGCCTAACATTGTCACAAGAATTGTAATACAGTGGTATCACTGTATCACTGTATCACTGTCTTCCCATTGTTCATAGATTTGCTCGAGTGGGCACTAGTAACATCTCATTAGTCCTGTCACAAGCAAGTGTAACCCAAGGGCATCTGCTTGCTCCAGGGACAGGAGGAGCCGAAACCATTCTTCAGGTCATGGAATTGAGGTCCATAATTGTTACTAGTTTTTGGCATAACAAGTAAATAAAACATGGGTAATTTGCCAGGCTTTGCCGTGTAGGTGGTATAGGCAGAATTTTTTTTTTTAATTCATCATGGCCAAGAAAATTGGTAGCATGCAGAAAGCCATGGGGCAGAAAGTAGATCCTCAGTGTGGGGTTCAGATGGGCTTCTATCAGGTGAGTCAAATCTTAGCCAACATTGAATCAGCTAGTCTTATGTGACTAAAATCAGTTGTAAGGGTAGGCGGATATGACCCAGGGCACCAGATGTGATGGCTGCAGCTACCTAGTCAAGTGCTCTGTAAATTCTTCTATTGGAAATAAAGAAAGAATTCTAATGAATCGCCTGCAACTCAAAATTCTTGGGGGCTACGCTGTAGGTATTCTGGCAAACGCTTAATGGCTAAAGAAAAAATACCCATTACTTTATAAAACTCACAGGAAGGATATAGCTTGACCTTTATATCCTACTATGAAATGTTCTAAACTGTGCCCTTTAAATCCCCAAGCAAAAGACTCCTCAAATACTTTGATGATTGTATAGTAGGATATATGTATTGGAGGTGTTTGTGTTTGGAGCAGAAAGAGATTTCTGATAGGGAAAAAAGTGGGCTGGATAGGACTAGGGAAGTTGCAATGGACTTGAGTTACAAGAATTCAGTATCTATGTTGGATGAACCACTTTTATCCAACAAAATGTTGGTACCTCAGTGTCTTGGATGTCTGAATCTAATTTAAAATTAGATTAGCCTTAAAGTTTATTCTAGTACTAAGAAAATGTAAAAATGATTCTATTCATGTGAAAGCCCCCTTGCTGTTGGAAAATAATCCCATCATATTCATATATATTGTTTTGCACAACATGAAATTATAGATAACTGAAATTATCTACTTGAGATATCTAAACTTTCCTGATCTTTAAGAATACAATTTTATTTCCGTTTTTGAAATTACTATTTTTTGGTTTGTTTTTGGACCACTCCAGCCCTTTCAGAACTTCCATTTGATTATGTCCTTAGATGCTTTTTTTTCAGGTGATGTTCTCTCTTTTAAAATCTTTTTTTTTTGGCTTTCACCAAAAGGACACAGAAGAGTAGAAATCAAAGCGAAAACAATATGGAATACAAACATTAACCAAAGCCCCCAAAGCTGCTTTACTATCCCAGTAGTAGAGAGACTATACTTTGATGTAAAATATTATTAAGAATAAAGTAGGTGACTTAGTAATGACTAACAAAGGGGCTTGAGTGATAGTGCGGCTTGGTAGGGAGATTGCATGTTGCCTCCTCAGGGTTCAATCCCTAAAACCTGAGCCTTCCAAGAGTGATCACTGAGTTCAGAACCAGGCATAAGCCCTGAGCACAGCTGGGTGGGTCCCCAAAAGAAAACAAAGAGCAGCAACAACAGCAAAACGTCTAACAAAACAATTCAGCAAGAAAAAAACAACCTGAAATTTGTTTATACACAATGACTCTATTATTTAAAAGTATATAACCAAATAAAGGAAGAATAGAGAAATCTATAATCACAGTGAGATTTAATATGACAATATAAGAGAATCATAATTAATGAGCTTGCATTAGCCTATCTCTGTATATTGCATAACCATGCCAAACATGAAAATATAAACAATTTTTTTAGGTACATATGGGGGAATCTATTAAACTGAATGAAGTCTCCTCTGAGTTTTAAAGCAAGTGTTTAACAATGTCAAATTATTCTTTCCAAAACCCATAATCCCTACCTAATCATTAGAAAAGTATCAGACATGCAAATTGAAGGATAATCCATAAAATATGCAATTAACACTGTCAAGGTCATAAAAAATAAGAAAAGAGTGAGCTACTTTCACAGACCAGAGGAGATTCAAGCAACAGAGTGATTAAAGGCAATGTGCACCTTGGTCTATACTATGGAAGACAAAAATGATGTTTCAATGAAAAAACAGAAGAAATGCAAATCAAATCTGGAAGCAAACATATGATAACAACTAATGTGGCTTTCTAGGATTTAACAAATTTTCCATGGTAATGTGAATTGCAGGTATTAGGGTACAGTGGCCAAGGGTACACAGAAAGCACTTGTCCTATCTTTACAGCTTTTCTGTGAATCTGCAATTATTTCCCTCAAATATATTAAGAATAAAAAAGAAAAAGCAATGGTTAGTCATACAAAAATGGGCAAAAACTTGGAAAGAAATTAAAAAAGAAGATAAATGTTTCCACTGAAGAGGAGAAAAGCTAATGTTATGAATCATAAAAATTCAAATTAAAACCTCAATGTCCTACTAGTAGATAGCCTTGAAAATTACTTACATAGAAAAAGATGGAATATCAAAACTGGTGAGTCACATATACTACAGGTTTGACTGTAAATTAATAAAATCATTGTGTTAAATTTTTTCTTGGCACTGTTACCTAAAACAGCACAAATGCCTACTCTATTTCCCAGCACTTCTCAAATAATACAGATGTGCTAAAACACATGGACAAAAATGCTTGGAGCAAGTTTATTTATCATCACCCTGAAATAAAATGTCACATATTTATAATAATTTGTGACACAAGCATAAAATATACTATGTGTTGATAAAAAATATGGGGCTAAAAAAGATAATACAGTGGGTAGGACACTTGTCTTATATGCAGCCAACTTGGGTTTGATCCCCAGCACCCCATTCATATGATCCTATGAACACCACCTGGAGTAATTTCTGAGTGTAGAATCAGGAGAAATATTTGAGCGTAACAAGATGTGGCCCCCAAACAAAACAGAACAAATTATGCACTCCTGTTACAAATAAAAATGTGAGTAGGATTTGAGGCACTTTTTACTAGATCACTGGATCACTAGACATCCCGTTGTTCATCAGTTTCCTTGAGTGGGCGCCAGTAACATTTCCATTTGACCCTATCACATGCCAATGTAGCCCAATGGCATCTGGTTGCTTCAGGTATATGAAGAGCTTCAAACCGTTCATTCAGGGTCTTGACGAAGAAGTCTGACCATCTTGTAGGTGGGCGGCCACGTGATCTTTTGACGTCCCGTGGGATCCAGTTAATAATGGCTCTAGTCCAGTGGTCGCCTCCAAATCACATTACATGTCCAGCCAATCTGATTTTTCGATGCCTTGAGCAACGAGACAGAGTCCCCTGACTCTGGATGGTCAATGGAGGTCGGAACTCCGGATTCCTTCTCTCACTTGAGTGAGGCGTGATATTCCAAGCATCGCTCTTTCAATTCCTCTTTGGGAGACCTGAATAGCGTTCTCATCCTGCTTTCGTAGGGCCCAGGTCTCTGAGGCGTATGTTAATGCAGGGAAAACGGTGGAGTTGAAGAGATGTGCCCCAAGCGGGAGGTTCTTTGTCCTTTTTTAACTATTTCTTTGACGCTTTTGAAGGCATTCCATGCCACTCTTTTCCTAAGAGGCACTTTTTACAGTAGCTAATATTTATAAAAACAACAACAACAACCTATGTACTTAACAACAGAGAGTTATGTGTATAACAAATAAAATGTGGTATACACATAGTAGACTACTACACATTTAATAGAAAATATGAAAACTAGCCTTTTGCTGTCTTATGGGTAGAACTGAAAAGTATCATGCTAAGGAAATTAATTAGTAGGAGAAAGATAAGTACTGAATGATCTCACTTAAATGTAGCACATTAGAAACAAAGCAAAGGAATGGACAATGCACTAGGAAAACAATTCAGACTCTGCAAACAGAACCAAAAGTTTCCACAAGGATGGGAAGGGTCCTATGGATAGAGTTGGAAGAGTCCTATAGATACCTCTGTGGAGGGATAGCGACACTTTTTTTTTCTCTTTTGGGTCACACCCGGCGATGCTCAGGGGTTACTCCTGGCTCTGCACTCAGGAATCACTCCTGGCGGTGCCTCGAGGGACCATATGGGATGCCGGGATCGAACCCCAAGTCAGCATGGGCTGGCCACATGCAAGGCAAACGCCCTACCAACTGGGCCATCACTCCAGCCCCAATAGAGACACTTTGGTGGTAGGTGGGGGGTATGGTAACATTGTACCCCTAAAACATGTAAACATTTATATTCCTGTACACTGATGATACCTCAATCATTTTTAAAAAATTATAAAAAATATCAAACAAAAAAGATGGTTCTAAAAGCTTAGAGTTGATGGGAGATCCATAGTTTATGATTCCACTAATTTGAAGTTCAAAAAGTTAGATTTGAAAATCAAAGGCAAATATAAATCAGAGATGGTAGAAGTCAGAATCCTGGTTCCTTCTTGGGTGATGAACAGTAGAGGGGGAACTTTCCTCATGCCGGTTGAGTAATTCAAATGTCAGTCTCACTGGTGATTACGATGGAGTGTTTTTTTTGTCAAAATCTAATGAGCAGTGATCATAAGATTTGTGTGAATTAATTCTATGAATATTTCATATTAATTGTATAGATATGGCATATCAATAACAAAGTGTAAAACTCTAGTAACATGAATTCAATATTAAACCATTTCATCCTACTTTTAAAATTATAAATTATTAAAATAAACTATAATTAATCAAAAATTTTCTAAGACATGGAAATGGGAAATCAGATATTTTTTATTAACTTTTATTAGAATTTGGAATCAACTTGTTTTTTATGTTAGTAAGTGTATGTATCATTTAAAAGTAAAAAAATATATATATATATAAAGAGAGTACTCTTAGTAGAAAATATTTGCATAATGCTTTAATGCCTAACTAATTGGTCTTTTGTGTTTTGAGATTTATTTTGCTCACCACATGAATGAATCCATGGAGACAAGTCACAGTTATTCTACCTAATAAGGTTCAAATTAGGCAAAACCTGAGCTGCACAGGAAGAAGAGAGCGGTATGGAAGGCCTTCAAGAGCATCAAAGAAATAGCTAAAAGGACAAAGAACCTCTGGTTCTGGCACATCTTTCGACTTCACCATTCTCCCTGCATTAACATACGCCTCAGAGACCTGGGCCCAACGAAAGCAGGATGAGAACGATATTCATGGGACTTCAAAAGATCACGTGGCCACCCACCTACAAGATGGTCAGACTTCTTCGCCAAGACCTTGAACGAATGATTTGAAGCTCTTCATATTCCTGAAGCAAGAGGATGCCATTGGGCTACACTGGCATGTGATAGGGCCAAATGGAAACGTTACTGGTGCTTGTTTGAGCAAATCGATAAAACATGAATATCTTGAAATATAGAGAGAAATATTTGAATGCCTAATGATAGTTTTACAAAGTTTGGGACCTCATGATCAAAGTCAGTTAAGACTGTTACTTAAACTAAGAGAAATTGTAAAGTAAATCCATATTCCTGAGAAGAAATTGAGAAGACGATGGGGCTGGCAGGGAATGCACAAAAGACCATGTTCCTCTGAAGGTGACTTTTTTTTTTTGGGGGGGAGGTCACACCCAGCAATGCTCAAGGGTTAGTCCTACCTCTGCACTCAGGAATTACTACTGGTGGTGCTCAGGGAACCATACGGGATGCCTGGTATTGAACCTGGGTTGGCCACTGCAAGGCAAATGCCCTATCAGTTGTGCTATTGCTCTGGCTCCTGAAGGTGACTTCTTTTTTTAAAAACATTTTTATTATACTACTGTGAGATATACAATTATAAGGATGCTCATTAATTTGGTCTCTGTCATATATTGTTATAGCATCCAGCCCTACACCAGTGCCCAATCCTCACCACCAATGTCCCAACAATCCCTCCCACCCAACCGCAGTTTGCCCCTATAGCAGGCACCTTTACTTTCTCTCTTTTTTCTATTTCTGTCTCTGTTTCTGTATTTCTCTCTTTCTTCTCTTACACTTTGTGACTTTCCATACAGATACTAATGGTTTATGATGTAAGTCTCTATCTGTACATTCAATAGTGAGTTCTAGTGTTACATTATAATTCTTCATTCTCCATCAACCTCCCCAGTTTGTTGCAACTACAATGATCATTACAGTGAATAAATGTGAAAGATCCTGGGAAGGACCTGGTCTTAACCTTCATTACTATCTAAGCTTCTTGTGCGGCCGCAGAGCTGCCGCGCGTGCTGGCACAGATGTGGGTCTGGTCTGTCCCTTGTCGGTTTTTGCTGGCTGTGAGGCTGCAAGCCCATAGCCATGCCTGCCGACATGGAGGTGGAGGAGCCCAAATCCCCGCTTGAAGTTCTGCCAGCAGCATGGCCTCCCAGCACGTGTCTGCTAACCCTAGAAGCTATGTTGGACTCTGCCAGGGGCTGAGCTGTTTACTGTCCTCTGAAATTCCATTGGCTGCTCCATTCGGGATGAGCATTGCAGCTGTGGCTGTGTCTGTGGGGTTGTGTCCTTGTCTGGCTTTGCTGGCTGTGGAGGTTGTGAGTGAAGGTGACTTCTTACCTTGCTGTGTTGTTGTAACTTGGTTCTTTCTGAATGGTTCTCTGGATTACAGGATTGAATAGTCTCAGATCTACACCCAATGTCCAAGGTTTATTATAGATTGCTAATATCTATATCATTGATTTATTTTTCTAGATTCCATAGATAAGTGAGATCACCCTGTATTTGTGATTTGGATTTTTGGTTTATTTTGCTTAATAGAACAGCTTCCAATTGCATCCAATTGCTGGAAACTGCATGACTAGGTAACATTCCTACTAAATGAAATGCTTTTTATTTTTTTGACTACACCATCTGTTTTTCTTTTTTCTTTTGGACATATGATATGTCATTTTATCTGGTGTGAGGTGAGGTGATTCCGCATTAGTATTTTGATTTCACAGCTATCTTTCTAGAAGTCTTCATCATCCAAATCCCTGTGTAATCTTGGCAACTACAGGTACCTGGTGCCTAGAGGAGAAAGACAGAATCTTTGGAATCAGAAGCTGTAAACTTTAGCCCTTTTTGTTCAAGGACCTGAGATTGAGAGCCACTGCTCTGCCCTGATGACCACGAATAGAAAGATGCTGTTTATCCAAAGGGAACCTACCAATGTTCACCTGTGTCATTTAAAAGAAGGGCGCATTAGCATGGACACGCTGTTGTCTCAGACAGTCCCTCTCCTGCTCACTATGATTTCTTCTGAGGTTTTTGAGATTCTTCATTCTTTTCCAACAAATCTAAATCTGTTGAATATACACAAAAGGAACATTGAGTTTGTTTAAATAAATGTTTTTGACTCCCAATAAGAGTATATGCCTGTCGATTCTTTCCAATAATTCTAAAGTTAAGCTGAAGCAATACAGTTTATCAAACAGAATATTTTTCTGCCCACACAGTTTTCTTATTAGACTCCAAGAGACTGACGAAAATGACAAATAATGGGATGACATGTTTTTTCAGTATAGAAGGTAGTATTGCACTGAAAATGGAAATGATCACATAAGACATAGTAAACGGAAATTATCGTATAACAGGTAGTAGCTGATTCTCTCATACTTGAATTGTTTTTACGTGTATCCTACCCTATAGCCTCAGCTTCTTGAAGAGATAAAAATAACTTTGATAATTAAAGTTTGTGAAAGGTTAATATTTGCATCCCTCAGTTTGGGAGAAAAAAAAATCTAACCTAAAATTTTCTTAGTGGAAAAGAAAAATTAAAAAAAAAAGTAGGAAAAAACTAAAACTTTGTCATTAAGAGGATGACATACAACCAGACACTGGTTTGAGACCAGCTCTTCCGAAAGTATTATGATCGGCCGGAGTGATAATCCAGCGGGTAGGGTGTTTGCCTTGCGCACGGCCGGCCTGTGCCGGCCCGGGTTCGATCCCCAGCATCCCATATGGTCCCTTGAGCACTGCCAGGAGTAATTCCTGAGTGCAGAGCCAGGATTAACCCCTGAATATTGCCGGATGTGAACCAAAAAAGCAAAAAAAAAAAAAAAGTATTATGATCGTGGTGGTGTGGGGTGGGGTGAGTTTCTCACTATCCTTCTCTCCAGTTACCGCATTTCTAGGTGTGACATTATGCAAAACATTTCATGGACCTAATAGTTCCATGAAATGACCCATGTACAATGGATAACAAGGGCCTGGAATGTAGTAAGTGTGCAGAAGCTTTAGGGGGACATAGGAGGCACTCCTGGCAGCATTCTGTTTGGCTGTGCAGGCCGGGCTGGGGGCCATTCCCAATGATACTTGGGGGATTGAACTCAGGTGCTAGTGCATGCCAGCCCTGCATCCTAGTCCTTTGTGCTATCTTCCTGGTGCCACCATTGATCCATTTTTTTTGGTTCTTTGGCCATACCCTGAAGTGCTCAGGGCTTACTCCTGACTTTGCACTCAGGCATCAGTCCTGGTGGGCTTGGGGGAACATATGGGTTACTGAAGATTGAATCCAGGTCATCTTCTGTGTGTAAGGTAGATACCCTACCTGCTATACTATTGCTCCGGTCCCCACCATTAATGTTTTATAAAAAAGTTACTTTTTATGGGGGGAACCACAACCAGAAATGCTCAGGGACTGCTCTGGGCTCTGTGTTCAGAAGTTACTCCTAGCAGTGTTTGGGGAACATTGTGTGTGGGGGATCAGACTATCAAACTGGGATCAGCTATGTGCAAGACATGCCTTAGCCCTTGTCCTACCTCTTTATGCCCTATTATGGAAATTAAATATGAAATATGTTCTTACGAGTTTCAAGACTTACCTAATTGGAGAGTAAAATAAGGGATTATTTGCTCTTTCGATCCCTGTTTGTTTTTAAGCATCCCTCTGAATCAGAGGGTTGCTGATAGTTGTCTGAACTCATTAGGATTTCTACTAGCTACCAACCTAATCAGAGATTGAAGTTTTAAAAAATAAACCATCTATCTCATTAGCCTGAAAGTGTTTTTATTTATTCAATTCTGGGATTGAAATGTGGGAATGTATCTCAGGGTATAACTGCTTTTTTGCTCTGCTGAGACATTTCCAACTTCCTGAGACCTGTGACTCAACTCGTTGTAGGGTCTTTGATTATGAGAGAATCTATTGGGGCATGATGAGGTGTGTGTGTGTGTGTGTGTAGGTAAAAATGTACCTTCCAAGAAGTTCTTCATAAACACGCTTATTCTATGAATTGAGGTGTTGCTGAGTTTTCTCAATTGGCTTCCATACCCTTCCTCTAAGTTCCCTCATCAGTTTTTCCTATCCTTGTTCAGAATAGTCTCCTCATACTATGCAAACTGAAACTGGAGTAAGATACAGCAGGTTCAAACATAAAATCATAATTTCCTCTCTAGGATTTGAGATTAAAAATAATGGGAGCTCAGAAAAAAGGCTTGTCTTTAAAAAGATTTATTTGTTTTCTTTTGTGATAATTTATTGTTTGAAGGTAATTTAAAAGTCAGAGTAAGCCTCTGGGGGTGTATATAATGGGAAAAAAAGGAAACCAAATCCAAATATATTCAATCAGTTTTTAAATATAACAAACATTCTTCAATCTTCTCACCTCCATGAGCAGGCTCCTGTCCTGTGTACCTCTTCATGGAGTGGCAGTTACACTACCACAACTACAGTAGTATTCAATCCTCCCTCCTTTTTTGGTGGAAGTATACCCAGTTCTTCTCACGGATACTCTTTGTGGTACCCAGGGCCAATAAGTAGTGTCACAGATAGAACTAAGGTCAGCCTTATGCAAAGAAATGCCCTTAATCCTGTATTATGTCTCCAGCTCCAATTTCAGACTTTCTGATCGCTGATCATCCATGGCTGAAGTTCCACTGGTCATAACCATTGCCTAGTAAGTCTTCCAATAGCAGATGAATGGCACTTTATGAACAATGACAATATTTTTACTTTTCTTGACCTTGTCGCTGGGGCTAACAAATATGCCTATTATGCTGTCACTTTTCTGTTTGAGTACACAGTTACTTTGATATAAGTAACACAGTTACTTTGATAGCTCAGCATTATGTTTTCAGGGCTAAATCTCAAAACACATATGCCAGTACTCCTCTATGGACAAAGTTTGGGGAAATAATATAATAGCCAATGTTACAAATATTTAAAATATTAATGTATTTTTATTAGGATTTTATGCACATGTGGTATATAAAGGGTTCATTAAGACCAAACAGGAAGTGTCATTTCCCCTTGCTCTGCCCCCTCCCCACCACTAGAGGGAGACCCTTAATATTTCTATTTTCAGGTGATTTCAGTATCTCAAACTGACATCTCCAGTACTTAATTTACTCACTTTGTAGTGTCAGCAGCCAATTCCTCAAAAAGATCTCTAGGGACTGGAGTGATAGTACAGTGGGTAGAGCATGCAGCAAACCCATGTTCAATCATAGGCACCCCATATAGTCTCCCACAGTGCCTGGAGTGATCCTTGAACACAGAGCCAGAAGTAAGCCCTGAGCCCCACCTGGTGTGGCCCCCAAAAAACCAGCACGTCCACACCCCAAAAAAGAGATTTCCAGAAAGTTTGTTAGATTTAATACCTTGATAGAGAATTTGATAAAGTTTGATAAAGTTTGTTAGATTTAGTACCTTGACAGAATCTCTGTGTGTGTGTGTGTTTGTGTGTGTAGAGGAAGGTTGTCAGTGAAGAATATTTATCACTGGGTAGCAGTACTTGCAGGGGTATAATTTTATACCTCATGTGTGTATAAGACCCACCACATCCATAATGAAAATGCCTAATGCCATCACATTAAAAAAAGAGCCTTCTACCTATTTGTCCCACCTGCCCCACAACCATTTCTACCATTATTCACAACTACCATATATTTCACTGATCCTCAAAATAAATAGTTTTGTTATTTTTTGCCGGTTCATTTTGCTTTAGTTACTCATATGTGCGTGAAATCATTGGACACTTGTCTTTCACTTTCTTATTTCACTTTGCATTATCATCTCAAATTTCATCCAGTTTATTCCATTAAATGTGGTTTCATCTTTTTAAATGGCAGAGTAGTGTCCTATTGAGTTGATATAGATCATTCATTTAAATTTTTCTTTTTCTGAGATAACATTTATGAATATAAATGTTTTTATTTTAGAAATATAATCTTACCAAACCACATACACCACTGAAATACCACAACTTCTTTATCCAGTCACTTCTCAGTGGGTATTTGAATTGTTTCTATATTTGAGCTCTTCTGAAAATTGCTGCTATAAATACAGGGGGTACAATTTTTTTCTGAATTGAACTTTTTATATCCTTTGCTACATGCCTAGAAGTGGTGTTGCTGAATTATACAAGTTTTATTTTTATTGATTAAGGCATTTCTATGCTGTTTTTCTACAGAAGCTGTATGTATCAATTAACATTCACAGTTTACTAGAGTTCCTTTTTATCCATATCTTCCCAACCCTTTCCCATTTGTTTTTGGTGTGTATTGAGTTTGTGTTCTCTCATTTACTAACCTCATTATTTCCAACAGCATTGTTTTATGGAATATTTAAGGTTTTCTGTGTACTACAGGTACATGCAAATATTGTTTTGCCCCTTTTATTTCTTCCTTTGAATTCCTTTTATTTTTTTCTTGCTTAATTACTTTATCTGAGGCTTCCAAACAGCAAAATATTGAAAGTAATGGTGAGAATGGACATCCTTGTCATAGGGGTAAAGCTTAGGAGAAAAGACTTTAAATTTTCATCGTTCAGCATGATGTATGATGTGAGCTATGGACTTGTCATATCTCATCTTTATAAAGTTGAGGTATCATCCTTCTATTTCCAATTGCAGTTTAAAAATATCATAAATGGAGTTGAGTATTTTCAAATGCTTTTTCAGTATCTGATTTTAATCTTTCTGTTGTAGTGGCATATTACATGAATATATTTGACTATCTACCATCTTATGTCTAGGATAAAACCCACTTAGCCTTGATGAGTAATTCTATTGATGTATTGTAGACTTTGGTTTCATAAGATTTTATTGAGAATTTTTGTATCTATGTTCATCAGAGTTTTCAGCCCATAGATTCTTTTTGTGTGCATTTTCCTTTTCTGGCCTGGGGATCAGAGTGATAGTGCATGGTAGGGTATATTCAGGAGTGTTCTCTACTGGTTCTTTGTGTTACAATTTATCATCTCACTCAATGCCTTGTGTGTGTGTGTTTTTAATATAGAACCTTTTACACCTTCTTTCCTTTTTTCTTTTTTTGGGCGTTTGGGCCATATACGGCATTGCTCAGGGTTTAATCCTGACTTGTGTACTAAGAGACCACTCCTGGCTGTACATAACCATACGTGTGTCAAGGCCCAAACAGCTCGGCTTCAGACAAGTCAAATAACTTACACCCTGTACAACTCTTCAACCCCTCAATGTGTCTTATAGAAAAGGTATGTTGGTAGTAAACACAATTACTTTTGTTAATCTAAAAGGTCTTATTTCACCATAGTATTTGAATGATAAATTTGCAGGGTAATCCAGGTGGGCAGTTTTTGTCTTTTAGTAGCGTGTGTCATTACACCTCTCTGCTAGTCTGTATGATTTTAACTGAGAATCCAGATAAAAGCCTTATAGAAGTATCTTTTATGTTACTTTCTTTACTTTCTTTTCCCTGATTGCTTAAATAATTTTCTTTATCATTGACTTTGATAATTAAGAAATGATGTGCCTTGATGTAGATAACTTTGGATTCATAAATTTGGGTGTTATTGCCTTTACTGGACTTACATGATTACCTTTTTTTTTTTTTTGCTTTTTTTGGGTCATATCTGGTGATGCTCAGGGGTTACTCCTGGCTCTACACTCTGAAGTGCAATGCCTATATGGGATGCCAGGGATCGAACCACCGGTCACCACATGCAAGGCAAACACCCTACCTTCTGTGCTATCTCTCCAGCCCCAATTAATCTTTTTCTAAGATTTGTGGAAGTCTTTGTTATTATTTCTTTGAATACCATCACTGTTCACTTCTCTCTCCTTTCACTTTCTGGAATTTCTATTATCCTGACACTTTTTTTAAGTATTTTATTATACCACCGTGAGACATACAAATAAAAAGATATACAATTAAAAAGTTCATGTTTGGGTTTTGGTCATACAGTGTTTCAGCACCCGTCCCTCCACCAGTGCCCATCTCCCACTAACAACATCCCCCGGTTCCCTCCCCCTTCCCAAGCCCTGCTCCATGGCAGGTTCTTTATTTCTTTGCCTTTCTCTCTCTTTCTCTTTTCCTTCCCCTCCAGACTATGGATTACAGAACATACATTAAAAGGTTGTCATGTGAATCCTTTTGCCTCTATTTAATGCTCAGTTCTAGGTGGGCATTAGTACCCTCGACAATTATTAGCACCCTGTTCCATTTTCTGTCTTTCCTAAACTCTGACTCCCACACGTTTGTGATAATTTCCACCTTTGACAAGACCTCCCGATATATGCTTCACTTGACCTTGGATATTGGTATCATAATATGTACATATATACTTATGCCATGCAAATAAATGCAGTCATTCTGTATCTGTCTCTCTCCTTCTGGCTAATTTCGCTCAACATAATCTTCTCCATGTCCATCCATTTATAGGCAAATTTTATAACTTCATTTTTCCTAACAGCTGCATAGTATTCCATTGTGTAGATGTACCAAAGCTTCTTTATCCAGTCATCGATTTTCGGGCACTCTGGTTGCTTCCAGATTCTGGCTATTGTGAATAATGCTGCTATGAACATAAAAGTAGGGATGGTGTTTCCGCTGCGTATTTTTGGTTTCCCAGAGTAGATTCCCAGGAGTGGTATGGCTGGGTCAAATGGGAGTTCAATTTCTAGTCTTTGGAGGAAAGTCCATATTGTTTTCCAGAAAGGCTGTACCAGCCGGCAATCCCACCAACAATGGATGAGTGTCCCCTTTTCCCCCACATCCACGCCAGCACTTGTTGTTCTTGCTCTTTTGAATATGTGCCAGTCTCTATGGTGTAAAGTGGTATCTCATTGTTGTTTTGATTTGCATCTCTCTGATGATTAGTGATGATGAGCATTTTTTCATATGTTTTTTTGCCATTCGAATTTCTTCCTTGCTGAAGTTTCTGTTCATTTCTTCTCCCCATTTTTTGATGGGGTTGTTTGTTTTCTTCTTGTAAAGTTCTACCAGTGCCTTATATATCCTGGATATTAACCCCTTATCAGATGGGTATTGGGTGAATATTCTTTCCCATTCTGTGGACTGCTTTTGTATCTTAGTCACTGTTTCTTTTGAGGTGCAGAAGCTTTTTAGTTTCATGTAGTCCCATATGTTTATCTTTTCTTCTAGTTGCTTTGTTAGTGATGTTTCACCTTTGAAGATGCCTTTAGCTTCAATGTCGTGGAGGGTTTTTCCTATATTTTCTTCAACGTACTTTATGGATTCAAGTCTGATATTGAGATCTTTAATCCATTTTGATCTGATTTTTGTGCATGGTGTTAGACACAGGTCCAAATTCATTTTTTTACATGTCGCTGCCCAGTTTTCCCAACACCACTTGTTGAAGAGGCTTTCCTTACTCCATTTTAGACTCATTGCACCTTTATCAAAGATTAAATGATCATGTGTTTGAGGTTGGGTGTCAGGATGCTCAATTCTATTCCATAGGTCCACAGGTCTGTTTTTATTCCAATACCATGCTGTTTTAATTACTACTGCCTTCACAACAGAAACCACAGAAATCCAAAAGATCATCAGAGATTACTTTGAGAGCCTGTATGCCGTGAAACATGAGAATCTAGAAGAAATGAATCAATTCCTGAAGTCCTATAACCTCCCACGGCTGAAACAAGAAGACCTCCAATACCTGAATAAACCCATCACCATGGAGGAAATAGAAACAGTAATTAAAAGTCTGCCCAAACACAAAAGCCCAGGTCCAGACGGATTCCCTAGTGAACTCTACCAAACCTTTAAGGAGGACCTACTGCCAGTCATTTTCAAGCTCTTCCAGGAAATAGAAGAAACAGAAACACTCCCAAACAGCTTCTACGAGGCACATATCACCCTGATACCCAAAGCAGGGAGAGACAACACAAAGAAAGAAAACTACAGACCAATCTCCCTGATGAACACGGATGCTAAGATCTTCAACAAAATACTAGCAAACAGAATCCAAAGACTCATCAAGAAGATTATACATCATGACCAAGTAGGATTCATCCCGGGAATGCAAGGATGGTTCAACATTCGCAAGTCAATCAACATAATACATCATATCAATAAAAGAAAAAAATAAAAACCATATGATCCTTTCAATAGACGCAGAAAAAGCATTTGACAAGATCCAGCACCCGTTCATGATTAAAACGCTCCAGAAAATGGGAATTGAAGGGACTTTCCTCAAGATAGTTACAGCCATCTACCAAAAGCCCACAGCAAGCATCATTCTAAATGGGGAAAAGTTGAAAGCCTTCCCCTGAGATCAGGGACAAGACAAGGTTGCCCCCCTCTCACCTCTTTTATTCAATATAGTACTGGAAGTACTTGCCATAGCAATCAGAGAAGAAAAAAGGACATCAAGGGCATCCAGATAGGCAAGGAAGAAGTCAAGCTATCGTTATTTGCAGATCACATGATATTATACCTAGAGAACCCTAAACTCTCTACCAAAAAACTCCTAGAAACAATAGACGCATATAGTAGAGTGGCAGGATACAAAATCAACACCCAAAAGTC
>JAJIBD010001596.1:0-127500 GCA_021461705.1 Cryptotis parvus
TAGGAAAAACCCTCCACGACATTAAAGCTGAAGGCATCTTCAAAGGTGAAACACCACTAACAAAGCAACTAGAAGCAAAGATAAACATATGGGACTACATGAAACTAAAAAGCTTCTGCACCTCAAAAGAAACAGTGACCAAGATACAAAGACTGTCCACAGAATGGAAAAGAATATTCACCCAATACCCATCTGATAAGGGGTTAATATCCAGGATGTATCAGGCACTGGTAGAACTTTACAAGAAGAAAACAGCCACCCCCATCAAAAAATGGGGAGAAAAAATGAACAGAAACTTCAACAAGGAAGAAATTTGAAATCCAAAAAGACATATGAAAAAAATGCTCATCATCATTAATCATCAGAGAGATGCAAATCAAAACAACAATGAGATATCATCTTACACCACAGAGACTGGCACATATCCAAAAGAGCAAGAATAACAAGTGCTGGCATGGATGCGGGGAAAAGGGGACTCTCATTCATTGTTGGTGGGAATGTCAACTGGTACAGCCTTTCTGGAAAACAATATGGACATTCCTCCAAAGACTAGAAATTGAGCTCCCATTTTACCTAGTCATACCACTCCTGGGGATATAAACACACAGCAGAAACACCATCTGCGCTTTTTATTTTCATAGCAGCACTACTCACAATAGCCAGACTCTGGAAATAACCAGTATGCCCGAGAATCGATGACTGGATAAAGAAACTTTGGCACATCTATACAATGGAATACTATGCAGCTGTTAGGAAAAGTGAAGTTATGAAATTTGCCTATAAATGGATGGACATGGAGAGGATCATGTTGAGTGAAATTAGCCAGAAGGAAAAAGAAAGATATAGAATAACTGCATTTATTTGCATGGCATAAAAATATATATGTGTACATATTATGATACCAATATCCAAGGTCAGACGAAACATGGATCAGGAGGTCTTGTCAAAGGTAGAAATTATTACAAACGTGTGGGAGTCAGAGGCTAGGTGAGACAGAGAATGGAACAGTGTGCTAATAATTGTCAAAAGTGCGAATACCAACCTAGAACTGAGCATTAAATACAGGCAAAAAGATACACATGACAACCTCTTAATGTATGTATTGCAATCCACAATGTGTAAGGGAAAGAAGAAAGAGAGAGAGACAGAGTGAGAGAGAGAGAGAGAGAGATAAAGAACCTGCCATAGAGGCAGGCTAGGGGGAAGGAAGGAGGGAATCGGGGACATTGGTGGTGGGAAATGGGCACTGGTGGAGGGATGGGTGTTGGAGCGCTGTATGATCAAAACCCAAATATGAACATCTTATGAACATCTTTGTAATTGTATATCTCACGGTAGTATAATAAAATATTTTGAAAAAAGAAAGAATTAAAGTTGAGGGGCCTGGGAGATAGCACAGAGAAAAGGTGCCCCTTGCATACAGCTGATCCTATCTCCATCCCTGGCACTGTCAGGTCCTGAGCCCCACCTCGAAGTGATCCCTGAGCACAGAGGCAAGAGAAAGCCCTAAGGGCAGTGTCTATCACCCCAAAAACCAACACACAAAACAGGATTCAAGCTGAAGAGAAAAAAACTTATAATAAAGAAGATACAGGTATTAAAAACTCCAATTGGACCCAAATTAGGCTTTATAATAAATGACAAAAACACAAGGAGAAATATGCAAATTTATAATTATAATGAGATACTTTTTTAAGAATTTTATAAGCAATCAAGGAACAGATAGAGAAAAAATAACAAAGATAATGGCCTAATTAAACAATCAGCAAGCTATACACTAACACTCAGGTGTATTCATCTCAATTTATTTGTACCCATCAGAGACTATTTTCTTTTTAAAACACTTGAGTAATATATCACCCCCAAATTGGTCATGTACGCTAACTCTATTGTAAAAAAGTTAGACTACATTTGCTTATAGAACAAGCTTATAGAATAAAAATATATTTTATAAGAGGAACACCGATAGGCCATTTAGTTGTGATAGACTTTTAAAAACATATTTTATCTCATATAAAACAATGATGGGTAAATGAAAGTGAGGGCAGAGAGCCTGGGCCGTTTATCCACTGCCACTGAGAAGATAGTGGCAGCTGCTTAAATCCCAGGAGTTTGACTGTTATCAAGAAGAGAATTACTTCCCTATATTTAACATGAAGTTTAAGTAAACGATATTCTCTCAGGTCACTGATATTTATTTCCTCATACCACAGCTGTCACTTCTGTGAATTAGGGGACAAAATACACTTTCTTTTCTCAATACTGGGTAGCAGAAAGAGCAAATCTGTTAGAAGGTAACTTTAATAATTCTTTCCATTCAAATGCAAAACATTCAACTTACCCAATTCGTATTTTCAGCATGCCACTAAATAGCTCAGGGTTATTAGAGATGATCCAGCCAATATGAATGACCAGTTCTTGCTGAATGACCGCCTCCCTCTCATCATGAGTGTTACACTTGTAATAGATGATGTTCTTAATCACTCTTGGAGACAAAGGATTAGAGATGACCTCTTCTTCATGCCCAAAGGCACCCAGAGTTACCTACAAGTGGCAGAATTTTTATTGGAAAAGTGTCCTAGCTACTGAAAGATAAAAGTTTAAAGATGCAAGGTTTAGGATGATTGGCAGGCTGAAATTACTCTATGTGAACTAGGGAATTAGGTAGAATAAATGTTCCTACTATTTATTAAAATTGCTTTCAAGGCATGATTCCCACTGGACTTCATGATGGTTCACAGTCTGGTCTAAATTACAAGGATAGGTAAGAGCACTAGATAAGGTGGTAGAGGTGACTGGATAAAATCAAGACAAATAACTACTAATACAAAATTATGCTGGAAGTACTAGAAACTCCCAAAGAAACTATAATACATTAAATGGTTTTACCTTACTGGCCAGGCTACACAACTTAGGTAAGAGGTTTTTCTTTGCTTATATATAGTTTCTTATGTGAAACTTGATATTCACAAACAACACTGTCATATTTCGAAAACCAGGTATGATGTGATATACTTGTAGTGGAGTGCCTAATCTTCTGAAATAATTCTAGACACTTAGTTTTCAGACACCTGTTGATGTATCTTTCACCTGTGCAAGTAAATAAACAAGTCTGCCCACAAAACTTAGGAAGGAGAAAGCAAAGAAGGAAGTAGCAATGAAAATTCATAACGGAAGCTACTAAAGCTGGCAAGAGAACATTTTGGTCTTTCTCTTTTGCTTTCTTGTTGATATTTTGCCTCCCAAAAAGAGCATACAGTGTTTCCACTCTCCTTATAACCACTCTATGTCCCTCTTCCACATATAGCACGCAATTATAAGAGGCAGGAAAAAGAATTTATCCAAAGGCAATTGTGCTTTTAGAGATGAGGGGAGACAGCAGAATTGGGGTTCTTTACCCCAAGCTTTGAGAAGAGTGAAAACAAAAAGCTGCTGGTGCATATATACCAGTATCAACCAGTTAGTGAAAGTGCTATTATTTTATTAAATGTCAGCATGTAAAAAAGAAAAAAACATAAGGCATATTTTTACCTCTGGAAGTAATAATGATGAAACCACTATAGTGGTTTCGTCATTTCTTAGATCTTTAGGTGATCTGAAGAACTGTGTAGACACATTATTTCAATTCTTGAGGGTTTTTTCAGAAGTGAATGAATACAAACTTTAAATGTCAATTTTTATTATTTTTTACAGTGCATCCACTGAAAAGACTTTAAACACCTGAAGGGGAGTGGGAGAGTCTGCCAGGCTTCTCGGTTCTCTTAGTGGCTGCTTCCCTGACAATAGGGGTGCCCTGGGCAGTGGTTCTGCCACAGGCCTCCGTACAGGCCCCTAGGCTTCCAGGGCATAGGAGCAACCTTGGTATGACAGGCTTTAAGCTCCCTTTAGAAGTATATTAAGATTATTACCATCCTAATCCCAACTCCCTTTCCATATGTTAAGTGTAAGTTACCTAAAAGATATCAAAACCAATCCAAAAGCTCTTGTGGAGTAGCACTGTACTTTCAGATATACTATATGGATCTAAAATTTAAAGTAAAATACCTTCCCATTATTTCCTTTCAGAGGTGGCCCAGCCCACAACAATATAAAATTCTGGGTTTGTGGGAGTGGAGCATAGAAAGAGGCCAGTATGACAATAATAGTTGAAAATGGTTGTGCTGGGCTAGGATAGAGTGTTGAAATAAGGTAAAGGAATATACATGGCAAGCTTTCAGTGTCTGCATTGCAAACCACAATGCAGAAAAGAAGAGAGAGAGAAAAGGGTGGGGAGAGAGAGAAAAAGAAAGAAAGAAAGAAAGAAAGAAAGAAAGAAAGAAAGAAAGAAAGAAAGAAAGAAAGAAAGAAAGAAAGAAAAGAAAGAAAGAAAGAAAAGAAAGAAAGAGAGAGAGAGAGAGAGAAAGAAAGAAAGAAAGAAAGAAAAGAAAAGAAAGAAAGAAAGAAAGAGAAAAGAAGAGAGAGAGAAAGAAAGAAGAGAGAGAGAGAGAGAGAGAGAATAGTGCCTGCCATAGAGGCAGGCTGGGGTGTGGGAGATGGCGGTGGTGGGGGGGAACTTGGGGACACTGGTGCTGGGAAATGCACCCTGCTGAAGAGATGTGTGTTGGGACTCTGTATGACTGAAACCAAATCATGAACTATACTACTTGTAATGGTCTATTTTGTGGTAATTCAATTAAAAAAAAGTTTTAAGAGTCTGGGTTTGAGAAGAGGATAGATAAATCATTTCCTGTGTCTTGATTTAGTTAAGGCTACAGTTGTCTATACCTGGGTCTCTGCCCCGTGGGCCCTAGATGGTTGATGGTCTGACATAGAAAGACTGGGCTCCCTAGGATGAACCCAGAGCCACAGCAGAGCTTGGCAAGCTACCTGTGGTGCATTTGATATGCCAAAAACAGTAACAATAACAGACCTTATTCCCAACAAATGGAGATGTTACTGATGTCTGCTCAAGCAAATCGATGAACAATGGGAAGATAAGTGACAAGTGATAGTTGGGGAAAGAAAAATTTCCCTGTGAATAATTTGTAAAAATACAAAAAAATAATTTATGAGAAAGTAAACTGACTTTTTCTTGGGATTTTTATTAGTATAGTCATTTTCCATTGTTATTAACTATTACAGTACAGAATAAAATAACTTTTTCTAATATTTTAAGAGCTAGATATCAGTATGAACTAATCCCAATTTAACTGAATTAAGAGCCTTGAAATATGAGTAATGGGTTGATTCTGTTAAAGAGGGTTAAAATATTTTGTACTATTAAAGTTTATTATATCCCTAGGTTAGTTGTCAGGAAAACATAAAGCACACACATTCCAAAAGAAGAGATTAAAAAGCAAACAAATCTTTATTCCAATCGAATTATAAGTCATTCAGGCAATTAAAGCTTTTAAGAAAACAACCAACAGCCAAGCAGCTACATCCCACTTTGCATGCACAGGTACACAGGCTCAGCCACTCTGCATTCCCCAAAGCTCGGCTCACTGGTTCAGTTGCTAGAGCCACGTGGGTTCTTATCCTGGGTCCACAGACAATCCCAGGGTAAGTGGTACTTTGAGTGAATTAGGATCCAAGATAGGTGTGGAAAGCGTCACGAGAACCCAGATTTTACAAAAACTGATGCTGCTAACTAGAGATGACTGGGAGAAGAAGGTAACAAGCCTTGACCCTTAAGGTTAGGAAGGGAAGAGTGGAAAGAAGAGTAGGCTCTGAGAGTTAAACGTTTAGGGGAGTCAATGAACTTCTAAGGGGGAGAAGAATCTCAGGTAGAGGAGAAGAAAACGAGCCCATCACGATTCTCCTGCATCACTCTATCCTACACCTGTCTGGAATAATAGGTATTAGTCCCTTTTCTGTGTCAGTACCTTCACTGGTCTCAAGTTCAGGAGATTTTCAACAGAGTTGAAAATCATTGGTCTAAGGTGTGGCAGGGAGAGGGGAGGTCCTATTTAGTTATTGTGCATCTTTTTTTATGCTTTTTTGGGTCACACCCAGCGATGTTCAGGGGTTACTCCTGGCTCTTCGCTCAGGAATTACTCCTGGCAGAGCTCGGGGGACCATATGGGATGCCGGGATCGAACCCAGGTCGGCTGCTTGAAAAGGCAAACACCCTACCCGCTGTGCTATCGCGCTAGCCCCTATTGTGCATCTTTAAGACTAGGTTTTTCTTGGCGAAAGAGCCCTTTGCAGAAATGGCCGAGTCAGTGTGAGTGTGCTTGTTCAGAGGTCTGCGAAACCAAGATTTGCCAGATTGAAACAAGAGTTCTACCCACAAAGTTTTGTAACCGTGACCAAAGGAGAATCTGAAAATCAGATACTTACCTGCTTGCCCTGCACTAAAACATTAGTAATGGATGGGGCCAGGCTGTCCACTACTTTACTTAAAAGACTTGCTGCATGGCGCACAACCGACCTGGGGGCAGAGAAAAGAGCAGGCCAGAGGTTGACATATCTAAAAGATGACGAAGGAGGCCCTCATTGGGGACACTGAACAATTATGCACAATTAGGTCCACACACAATAATTTGGTGAAAATGTGATTGATCTTGGGCTGAACAGTGGAAATTGCCCACCCTGTAGAGTCATTCAGAATAAAGCCAGAATTCCTTAACTTTACCTCTGGCCAGCCGTCTGTGCCAAGGCTTAGTTTATGCTTTTGATCAGTTTGAAAAGGATGAAACAGAGTTTAGTGATAACTTTAATCAGGACTGAGGTAGAAATTAATGGGATATTCTGATTTTGCCTACAATTTTTCATTATATAGTACAGTGCTGGTACATATCTATTTTTATAACTACATCACGATTTTTTTTGGGTTTCTTTGGTTTTTGTTCTGGTGACCAAATATTTGGATTTACTTATTATTTGATTTTTGGAAGTGGTATGATGACATAAAAGTATATATCTTTTAAATTTTGATAAAGCCAGAATGTTGGAGGGAAGAAATTCATTCTACTAGTTGTGTATTTCTGAACATTATCTTAGACTATAGCAAGAACAGTTATTTTGTTTAAGCATAGCACATGCAATACAAAATTTGTTTTCTACTTAAAAGCAAAAAAATTTCATGGAACTTTTTAGATGGAGGAAAAATCTAAGTTTAAACTGCTTGCTGTTTGCTGATATCCAGGGAAGCTGACCTAAAAAGGTAATTCATATTCTTTAATCTTCACACAGATGAATTATAAAAAATTAATCAATAGCTGATAAAGTTAGTGAAACAAACTTTTCTGTTTTAGAGAAGCTTTCACCCACACATTATAAGATCAAAAAATATGCTTAACCTTGAGAATGCAAATAAGACCACACATTTCAAGCAGCCTAAGTTTCCACATTCTGTGCAGGTTACCTGTTTCCCATGTACCAGTAAAGTAGTAATGTGTGGGGCTATAGAGGAAGAAAATTTCTGGGTAAAAGCAGCCCCGTAGCGCACGGTCAACCTGGTGTGTCAGTGGAAAGCGGTAGAAGGGAAAATAAGTAAATAAAACTTCCAGGAGGTTGGTCTTTTAAACAGTATTCTAAGTGTTGGCTAATACGTAGTTTATTTAAAATGTAAGTACAATATATAATGCAAAAAAACACATTGGTTTAGCTAAAATTAGTATTATAGATTGTGTTTGCACTTACTGGCTATACAGCATTATCTATTGACTATATAACTTACTGTGCTAAAATTTTATAGAAAAAATGATATATGACCACAGAATTTTTACAGTATTTCCTCTGGGACAGAATAAAATATTTACTATAATGCATAAGGTTGAAACAATGCTAAATGTCTTACCCCTATTTTTTTTTTTTTAATATTTTAGACATTAGAAACAGGCTCATTGAAGTTTAAGGGAGTTTCTTATAATAATGCTTGAAACTGATTTTTTTTCAGGATCAGCTAATAATGTATAATTAAAAACATATAATATTACTTTCAAAATGTTATATTCTACTAATAAAACTGTTAGAATAGTTTCAAAATGCAAAAGGCCATGCATTTAGGCATACATCTCCCACTGAGCATTTTAACAACTTTACCTCAACTTACCTAATTTTTATTCAATCCCTGGGAAGCTACCTCTTCAAAATATATCATGAAGCAACTACCATCACTAGGATTCACTGAATTTAAATGATCTTAAATGGCAAGAGAACTACTTTCTAAGAGTATTACATTTGCTTATGTGCAAGTATATATGCAAATGAATTATAGCACTCTTTCCATCATCTTCCAAAATAAAACGGGTTTCCTGAATAAAAGCAGAATCAAAAATGCCTTGCTGGGGCAGATGAGGTGGAAGGTAGAAAACAATTATTAGTATATCATTCTAGTGTATACACTCCAAGCTCTATTCCTATACAGGCATTTATTCCCAGGTACTTTAAAATCATTGTGGTGAGAATTTAGTGATAATACAACCGAATTTGAGTAGATCCTCATAAAGTAGATAGTCAAGATGCAATAACCTTGAAGTTTAAAAGTGAAAATTAGATATATAGCCATCCTTAAGACTGATCCATTATTTTCAGGCTGTTGAATACAATAACACAAAAACAGCACAAAACAGTAAGAATAAAGACACCAATACACACCATAGTTTTTTGCTGCCAGCTCTTCTATATACTCTCTCAATATGGTCAGAAACAGTACCTAGACATTAAATAAGAATCTTTGTTAAGTGAATATTCTAATTAGATACATACATTTATTATTTTGGAGTCAAGGACACTTGTATAGAGGGTATATAGGAAACCCATGTTCAATCCCTAGCACTCCATAGGGTCCCCTAAGACTGTTCAGGAGTAATTTCCTGAGCATAAGTACCAGGAACAAGCTCTCAGCATCACCTGGTATGTCCCAAACCACATCCAAATAATTTGTTCTCTTTATGTCATAACAGTATTGTAAATCACTGTACCTTAATTAAGAAAAGAAAAATATTAAATTAGTCTTTCTTGTATGGGGACACACCTGGTGGTTTTCAGGGCTTAGTCCTGGCTCTGTGTTCAGGCTTTACTCCTACCAGGAACTGGGGAATCTTATGGGATGCCAGATTTGAACCTGAGTCAACTGCATGCAAGGCAAATGCCCTATCAACTGTACTATCACTCAGGCCCCCAATTAGTCCTGAATAATCATTTATTCTACTAAAATTGACAGACCCATACATTAACATTATTCACTATCTAACATATTTAAATAAGTAGTTCCAATAGTATATATGTTCCCAGCCTTCGAGGTTATTTAGCTTGAGAACATATTTAATTTTTTTTGAGCTTATGATATTAAAGTTTCAATCTTAATTGAAATGCAATTAACATTTTTAGCAAAAACAAGTTTTCTTAATTAGCTGTAGAAAATTAAAAACATACATCAAATTGAACAAATTCAGACTCTGAATATATGATCCTTATTTTGTTTAATAAAGCTTTACTGAGATTCTACTATGTGCCTGATCATCAAACAGATATTGATATTGAAAATGTATCCCTGGGTTTCATATTCACTTTTATTCATTCAGTTTATCTACAGTCTGCACTGATGACTTATTGGTCAATCAACTGATAGTGAAACAAGAACAAGCACCAAAAAATTAAACACGTCAAAGAATAAGATTTTTATCTACTCTAAATGTAGCTTTATCACAACTATGCTATATTCAGATTCAATAAATGGTCATGATGTATGTGCATTTAAAACAAATAACATGCATATAAAAGATTCAAATATCGAAGTAAATAATGTGCATCATTCCCCAATTTATGCAAATTATTCAAAAAAAATTCCTTTATCAATTTCATTATAAAGTATAACAATTTTAAAGCACTCTTAAAATAACCATTTGGAATTCTGTTGCTTTTGTTATTTATTACTTTTTCATTAAGACACCATGAATTACAAAGTTATTCATTATAGTTTCCAACACTGATTCCTTCACCAATGCCCACCCTCCTTTCCTTCTCATCCAACAAACGCCTCACCCTCCTTTCCTTCTCATCCACTGGCTGGCTTCAAAGAGAGGCTCCTTTTTTCATAATGTTTGAATTGAGATCTACAGTACTGTTGCCAATAGGGCTTCAAGCATAACTCTTTACTACCTTCCAACCCCATCTCACTTCCCTCCACCATTATTGTAGTGTTCCATTCAGTATCCTAACCCCATGCTTTCAATGGCCTATTTCCTACTGCATGAAGATCAGTTCCTATGATCTTTGTTTCTGTTACCTTTGGACGTTTGTTATTCCTTTACTATGTTTACTTCCTACGTATGAGAAAGATCATTCTGAATTTTAGGTTCCTAATGAAATGTTTGCTTTGTAAAAACCCACTGTTTATAAGAACAAATTTCAATGAACATCATTAACATAACTGGTATTCTAGAAACTAATTAGAAATATTAGATATACATTTTGAAATTTGCTCAAAGTTCTGTCTTTAACAAATCAGTTAAGAATATTAAAACCAGCCAATTTACTCCTTTATTCAAGGAGATTATGTCTTTGTTATAAAAACATAAAAGTATGTAAATCATATATATATATATATATATATATATAGACAGAGAACTTCTAGAAGAGCTAAAACGTTTGACTGGCTAAAGATTGAGTACATAAAATAAATTCTGTATTACTCCATGTGCTAAAATGCTGGTAGGATATAATGATATAGAATCAGAGATTCCTTAAAGCAATAATTCATGTACAACTGTGAATTTTAGAAACAACTTAGTTTTATCTCTAATGAATGTAGACATAGTCATAATTAGAAATAGTTATTTTGTTAACAATCTTTATAGAATCATTCTTTTAAACACTATTTAATGCCATGTTCTATTTCGTGTGGCTGTTAAAGATGGAGGATTTAGTTTTTAATATAATAATCTAATATTTTTCTTGAAAACTTTCAGAAAATAAAATATAAATTATCAACAAACAACTATGGTTAGCCAATGTTAACAAGCAAAAGGGAGAATCAGATGAAACCATATTCAGACAATAAGAGAGACAATCAAGAATCACTACATGAAAAAAATTTGGAGTTCATAAATCACACAGTTTATCTCCTTTTGGGAATGAATAAATATTTTTGACAAAAGTTTAAAAAGGGGCCAGTGATGTGTGATGTCATCCACTGGCTGGCTTCATATGCTTGGCATGGGCTGAGATTGATATACAGCACAACCAATCCAAAGAAAAAGAAAAAGGAAGTGTAAAAGGAAAGAATTTAATGAAGGAGAGAATAACTTAATTGTAACATTTGGGGAATAGTCAACATTCATATTTTATATTATTCAAAAGTAAAATCTTTTTTAAATTTTTTATTATACCACCATGAGATATACAGTTACAAAAGTGTTCATATTTGGGTTTCAGTCATACAGTGTTCCAGCACCCGTCCCTCCACCAATGCCTGTTTCCCACCACCGATGTCCCTGAATCCCCTACCCCAGCCCCCAGCCTGCGTCTATGGCTGGCAATTTTCACTTCACTCTCTCACTTTCTCTCTCTCTCTCTCTCTCTCTCTCTCTCTCTCTCTCTCTTCTCTTCTCTTCTACATTGTGGATTGCAATGTATACATTTAGAGGTTATCATGTATATCATTTTGCCTATCAAAAGTAAAATCTTATTACTGAGTAGAATAGGTCTTTCTTTGAATGCTTAAATATATATCCTTACCTTCTTTTGTGATGAAGTTAGGGCCTTCTCTTTTGAGCAGTATTCCCAGAAGGATAGCTTGACTAGCCAGACTATTGCATTCCTAAAAATATAAATTATTATAAGTAAAATTAAATGGGTACAAAATTACCACAGGGACTAATAACTAATTTAGAAAAGACAAAATGGAGAGAGAATACACTCAGGTATAGCCTGACATGCTACGAGTATATGATATTATGCAATTATTTAAATATCTTAAAGCCAGAGGCTAGACTAACTGGCTACCTTGGTACTGAGATTTAATAATCAGATTTTCTAGACTATAAGCAAGAGATAGAAAAAAAATTTGCTCCAAGAATTAATATTGATTATGTCACTCTCTGGGAGATCTGGTAAATCATTTACCACTTCTTTCTTGGTTAGCTTCCCCTTAATAGGAGACCATATTGCTATCAACCTGTTGTAAAGATATAGAATGAGAACACATGTGTAGAATTCTTATATTTATAAGGGCACTTTACTATGTGATTTAGCCTACTATATTATGCTCCTACTTTGATGCTGACAGCATAATATTGATCAATAACAAGGACAATTATGTCTGCTAGGTAATATATTTAGGCTACATGCTCAAATTAGTTTGACCCAAATAGATGTCATAGAGTTTATACTTCTGCCATAAGATTTGTATTTCCTTGCATAGATACTGTACTCTACCTCATCTCTTCTCTTTCACAATGTAAATAAATTTAGAGAATAAATTTAGAGAATATAAATTAAGATTGCTAACTTAATATGTTTACAGAATATGGTCAGAGGATTGCTTTCCCTCGATGGCGTGGCAGACTTCAAACAAACAGTAGAGCTAAATACCGGGGTGCAAAAGACACAAGTTGGAAAAAAGGAGGGAAAGTCCCATGAAAAAGAACTGTGAAGACCATAAGGCAACTGTCACTGACTTCTATTATGGTTCACACAGTACTTTTTCACACCTAACATAACCCAGTTCATCCCTAATCCTTAAACATCTTTCATCCAGGCAAATGTTTGAACAAACTCTCATTACTATCCCTGATATAGGCCATCTACTTCCAGGTTAACTGCAAGCTTTTGTGAAAGGAAAAATAAATATAGTTTGCCCCTGGGAGTTCATGTTTTGTCAACTTCACTAGAGCCACATAGAAATTTCAACTTTCTCACATCAAGTTTTTGAAGAATTTCATGGGTGGATTTGTTTTTCCATTCAGGAACGGCAATATCCAGTTGCTGTTCCAGTTCAGGAGCATCGGGGGTACTGCTCTGTCGTTTGACTTTTGAATGTTTGGGAAGATTTAGTTCCTCAAAACTCTTAAATTCTGGAAGCCTAGAAATTAGAAGGTAAAGTTTCAGCTCTTTTGTATTTCTAACGTAATATCAAGATATGCAATAATAACCAAACATGGACTTACTCTTCCACATCACTGATTCGTAGAAAGTCAAGTTGCTCAACTACAGCTCCAGATATCAGTGTCTAAAATGCAATTGAGAAAAATTCACAACTCTTAAATTCATTTATACTTACAATCTGTGCCTACACTTTTCTTGTTTGCTGCATATAACCTTTTTCTCTGTTCCTTCTCTTACCATTATGTTGAGCTTTTCATTTTTATCAACAATGGATAGTGAATCTTATAAAAACTTTCTCTTCATCTACTGATATGTGATTTTTATCTTTTCTTCTGTTGCTGTGATATATCTTTTTTCCTGTATTCTGGGCTGCATCTAGCTGTGCACTGAACTCAGAGATCACATCTGGTGATACACGAGGAACCATATGCAGGGCCAGAAATTGAAATCACGCCACTGGTGTGGAAGGTAAATGCCTGACCTACTGTACTCTGGCAGTACAGTGTGTGTGTGTGTGTAAATGTGTATTTGTATAGTAATTTCTTAAGCAAAAAGGTAAAATTAAGCTCCATATATAACATATCCCTATGACATATCAAGCTGCGTATCAAACTACACATTTATGAGTAAAAATACATGGCCAATAACATTGTATAACAACTATTTTCTTAGTTTTAAGAAATGTCTTCAGAAATAAATTGTTTTTCCTATTCTTAGAACTTTGGGCATTTATTTTTAAGGTAGAGCTAAAATTCAGTTTAAAATATTTTGAGGGACTGGAGATAGTACAGGCAGTAAGATACTACTATGCATGGACTAGACCCTCCAATTTTCAGCACCACTTACGATTTTTTTTTTTTTTGCTTTTTTGATCACACCTGGCAATGCTCAGGGGTTACTCCTGTCTCTGCACTCAGGAATTACTCCTGGCGGTGCTCAGCGGACCATACGGGTTGCCTGGGATCCAACCCAGGTCGGCCGCATGCAAGGCAAATGCCCTACCCACTGGACTATCACTCTGGCCCCACATATGATCTTCTGAGCACCACCTAGAGAGACCCCTTAGCACAGAGACAAGAAGACCTCCAGGTTACCAGTGGTTTGGGCCAAATCATTGCCAATTTTTTGAAGCATGAAATACTAACAACATTTTTGGAAAGGGGCCAGAGAGATAGTATAAAGGTAGGACACTTGCCTTGCATACACCCAACCCAAGTTTGATTCCCAGCATCACATATGGTCCCTCAAGCACCTCCAGGAGTAATTCCTGAGTGCAAACTCATTAGTCCTGAATATTGCCAGGTGTGATCCATACATGAAGATTATAAATACTATATTGGAAAAAAGGCAATTATTCTGTTATTGTAATATAGTTCAGTTATCTAATGATAAGATACTGCCAAGTTACCATTTGGGTGATTGGGTGATTATAAAGGCATTCAGGCCAGAATTTTCACACATTCTGAGAACCAATATTTGGTGTTTCTATTTTCCATAAGATTTTGATTAAGTTCTTATAGACTGAGTAAACCAAATGAAGTTTGAAATTTGAACACACATTTTGTTTGCAATTCATTGTATTCATATAAATGAACAATAGCCCACCATATTTTTGGAAACATGTATCATTTCTAATTTTCTGATAAACTGTAGTATAGAACTGAGCCATGTAATTCATTTTTAAAGAGCTATATAGTAGGGTATAAGAAATACACAGGGCAACAGAATCTGAGAACTAATCTTTGTTATGAAGATACCACAGGGGGAAATGATAAAGGGAATTGGGGGGAACTAGGGATATTGTGGAGGGAAGTGGATAGTTTGAGAGAGGGTGGGGTGAGGGACTGTGTTACACACGAAACCCTGTCATTAACAGTACTGTAAACTATGATGCCTAAAATAAATTTAAAATAAATTAACTAAAAGTTATAAATCATTATTTAAAAAATAATATAGGTTTGAGGATATAGCTCAGATGTCTGGAGACCAACTGATACTCAGCACAAGTGGCTCCTCTCAAGGTCCACTGGACGTATCCCTGGTGGACCCCAGGTTCTTTGTGCCCTGCAACATTATGCTACTGATCTAATAATATTGCACCACTATGATGTCGTTAACTCAGATCACCAGGAATGAATTCTGGGTCCCCTGACTTGGGCAACAAGTCAACAGCCAAACTAGTACTATATTCAACTCTAGAGAAAACCTATTAAAAAGTAGATCAATAAATATGCACTTCAAATGGTGGCATAGACAAATCATTAGCAACCTCACAAAAAACTTGATTCTGAAGCCTGAGTAAAGGAAACTTATTTGCACATTTTTCATTTCAAGTCTGAATTTGTGCTTAGTGCAGATGAAAGAGCCAAGCAAAATAAAAGTTTATTTTGATACAGGCTCATCTAACTCTCTAGTCAACTAAGTTTGTTAAACAATTATTTATTGAATACCTCTTGTACGTGTTATGAGTATGGGGCTAGGTAATGAGGACACAACATGCACTGACCACACAAAACTCTTGCACTCCTGACACTTACTTTAGCTAAGTGTAAGTAATAGACAAAAATTTATATATTAGAAGATCATAAGGGCAAAGGTGAAATAATACAGGTGGGTGAGTGCTGGGGTAAGAAGAGGTTTTCCATTTTATATAGGTGACCAAGGAAAACTTCTAAAAGGACTCATTTAAAGTCCCTTAAGAAGACTCTCATTAACAACATGAATCTCAGAAAGAGTGTAAAATATATAGGGATGAGAAAATATGAAGGTCCTAAGTAGTGTGCTGGTGTTTTAGAAATAGCAAGTGTGACATGTGACTGAATTAGAACAAGTAGGTAAGGGAAGAGTGGTAAAAAGATAAAGTCAGAGAAGAATGCCCATATTATAGACAGTATGTAGAACATTGGAAGACCTTTGGTCTTCATTTTATTTGAGGAAGAAATCAAGGACTTATAATAGTTGACATAATCAGCCATATGAAGAGGTAGAGTGGAAAGATGCTGATTTTAGCACAGACAGGAGGAATGTAGGAGTGTGCTTGACACGTATGTTCATTGCAGCACTACTTACAAGATCCAAGATCTGGAAATAATCCAAGTGCTCAGCAAATTGTGAGTGGAGAAAACCTGTGGTGTATAAATTCATTTATAACAAAGATGAACCTTGCTTTTGAATATAACTTGGAATGGAACTAGAGGGTATCATGATAAACAAGGGAGTAAGAACGAGAAGGAAAAATAGCAAAAGACTTCAGACATGATGGATCATAATGAAACAAAAAAGAAAACAGATAGTGTGTGTGTGTGTGTGTGTGTGTGTGTGTGTGTAAGCTTGAGATTCTGCCAACATGACACAGAAATTTCCCAAGTTATTGGATTAAGGTAGGACTGAGGTAGTGAGGAGGGAGAGGCCAATTAGAAGGGGCCTACGCACATATCACCTGAAACCCAAAGAAGGCAGAGACAACACAAAGAAAGAAAACTACAAACCAATCTCCCTGATGAACACAGATGCTAAAATCTTCAACAAAATACTAGCAAACAGAATCCAAAGACTCATCAAAAGATTATACATCATGACCAAGTAGGATTCATCTCGGGAATGCAAGGATGGTTCAACATTTTCAAGTCAATCGACATAATACATCATATCAGTAAGAGAAACAATAAAAACCATGTGATCATATGAATAGACACAGAGAAAGCATTTGACAAGATCCAACACCCGTTCATGATTAAAACCCTCCAAAAAATGGGAATTGAAGGAACCTTCCTCTAGTCAAAGCCATTTACCAAAAGCCCACAGTGAGCATCATTCCCAATCGGGAAAACTTGAGAGCCTTCCCCTTAAGATCAGGGACCAGACAAGTTTGCCCACTCTCACCATGTTTAATCAATATGTACTGGAAGTACTTGCCATAGCAATCAGAGAAGAAGAGGATTAAGGGCATCCAGATACACAAGGAAGAAGTCAAGCTCTCACTATTTGCAGATGGCATGATATTATACCTAGAGAACTCTAAACTCTCAACCAAAAACTCCCAGAAACAATAGATACTTACAGTAGATGGCATGGTAAAAAATCAATACTCAAAAGTCAGTGGATTTCCAATATACAAATAACAAAAGGGAAGAAAGGGATATTAAGAAAACAATCCCATTCACAATTGTGCCACAGATAATCAAATGCCTAGGAATCAGCTTAACCAAGTGTGTAAAGGACCTGTACAAAGAAAACTACAAGACACTGCTCCAAGAAATAAAAGAGGACACGAGGAAATGGAAACATTTTTTTTTTTGCTCAGGGATGGGGAGAATCAACATTGTCAAAATGGTAATACTCCCTAGAGCTTTGTACAGATTCAATACGGTCCCTATAAGGATACCCAAAATTCTTCAAAGAAATTGACCAAACACTTCTGAAATTTGAATGGAATAATAAACATCCATGGATAGCTAGAGCAATCCTTGGGGAAAAGAGATGGGAGGCATCACCTTTCCCAACTTCAAACTGTACTACAAAGCAGTAGCTATTAAAACAGCATGGTATTGGAATAAAAGAGACCTGTGGACCTATGGAATAGAGTTGAGTATCCTGACACTCATCCTCAAACACATGATGATTTAATCTTCGATAAAGGAGCAAAAAAGTGTGAAATGGAGCAAGGAAAGCATCTTCAACAAGTGGTGCAAGGAAAACTGGGCAGCTACATGTAAAAATTGAATTTGGACCTCTGTCCAACACCATGCACAAAAAATCAGAACAAAATGGACTAAAGAACTCAATATCAGACCTGAATCCATAAAGTACATTGAAGAAAACATAGAAAAAAACACTCCACGACATTGAAGCTAAAAGCATCTTCAAAGATGTAACACCACTAACAAAGCAACTAGAAGCAAAGATAAACATATGGGACTACATGGAACTTAAAAGCGTCTGCACCTCAAAAGAAACAGTGACCAAGATACAAAGACAGTCCACAGAATGGGAAAGAATATTCATCCAATATCAATCTGATAAGGGATTAATATCCAGGATATATCAGGCACTGGTAGAACTTTCACTTGTATCACTTGTCTTCAATTTGCTCAAGCAGGCACCAGTAGCATCTCCATATGTCCTGAAGCAAACAAGTGTATCCCAGGTGCATCTGCTTGCTCCAGAAATAGGAAGAGCCTCAAACCATTCCTTCAGGTCATGGTAATGAGGTCCATTATTATTAATGGTTTTTGGCATATCAAACAAAACACAGGTAGCTTGCCAGGCTCTGCCATGTAGGTGGTATACTCTCAGTGGAAGCTCTCATCTTGAGCATTTACTGATAACTCAAAGGGAAAGATCAGGTTTTCTCTTGGGTGGAGCTCTGCGGAGCTGTGGAGTCTGGATGTTGAAAATGATTGACCTCATGGTGTGGGGGGTTGCTCTGGCTTCCTGCTAAGCTCACTGGGCTCATGGGTCACAACTAGAACCTGCCTAGAACTGTATACAATGTATAAATGTGAAAGATCCTGGAAAGGACCTGATCCTAATATTTAGTACTATCTAAGACTGTCACGTGGTGGAAGTAGAGGCTCAGCTAGCCCCTGGCCGAGTTCAACATTGCTCCAAGGGTTCATGCACACGTGTGGGGAGGGGCTACACTGGCCAGACTTGGAGCGGGGATTTGGGCTCCTCCGCCCATTCCTCCACCTCCATACCAGCTACCCCAGAAGAGAGACATGCCAGGCCCACAGCTCTATCAGCAACCCTGGAAGAGATCCAGATCCAACCACTCAAGACCAACAGCTGCGCCACTCGGCCCCACGTGGAAGCAACCCATGGAGCTGACCTCCAGTAGAACTTTACAAGAAAACAGCCAACCCCTCAAAAAATGGGGATAAGAAATGAACAGAAACTCTGACAAGGAAGAAATTCAAATGCACAAAAGGCATATGAAAAAATGCTCATCATCACTAATCATCAGAGAGATGCAAGTCAAAACAACAATGAGATATCATCTAATAGCACAGAAACTGGCACATATCCAAAAGAGCAAGAACAAGTGCTGGTGTGGATGCGGGGGAAAAGGAGACTCTCATCCATTGTTGGTGGGAATGTCAACTGGTACAGCCTTTTGGGAAAAAATATAGACATTCCTCCAGAGACTAGACATAGAACTCCCATTTGACCCAGTCATACCACTCCTAGGAATATAGCCTGGGTAGCCAAAAACACACAGCGGAAACACCATCTGCACCTTTATTTTGATAGCTGCACTACTTACAATAGCCAGAATCTGGAGACAACCAGAGTGCCCGAGAATTGATGACTGGATAAAGAAACTTTGGTACATCTACACAATGGAATACTGTACAGCTGCTAGGAAAAAGTAAGTTTATGAAATTTGCCTATAAATGGATGGACATGGAGAGGATCATGCTGAGTGAAATTAGCCAGAAGGAAAAAAGACAGATATAGAATGACTGCACTAAATATACATATATGTACATACACTATATACATACATGTACATATATACAAATTATATATACTTATATTACATATGTACATATATATGTCTATATGTATATGTCTATATGTATATATGTCTATAGGTATATATGTATATATATACTATGATACCTAGAACTGAGCATTGAATACAGGCAAAACCTGTATTCAATACAGGTGATTCTATACACATGATAACCTCTAAATGTATGTATTACAATCCACAATGTGTAAGAGAAGAGAGAAAGAGAGAGAGAAAAAAAGAAAAGAGATAAAGAACCTGACACAGAGGAAGGCTAGGGGGAGGAGGGAGTGAATCGGGGACACTGGTGGTGGAAAATGGCCACTGGTGGAGAGATGGGTACTGGAACACTGTAAGACCAAATCCCAAACATGAACATCTTTGTAATTGTGTATCTCACAGCGGTATAATAAAATACTTTTAAAAAATCTCATAATTTTATCTTTAAAAAAAAAAGAAGGGACCTACAACAGTAGTGAATGTATAGTGGCACTTTGGTGGTGAGTGAGGTGTAGTAAATATTATATGTCAAAGATATTACAATTATAAACCATGATAATTCAATTTTTAAAAATCAAGGTGGAAAAATATGGTAGCTCTAGCCATCTGTTAGTATAAGAAAGGATGGGAAATGGTTAAATGACAGGAAGTCATTGTATTCAGAATATAATTTAAAAGTAGAGAAATTAGTATATTTTTTAATTTAAAATGTTGTTACTGTATAAAGCTCTAGGGAGTATTACCATTTTGATAATGTTAATCCTTCCGATCCATGAGCAGGGAATATGTCTCCATTTCCTCAGGTCTTCTTTTATTTCCTGAAATAACTTTTTGTAGTTTTCTTTGTAGAGATCCTTTACATTCTTTGTCAAACTGATTCCTAGGTATTTGATTTTCTGCGGCGCAATTGTGAATGGGATAGTTTCTTTAATGTCCCTTTCTTCTCTTTCGCTGTTTGCATATAGGAAGGCCATTGACTTTTGGGTATTGATTTTGTACCCTGCTACTCTGCTATAGGAATGTATTATTTCTAGGAGCCTCTTGATAGAGAGCTTCGGGTTTTCCAGGTATAATAACATGTCGTCTGCAAATAGTGATAACTTGGCTTCTTCCCTTCCTATCTGGATGCCCTTAATGTCTTTTTCTTCCCTGATTGCTATGGCAAGTACTTCCAGTACTATATTGAATAGAAGTGGTGAGAGTGGGCAGCCTTGTCTTGTCCCTGATCTTAAGGGGAAGGCTTTCAGTATTTCCCCCATAGAGAATGATGCTCGCTGTGGGCTTGTAGTAGATGGCCTGGATTATCTTGAGGAAGGTTCCTTCAATCCCCATTTTATGGAGAGCTTTCATCATGAACGGGTGTTGAATCTTGTCAAATGCCTTCTCTGCATCTATTGATATGATCATATGGTTTTTTTTTTCTTTTTTTGAAATGATGTATTATGTTGATTGACTTGCGGATGTTGAACCATCCTTGCATTCCGGGATGAATCCCACTTGGTCATGGTGTATAATCTTTTTGATGACTCTTTGGATTCTATTTGCTAGTATTTTGTTGAAGATCTTAGCATCTGTATTCATCAGGGAGATTGGTCTGTAGTTTTCCTTTTTTGTGGCATCTTTGTCTGCTTTGGGTATCAGGGTGATATGTGCCTCATAAAAGCTATATATATACTCCCTAGAGCTTTATACAGATTCAATGCGGTCCCTATAAAGATACCCATGATGTTCTTCAAAGAAATTGAACAAACACTCCTGAAATTTGTATGGAATAATAAAACTCCACGAATAGCTAAAGCAATCCTTGGGAAAAAGAAGATGGGAGGTATCACTTTCCCCAACCTCAAGCTCTACTACAGAGCAGTTGTAATTAAGACAGTGTGGTATTGGTATAGAGACAGACCTGTAGACCTATGGAACAGAACTGAGTATCCTGAAACACATTCTCAAATACACAACCACTTAATCTTCGATAAAGGAGCAAAAAAATATTAAGTGGAGCAAAGAAAGCCTCTTCAACAAATGGTGCTGGGAAAACTGGGCAGTTACATGTAAAAAAAATGAACTTAGACCTCCTTCTAATGCCATGCACAAAAGTCAGATCAAAATGGATTCTAGATCTCAACATCAGACATGAATCTATAAGGTACATCGAAGAAAACATAGGAGAAACGCTCTACGACATCGAAACGAAAAGTATCTTTAAAGACGACACACCACTGACCAAGCAAATGGAAGCAAAGATAAACAAAGGGGATTATATAAAACTAAAAAGCTTCTGCACCTCAAAAGAAACGGTGACCAAGATACAAAGACAATCCACAGAGTGGGAAAGGATATTCACCCAATACCCATCTGACAAGGGGTTAATATCCAGGATATATCAGGCACTGGTAGCCCTTCACAAGAAAAAAAAGCCAACCCCATCAAAAAATGGGGAGAAGAAATGAACAGAAGCTTCCAAAAAAGAAGAAATTCGAATGGCCAAAAGGCATATGAAAAAGTGCTCTTCATCTTTAATCATCAGGGAGATGCAAATCAAAACAACAATGAGGTACCATCTCATACCACAGAGACTGGCACACATCCAAAACAGCAAGAACAACCGGTGCTGGCGTGGATGTGGGGAAAAAAAGGACTCTGATCCACTGTTGGTGGGAGTGCCGACTGGTCCAGCCCTTTTGGAAAACAATATGGGCATTCCTCCGATCAAACTGGGAGATATTGAGCTCCCATTTGATCCAGCAATAGCACTCCTGGGAATATACCCGAGAGACCGAAAAACACATAGCAGAAACACTATCTGTACTTCTTTATTCATCTCTGCGCTATTCACTATAGCTAGAATCTGGAAACAACCTAAATGCCCGAGAACAGAGGACTGGCTAAAGAAACTGTGGTTCATCTACACTATGGAATACTATGCAGCTGTCAGAAAAGATGAAATTATGAAATTTACCTGCAAATGGATGGACATGGAGACTATCATGCTGAGTGAAATTAGTCAGAAGGAAAAGGACAGATATAGAATGACTGCATTCATTAGTACGACATAAATAGATACCAGTGTTTTACTAAATGTGGGAAATGGTAATGGCAGATTAAAACTCACCATTGAATATACACAAAGAGACTTAAGTGATAAACTCTAAATATCTGCAGGGCTAGCCACAATGTGTAAAATAAGAGGGAGAGAGATGCAGAGACGAGAGAAAGACAGAGAGAGAAAGAGTGGAAACGGGGCTGTCTGCTATTAAGGCAGCATGGGGGTGGGCGGGAGGGGTGGGGTACATTGGTGGTGGAAATGGGGCACTGGTGGAGGGATGGGTGCTGGTATACTGTATTACCAAGAACCAATTATGAACACCTTTGTAATTGTATGTTTCACGGTGGTATAATAAAAAATTTAAAAAAAAATAAAATGTTGTTACTAGCCTTTTTGCCTTATTTGCCAATATAGGAACAATGTTTAATTTGGGGGTATAGACAATGTTAAATTTCATTCACAATATCTAGCACTTTTCATTAAAAAATTCATTTGTTGAGACAAGCCTTTAAGTTTTATTTAAAAATAAAAAGTTATACTGTTATTAATAAGGTAGGCATTAATGTTTTAGGTTATATTATAATCAAGTAATTTTATTCGGGTACATATGTATCAAATGCAATTTACCATTTATAGACTACCATGCTGTGTGATATTAAACTAGCTCCCAAAAAGGTCTTTCAAACTGAACATACAAGCTAAGACTACTCTCTATCCCACCATTCTGCCATCTCTACTAGCTGTGCTTTTGCTTGGACTTCCTCCTAGAAAAATCCACAATAAGCCACAAGGGATGACTTATTCTATATTTTTATCAGTATATCCTTGGTACCTAAAAGAAGGAGCCTAACAAATGATTGCTGAATCAATGAATAAATATTTACCCTTTTCATACAGAGAGCTAGTTATGAGCAGAGTGCTCTGGGAATAAAGAGATGAGACCAGGGAATAGCTTACAGTCTATACTGAAAAATACACAGAAATCTGCTAAACTTAAACTTAAAATGATCTCGAAGGTGGGGGTGGAGGCAACATTCAAATAGAGTAACAACAGAAAGCAAGAGAAACTTTTCAATAACAGTGGGAGATATTTTTTAAATACCCGCTATCCACAGGGAGTGGAAAAAAGACGAGGAATGGGATATATAAAAAAGCTGACCTAGATGGTAGGCTGAGAAGAGAGAAATTGTGGACCACACAAAAGAAATTTAAAAGGGCTTGAAATTAAATAAGAGAAGCGCAGATAGATGTCATTTCAGTTTACTGTTAAATAAGACAAAGTTTGGGATGGGTATTGCTTGATGGGTATTTCAGTGTTGCAAGAGGAAGAAAGGCTTCTTCTCTGGCCAAGGATATATGGCAAGGATATATGCAGAATAGAAAGCGGAAGACACAAAGATTAGATCAGTGGATACGTATAAGACTATAAAATACAGTGGGCACCCCTGACTCTATTCCCCACTCTCTCTGCTTTCCAGACATGGTGGCAAGACATATGTCTTTCAGGCAGGAGGTTAAATGCTTATTTTCAGGGGAAAAGGAAGAGACTTGGGAGGGAATGTCTCCTGCATCAAAAATTTCCCTTGCTACCAGTCAGTTTGTAAGTGAAATCATCATAAGAATCCTCATTTCCAAATGCACAACTTCCCATAAACATTTTTATGTCTTTACTCTTAAAAAAGTATGAATTTTTAAAGATTAAAGAGCATCTGGTAAATGTCTTCAGAATGAAAGACTGAGCCCTTTAAACAGAGAAACCAGAAAGTCATAAAGCATAAAGAAATTTTTCAAAAATTATCTAGTTAATCAGGTTTTAGGTCGTTCATCATGTTGACTTCTCGACCTAGGTACACATAATTGCTGCATTCAGAGATGTTTGTTCCATTGAGAGTGAATGGGGCCTCTGGAACTAGGTCATTTTTCATGAACATAGTTTTATTTAGATTCAGCTGTAGACCAATCTTTCCACGCCAGCATTTGTGCCGCTTGGCTAATGTTTGGTGTAAGCCAAGCATGTACCTAGGTCGAGAAGTCAACATGATGAACGACCTAAAACCTGAGCTGCGCAGGAGAAAGAGAGCAGCATGGAATGCCTTCAAAGGCATCGAAGAAACAGCTAAAAGGACAAAGAACCTCCGGCCCCGGGCACATCTCTTGAATCCACTGTTCTCCCTGCATTAACATACGTCTCAGAGACCTGGGCCTTACGAAAGCAGGATGAGAATGCTATTCGGTCTCCCAGAGAGGAATCGAAAGAGCTATGCTTGGAATATCACGCCTCACTCAAGTGAGAGAAGGAATCCGGAGTTCTGACCTCCATCACTATTCCAGAATCAGGGACGCTGTCTCGTTTGCCAAGGCATCGAAAATCAAATGGGCTGGACATGTAATGAGATTTGGAAACAACCGCTGGACTAGAGCCGTTACTGACTGGATCCCACGGGATGTCAAAAGATCACGTGGCCGCCCACCTACAAGATGGTCTGACTTCCTTGTTACGACCCTGAAGGAACGGTTTGAGGGTCTTCATATTCCTGAATCAACCAGATGCCATTGGGCTACATTGGCACGTGATAGGGTCCAATGGAAATGTTACTGGCGCCGCTTGAGCAAATCGATGAATAACGGGATTCAAGTGTCAAGTAATCAAGTGATCTAGTTAATATTCTTAAATATGTAAGAAATATATCTAGAAATAATAAAAAGATAATCTGAAAAAGAAAATTAATTAAAAGGAAATTAAAATTTTGACCCAAATAAAAACAAAATAGATCTACTTCAAAATAAGTATCAAAGAAACTGCTTTGGGGACAGAGAGATAGTACAGCAGGTCAGGTAGGGTGTTGGCTTTGCATGCAGCTGACCCAGATTCAATCCCATATAGTTCTCTGAGGCAGATTCAATCACATATGGTTCTCTGAGGCCAGGCAGTAATTCCTGAGTGCTGAACCAGGAGTAACCCCTGAGCATCACCAGTTGTGGCTCAAAACCAAAACAAACAAAAGAAACTACTCTGGAACAAAAAAGAAACAAACCAAAATTCATACAAAAGGACAGATGCACAGCATTATTCACTGTAGCACTTAGTATGGCAGCTAGGGTATAGAGTCAACTCAGGTCGACTGCTGAGTGGATAATGAAGGTGTGGCATATATACACAGTGAAATACCTTGCAGCTGAAAAAACAATAAAAATCATGAACTAAATACATAAAGTTTTTAAAAAGAAACTATCCTGGGAAGTACTATAAGAATAAAGTAATATAAAAATTCATTTACTTTTAAACGATCATCTGGCCTCTTCATTTTTTACATTGTGCTTTGTTTTTAGTGTTGGGTCACACCTAGTAATGATCAGGGGGTTAATTCAGGTCCTCACTCAGGACTCACTCCTGGCAGTGTCAGGGAAGCATATGGGATGCCAGGGATCAAACCCAGGTTGACTGCATGCCAGGCAAGAGCCTTATCCACTATACTATCTCTCCAGTCCCTAAAGCCAAACATTTACTCTCCTGAATTGAATGCTGTATTACTTCTAGAATTAGTTTCTAAGAAAGACTCTTAGGATTTAGTTACCAGTTACGAAAAGATGTTTCTTCCTTGTGTAGAATTTAACATCTGGGAAGTGGGGACTGGAGAGAGAATTGCTAGCAGTTAAGGCCCTTGTGTTGCACACAGCTGACCTGGGGTGTATTCCCTGAACCTGCCAGGAGTGATCTGTGAATGCAGAGCCAGGAGTAAGCCGTGTGCACCACCACCAAGGTATGTTGCCCCCATACCCCCCCCCCCAAATAGAATCTAGGAGGCTTAGTAATTATTTAACAATCCGTCAGTTTGAAGTTACAGTGCAGATCTTTAGAGATTGTGTTCATGGGAAAAGTCTTAAGGTTTTAGATTCTGAAATAGTTGCATTGAAAACAGAGGACTGAAGTGGTATGACAGCAGTGGCCGCAGACTGCTTGCCTTGCACCTCGCCTACCCAGATTTGATCCCTGGCACCACATTTGGTTGGTTCCCTGGAACTGCTTAGAAGTAATCCTTGAATGCAGAGTCAGGAGTAGACCCTGAGCACAGCTGGGAGTGACTCAAAAAATGACTGAGGTTGAAAAAAAATTGGAAATATGAGTTCTATTTCATGTATTTTTAAGTAAGTTTAAAACTTGTATTTTAAGAATTTCTATCCCTCGAGGTGTTGCAGGTGTGGCTGTGGTGTGGCAATGGCTGCATTGGCAGGTGGCAGACAGGAGACAGGCTTGTCTATACCCAGGGCTTTGCCCCGTGGTCCCTGGGTGGTTAAAGGTCTGACATAGAAAAAGACTGGGCCCCACCTGGGATGAACCCAGAGCCATGGCAGAGCCTTGCAAGCTACCTATAGTGTATTCTATATGCCAATAACAGTAACAATAATGGACCTCATTCCCAACAAATGGAGACGTTACTGGCGCCCACTCGAGTAAATCAATGAACAACAGAAAGACAAGTGATACAAGTGAATATAAAAATAAGTGAAAAAAAGACTTAAAAAGACAGACAAAATGAATCAGGGATACAAAACACAAGTACCTGTGAGTGAACATATATATGTTTCTTATAAAATTTCCACAAATCCCTCTCCCTTACTCTGCATCGAGCACTTCCTATGTGAAAGACTATGAGAGGAATATACTTTTTAATAAGATATAAGACATTTATATATAATAGGCCACATGTGTTGTTTATGCTAAAGATTATAAAAGGGATGGTAAAGAAAAGTGTTATTTCTGGCATGGGCTGTTTTTAGAGCTGAACCTTCAAGTGAAAGATTTCAAACCAGAAAACGTGGAAAAAAGAAAGGGATATTTGAATCGAAGAAAATGGCAGGAGCAGAGGGGGGGAAGCTAACAAGTTAAGAACATAGTAGCTAATTTGTTTTGGCTAAAGCACAAACAAGCGTTTAGGAGGAGACAACTGTGGGCAGAGAAGCTATTAAGGCTAAATGGGGACCACATCGGGCTTGTGCTGTTTAGATGCTGTGACATTCTGAACGGCCTGGATGTAGAGTAGTTGGCTTACGTCCTTTTTATTTTATTTTCAGTTTTGGGTCATTTCCAGCTGTGTTCAGTGGTCCATAAGCTTCCTGGAATTGAACCCAGGCCTCCTACATACACAAGCAAAGCCCTCTGGACCATGATTCTATCCACCACATTTGTTTGTCTGTGTGTGGTGATAAGGTCAAACTCAGAGATTCACACATTAGAAGTATGTGCTCTACCATTGAACCATATCTCTAATTTAATGTTCTGAATGGAACAAAGATTATTTCCAGGCTGGCTACTACTGCAGAGTAAGGAACAAAATACTAGATTGGGGGAGCCAGAAAACTTGCATCTGTACCTACAAACCCAAGCTTTATAGCAAGTAACTTCGCCACTGGATATCAACCTCTTCAAATAGCAAATCAAGGTGAGGTTTGTCAGTCTTAATCCTGCTTGGGAGACCACAACATTTCAAGTATAAGATTGAGTAGATCAGATCAAGTAGAATGAGACAATCAGAAGACAGGTAAATATAACTTTAGACAAAGCATCAAACTGAACATTAAACTTATTAAGAAACAGAGTGTAATATGAGTTAATGTACTGATGATAAAATACACTACACTACCTGTAGACGGTCAACATGAACCTTGACTCCTCCAACTATCCCCTTTTTAAAAGCTGCCAGCATATCGAGTATGGGATTGAATCGGCTACCTCTAAAAAAATAGAAACATTTTTAAAATGAGCATATTAATAATAGATGAAAATTCAATAATAATCTAATACTAAGTACCCTTTACATATTCACTTTGCCACATGCTAACAAATAAAAAAGATTTAAGGACTACTTCCAAAGGGATGACAGTGTTATTGTTCATTTTACCTTATATTGTCTTCCCGGATAAGAACAAGGAAAAGTGGACGCCCATCCATTTTCCAGTATTGCTTAATGAACTGTAGTGCATTCTGACAAAACATAAGAATAAAGTGAGATATAATGATGTAATACTTGAACTTCTTAGGAAGTTTAACCATTCATGGCAAAAATAAACCCACATATATCAAGACAATTCATTTTAAAGGTTCATATAATACAGGTCTTTTTGGGTGTAAAGCATAAAAATATACAAGTGTGCAAGAGAAAAAAATATAAAATTTTTTTTAAAGAAAATGATTGAGGAAGATTTCATTCAAAATAGTTTTCAGAAGAAAAAACCTCAACACAGGGTTATTATCCAAAGGATTGATTATATTTATTTCATTTCCACAGTACAGCAGAGTTGTATAATAACAGAGAGAAGAGACAGGAATGAATCTATACAATCTATCAAAAATGCTGAGAGTGGTGTTGGAGCAATAGTATATCAGACAGGATTCTTGCCTTTCACACGGCTGACCTAGATTCAATCCCCAATACTCTATATCGATGCTCTATGTCTGCCAGGAGTGATCCCTGAGTGCAGAGTGAGGAGAAGAGTAAGCCATGAGCCAACTGAGAGTGTCCACAAAACAAAAAAAAAATGTAGAAAGAAAGAAAAAGAAATGTGGAGAGAACGTTTGACTGAATTTCTATTGTAATTGTTATATCACACTTTTATAGTACTTTACCATGTGTCAGGTACTAATCTGAGTGTTTTACATATAATAACTCATTTAATGCCCAGAACAACCCTATTATTATTAGTTATAGAGATGACAAAAAAAAAGAGTCACAAAAAGAAACCTGTCCAGGTTCATACAGCTGGTGAATATTGAGCCAAGATTTTAACAAATGCAATCTGGCTCCAGACTTTATGCTTTTGACTTGACCTTAAGTTCACTCTCAAAACGGGGGAGACTGAACTGACTGGGTGTTGTCACTTACATGAGGCTTTCGCTTTACATTCTCCCTAAGTAAAAATTATTTTGCTAACTTAATTTCTGCTCAAAAAGAGATAATTATTATAGTCATATAACATGGTTTCCAAATTAGTGTTCTTTCTGGTTCTATAACAAACTGTATCCCTTCATTCCATTGTAGAAAGCCTATATAAGCAAGGCCACATAATTTTAAACAGAATAAATGCTATTATAAAGCTACAAGTAGGTCTGGAGAGATAGTGCAGTGTGTAAGACACTTCTCTTACATGTCCATGACCCAAGTATGATTCCTGGGACCCTTTATAGTCCCCTGAGTCCTGCCAGGAGTATTCTTTGAGCCAGAAGTAAGTCCTGAGTACAGCCAAGTATGACCCAAAAACATAATAAATAAATAAAATAAAATAAATCTATAGGCAAATTAATTTATTCTCCAAAATTATGCAGATTTTACTTTATTTTCATACTTTACACCATATTAACACCATTCCATAGTCACACAGGGACACTCAAATGACATGATAACAACCACTAGAAACAAAGTACATTATTTCAATGAAAAAGATGTTAAGCTACCTTTATGTCATCTATCAGCAGTAAAACATCTTGAGACATGTAGAAATCACTTAGGTCGAAGATGATAGGGTAACAAACGACAGTCTTTCCTAGAATGCGGTAAATCTATGAGGGACAATTTTATAAAAATAAATGCAAAGCAAAAGCAAACATACACTTAAATAAGTCTATTAAAAGAGTATATCATTTGTTTCTGAATCAGCAAATAAAATATATTTTAAAACATAATATAAGCCTTTTGGTCATTCAAATTTCTTCTTGTTGAAGTTTCTGTTAAATTCTTGTAAAGTTCTAAATGCTCATCATCACTAATCATCAGAGAGATGCAAATCAGAACAACAATGAGATATCATTTCACACCACAGAGACTGGTACATATCCAAAAGAGCAAGGACAACAAGTGCTGGCGTGGATGCAAGGAGAAAGGGACTCTCATCCATTGTGATGAGAATGTTGACTAGTACAATCTTTTTGGAAAACTATATGGACATTCCTCCAAAGACTAGAATGCCCGAGAACTAATGACTGGATAAATAAAACTTTGATACATATACACAATGAAATACTATGCAACTGTTAGGAAAAATGAAGTTATGAAATTTGCCTATAAATGGAAAGACATGAAGAGGATCATGTTGAGTGAAATTAGCTAAAAGGAAAAAGACAGATATAGAATGACTGCATTTATTTGCGATATATATCTTATGATACATGAGGTATCTCATGTATCATAATATATCATCATATATGATACATGAGATGATATATCATGTATATTATGATACATGATACATAATATACATATTATGATACATGATATATATATGTATATATATATACATTATGATACCAATATCCAAGGTAGTCAAAACATGGATCAGGATGTCTTGTCAATAGGTGGAATCTACTGCAAACATGTGCGAGTCAGAGGTTAGGTAAGACAGAGAAGGGAACAGTGTGCTAATTATCGTTGATAATACCAGCCTAGAACTGAGCATTGAATACAAGCAAAGGGATACACATGATTAAATGTATGTATTGCAATCCACAATGTGTAAGAGAAGGAAAAGAGAAAGAGAGAGAGAGAAATAGAGAGAGAGAAAATAGACAAATAACCTGGTACAGAGGCAGGTTAGGGAATGGGAGGAGGGAATTGGGGACTTTGGTGGTGGGAAATGGGCACTGGTGGAGGGATAGGTGCTGGAACACTGTGTAACCCAAGAATGAACCTCTTTGTAATTGTATACCTCACAGTGGTGTAATAAAATATTTTTAAAAAACATCACATGCTGTAACTTCAGATGTTTCTTATGTAAAACACTGTCCAGTCTTTAGAAAAAAACAAGAAAATGAAGCATTTATTTTCTTACCCTCAAAATAAAACTTTTGTTTACACAATTAAAATAAAAATAAAAAATTCATATTATAAAGAAATTTGGAGTTCTTGATTAAATCAGTATATTAATAAAGAAATTTACCATATCTGTGACGACAAAAAATAAACAATGACATGGTGCTGGAGTGACCAACAGTGAGTAGGGCACTTGCTTCACATATGGCCGTCCCAGATTCTTTCACTGCATCCCATATGGTTCCCTGAGCCCTGACTGGAGTAAGTCCTGAGGGTAGAGACAGGAGTAACCCCCAAGCCTGGCCCAGATGTGATCCAAAAAGCAAAAAACAAACAAAACACATAAAAAAATCAATCCAGGTATATAATATTTGGGGCGATTTTGGGAGTGTGAAGGGAAGCATCACCGGATATGCCACTGGATATGATGCATGTAGCCCCAACTCGTGGCTCTGCACTTAGTAATCACTCCTGGTGGTGCTTGGGGGCCAGGGATATATACATAAAAGGCAAGTGCCCACCCTACTGTTCTATCGCTCTGGCCCCAACCCAAGTCTATAACGTAATGCACGAATAAATGACCAGCAGGTCAAATAACATTTCAGTCTGTGGTATTATAATCTGAACACTGCACTAAAGAAGGATATCTTATGAGCACCTTTGATGTACCAAGGCAGCCAATTGGCCTATCTGGCCTTCCAGAGAGTCCTAATTTCTCGTTGATACCCAGATGGAAATAAGCCTGTAAGACAGAAATTTATAAACCAGAGTCAGGCAAAGAGTTATGCTTTTCCTTACACTGCTTCCTCCTAATGTCCCAACATCCCCCATTAACTTCTGATATTTCCAGATAAACAGAGACCAGGAAAAATCTTATTCAACAGACTTGAAGGGAGAATACGACAGTGCTGTCAATTTAAATTTGGGGGCTCTGGGAAAATTAAGAGTAAAATATTGCAATCTATCTTGCAACATTTTAAAAATTTGATATTGTTCTTACACTGCCACAAACATAGTCCAATTCCTATGGTTCTGTCCATTTCACAAAAAGAATATAAACTTTCAAATGCTTCCTGTAAATAATATGATTACATTTTTCAAATTATGAGAACACATTGTTTCTTACTAGAGTCTTATTATCAGTCATTCTCTCCAAAATAAATCTTTGTTGATTTTTTAATTTAAAATTTTAACCCCCATACCATGAGGGCCGCCATTTTCAACCTCCAGACTCCACAGCTCATCAGAGCTCCACCCAGCAGAAAAGTTGATCTTCCCCTGTTCATCAATACATGCATGAGATGAGAGGCTACTAGAATTGTATTCCATCTGCATGGCAGAGCCTGGCAAGCTACCCATGTCATATTTGATATGCCAAGAACTAGTAAAAAATTATAGACCTCATTCTCATGACCTGAAGGAATGGTTTGAGGCTCTTCATGTTCCTGGAGTGAGCAGTTGCCCTTGGGCTACACTAGCATGTGACAGGACATATGGAGATGTTACTGGTGACAGTTTGAGCAAATCGATGAACAACGGGAAAACAAGTGATACAAGTGAAGTGATTTTATTTTCCCGTTATATCTTATATAAACATTGTGGTTTACAAAGTTGTTCATGGTAATTTGTTATAGACATTCAAATACCATCATCACTCCTACTACCGCTGCACCTTCCCACCACTGTTATCTCTAATTTTCCAACCCACCCCTATGCCTGCCCCCACACCAGGCCTTCAATGATTTATTTTATATTGTTATAATTTGTTACAGGAGTTCTCGAAAAATATTTCCTCAGAAGAAACCTGATGAAGATAGTGTATTTTATCATGGAGCTATTAAGTCGTTGTATAAGAGATTAGTAGGATGTTAGAGGTTAAGCCTTCAGTGTTGATATTTACATCCCATCCTTCTACATTACATCCCATCCAAAAGTTGTCTTTTCTTTCATAAAGTTTATTATTTGCTTTGGGACCACACTTATGGGAGCTTGGAAACTGCCTCCAGTACGGTACTCAGGAGACCATGTGGTGCTGGGGATCTCATCTAGGGCTCCAGCATGCAATGCATGTACTCAAACTCTTTGTGGCTCCTACTTTCATAAATTTTTAGGCAACTACAACTTCATTTTGATATTTATTTAAAAGGGACTAATTCATATTTGATTGATAAAAATCAATACAGTGTTATAGATATTGAAGTATATAGATAAACATAAGGCTGTATTACACATACAAATAAATAAGCATATATTAACAATATTTGATTCATATACTATATAATCTGTTAAGTGCCCAATATTTTGATACTTCTTTTTCAAAGTGGTAAATTTGTACTGAGTATATATATTTTCTCTATATTCTAATGATGAAATAACTAAATAAAATAGTTATATATGTAGTTATAAACATAGTTATATAACTATATATGTAGTTATATATAATAGTTATATAACTATATATAGTTTTATATATAACTATATATAGTTATATACATAGTTACATATATAACTATATTTCATATATATAGTTATAATATTTCATATTTATTTTCTCATATATATATATAGTTATAATAATGACTAAATAATATAGCTTAGGAATAGTACCTGTAGAACTACTAGAATACAGAAAAGATTTAATACTTCTAGAATTTCCACAAGATAAAAAGGAAATAGACTTGAATGAGAAGTTAATCAGTGAGTAGTTAATCCAATCCAAATGCCTCTTTACCCTATTCCAGTGGTTTTCACTATTGTACACATGTGACCCTGCACTGGGTGAAAAATCAGTGACTGAGAACTATTTAGCACCTATGCCCTGATAAAGGTAGTTCCAAATTTGTTGTTATTCCCAAAAGATTCGATAAAAATCTTTGTCAAGTGTACTACTTATTCCTTTATGGTAATTTCTTAGAATTTTATGGATAAAAGAGAATATTTATTTTATCTAAAATAATGTCAAGTTAATCACCTAGAAATAGGGAACAATTTATACTGGGATTATTAGAGGACTTTTGGTCAGTTTTTTTAGATCAAAATATTTCATTTTAGCTTTAAACTAGTATTTAAAATATTTTGTGGCTGACTATATATTTAAAAAGATTATTTTATATGTTCTATAATTTTTTCATGTTCCCTTTTCTGCAAGATACTTATTATTTTCACGTGTAAAATCTATTATGTTAAGAATATTAACTTTGTAAGTAATATTTTGCCAAGATGGCTATCATTAAATTTGTCAATCATTTCTTAATGGATTTTTGGCACTAGTATTACTCTAATAATGGATTTGTCTCTCCCAATGGCTAAAAACTATTTCCTAGTTTTTCTTCTAATGGCTATACATTTAAGAATACTGAAGTATTTAACTTGTTCATTTTTTTGATGATGTAGAAATCTAGCCTAAATTTTCTTAAATGCAAAATTTAAACTAACCACATCCAAATAATCTACTTATTGTGATTTGAACTTGTTTTAAATATATGCCTCATCTTAAAATTGTTGCGCTTGCCAATGATGCCTGCTTATTATGCTATGGTAAAAAATCTATGTCAGAGTTATCCCTGAAATCTCTTTTTTTTCTGTACTGTATGTTCCTGGAGAACAACATCTCCTCAGGTGACACAGTGTCTAGTACCTAGCTGGGTTTCAGGAAGTAGTTGAAGGGAGAACGATGGAGTAACACTTATATGTCCGTCTGAGCCATACGTCTTATGAATAGTGATTCTGAAACATCAGTAGTTTCAAACAAAAGCAACTGTCTAGGAAAAAATATATTGTACAACTGTATTGAAACTGTTGTATATCGAGTCCCCTCTCCCTCAAATATTCTCAATTTTCAGAAATAAATACACAACTGTAATTTTTTAATTGTTGGTTATGATGCTAGGGATTGAACCCAGGTCTCACACATAAGAGACATGAGCTCTACCCTTGAATCACATTCCTGTCCCAATATTTCATCTTTTTGATCAGCAAATACAGTGTATACCTGAGTTTTAAATACTGTGTTGGAATATTAGATCTTGTGTCTTCAAAGCTGCCTGTGGCTTCTCAGTTCCATCTAGCTCAGATCAACCCTCTTTGATCATAAACAAAAATCAGCTTTTCATCAGTCACATACTTGAGTTTTATCTATCTACTCAAGAACTCTCCATTTTTAGAGTTGTCTCTTTAAGCAGGAATGGGCTGGGAAGAAGAGGTCTAATCCTATGAAGGGAGATTTAGGAACTATGAATGAGCTGGTGCTCTGATGATGAGACATCAGGTCCGGGCTTTGTGGTAATTGTCAATAGTTGGTACTTTATGAACAAGCAGAATCAATAATTTTAGATACCAGAAGAACAAGAATATTCACTTCTGGATCCATTTGCAGAAGAGTACATGCAAAAGGCCTCAAAAGGCGCTTTCAAGGAAAATCCCAAGTAGTTATGTAACTGTACAAACAAGCAAGATATTTATTGACAATTACTTTCACACTTCAAACACCAAGGCAAGAAAAAAAGGAAATTATTTACCAATAAATATTTAGGTGAGGTTTATTTAACACTTAATAAAAGGGAACATAATAAAATCCAATGTAAAGGTCAATTTTACACAGAACTATAAAAATTAAGGTTAATATGTTATTTTAATGCTGAGTCTAATTAGCAGCAGATTTAGCCAAAAACAGGAGTTAATAAAACTTGCAAATATAATGTATACAATATAAAAGTCAGTTTTTTTTTAGTAACAACATTTGACAAAATATGTTTCTCACTTAAATAGGAAAATTTTGTATTAATGATCCCATGTTATAAATGAATTTAGGCGCACATGCTGCCTGGGTACACATGTTGCCTGCTGCACATGCTGCCTTTGCACGTGTGTTGCCCACATCTCCCCTCTTGAGATGTGGACTCTCTCTTTTACTTGCGCTCTCCGCCTTTGGAGCAGCCCGCGTTTCTCCCTTGAACGCGTTACTCTCTCTTACTTTCTCTCCCCCTTCCCTCTCCAAAAAACCTCCTCAATAAAACCTATTTTACTTCAAAATAAATAAATAAATAAATAAATAAATAAATAAATTTAAACTATGTTTCTTGACTTTAAACTAGTATAATTCACTGTGTAACTGAAACCTAATCATGAACAGTTTTGCAATTGTATATCTCATAGTGGTATAATAAAATTAAAAAACAAACAAGCTAGAGCTGGAGCAATAGCACACGCAGCAGACCAAGGTTAGTTCCCGGCATCCCATATGGTCCCCAAGAACCGCCAGGAGTAATTCCTGAGAGCAGAGCTAGGAGTAACACTTGAGGACTGCCGAGTGTGACGGATGGACGGACGGACGGACGGAAGGAAGGAAGGAAGGGAGGGAGGAAGGAAGGAAGGAACGAAGGAAGGAAGGAAAGAAGGAAGGAAGGAAGGAAGGAAGGAAGGAAGGAAGGAAGGAAGGAAGGAGGAGGGAGGAAGGAGAGGGAAGGAGGGAGGGAGGGAGGAAGGAAGGAAGGAAGGAAGGAAGGAAGGAGGAAGGGAGGGAAGGAAGGAAGGAAGGAAGGGAGGAAGGAAGGAAGGAAAGAAGGAAGGAAGGAAGGAAGGAAGGAAGGAAGGAAGGAAGGAAGGAAGGAAGGAAGGAAGGAAGGAAGGAAGGAAGGAAGGAAGGAAGGAAGGGAGGAAGGAAGGAAGGAAAGAAGGAAGGAAGAGGAAGGAAGGAAGGAAGGAAGGAAGGAAGGAAGGAAGGAAGGAAGGAAGGAAGGAAGGAAGGAAGGAAGGAAGGAAGGAAGGAAGGAAGGAAGGGGAAGGAAGGAAGGAAGGAAGGAAGGAAGGAAGGAAGGAAGGAAGGAAGGAAGGAAGGAAGGAAGGAAGGAAGGAAGGAAGGGAAGGAAAGAAGGAAGGAAGGAAGGAAGGAAGGAAGGAAGGAAGGAAGGAAGAAGGAAGGAAGGAAGGAAGGAAGGAGGAAGGAAGAGAAGGAAGGAAGAGGAAGGAAGGAAGGAAGGAAGGAAGGAAGAAGGAAGGAAGGAAGGAAAGAAGGAAGGAAGGAAGGAAGGAAGGAAGGAAGGAAGGAAGGAAGGAAGGAAGAAGGAAGGAAGGAAGGAAGGAAGGAAGGAAGGAAGGAAGGAAGAAGGAAGGAAGGAAGGAAGGAAGGAAGGAAGGAAGGAAGGAAGGAAGGAAGGAAGGAAGGAAGGAAGGAAAAAACTAGTATAATCTCCCTTCTCTAGCACCTCCACAAAGTAGAAAGTAAAAAAGCAGAATCACATACTTTCACAAGCTCCTGTTGAGCCCATATCTGAATTGGTTCTACCTGTTGAGGTGTCTGAGTCTGAATACCATATGTGTTGAGGAAAACTTGAAGGCTAAATAAAAGAGAAAAAGAGACACTGTTAGAAAACGTATTTATAGTTTAGAAATGCTTTAAAAGGGGGATAAAAGGGAAGAGACCGTATTAGCTTGGAGCACAGTATTAATTTACAATATTGGCAATATTCCTGGGTTCTTCACAAGCCTGATATGAAAGCTTTGGGATAGGCAGAGATAGTCATCACTGATTGTAGCCATCCCCATAGTCTGTTAGGATTAAAATTTCAAAACCACACCGTAGGCAACACTGGCACTGGCCAGTGCTTAATGTTGATATGAACTAAAACAGATTAATTTTTTAATCTACATTTTAAATTTTACTTGAGGCATCATTTTTTACAGTACTGGTAATGGTACGGTTTTATGAATATTGTGTTACAAACAAAATTATTTTTTAAATTAAAAATGTTACTTTTCACTTAAAATCATATTACTGACATTATTAAAACCTGTCAAAAGGTTTATGAAATTAATCTCTATCCTTGTCCCAATATTACAAGCATAGAATAATAAATTCCCTTCCCACCCTCCATCTGGATTTCATACCGTTGGCTCTCTGCTACAAGTGCTACATGAACTACCAAATCATTTTCCAGTGGACCCTGTAATACAGAATAAAAAGGGATGAAACATTTAGAAAAAATCTGGTCATCATCAGCTACAACGAGAATCAAGGACAATATTAACCATCTCTAAGAGGTTCATTACAATGATAGACACCAGCTGGCTCCAAACAATCACCTCTTCTTCCTGGCTCTCCACTGCCTACTAATCAATTTGATGGTGTAGACAAGAGTAATGGAACACCATGGAATGAAGAGCCATAAATCTTAGCACTACCAGAGGGGCTAGCCTGTCAAGGCTCTTTTGAATGATGCATAAGAGTAGCTTGGAGATTGAGTGTCGTTTTCCATCATTTAACTGAAGGAAAGAGGAGGAACTAAAAATAAAAATCCAATTTATGTATCTTCTGTAAAAAAAGATTGTGAGTTAAAACTGTTCACTTGACATCTTAACCACATATAAGACTATTCTTTCTTGTTAGCCAATTTTCTTTAGGCACCTTGTGCATCAAAATAGTTTTGTTCTAATATATAATTCCTATGGAAGAGGATGAATTACCCAGTTGACTATATAATTAGCACTCTATTAATTAAATACAAGCTGCTGGCTTAATAGATTCTAATCAAAGATAATGTTGGATATTTGCTACTCTTTTCCTGTGGTAAGAATTCACAATTAACATATATTTATACATTGTTAAAGTGCATCCAATTTTGAGCCTGGTTATAATTAACAGAAAAATATTAAGAACAAATAAATCATAGATTTAGTAATCTCTGAAAATACTGATTAAATTTTCTATTGCACTGAATCCAACCATTCCCAGTAGTGTACCCTAAAATGTTTGATTTACCATCAGCAGTTACTCTCAAGGGTATTTAATATGTCACTAGAATTTATGCATGATAGAAGGTAAGAAATACCATAATACATATTTCAGCAGTAAATATCATACAATCAAAGGAATGGTTCTCAGAATCATTATGAAAATGACACTTCAGCAGACTTCCATATGATTTAAATAAATAACTAAGAAAAATATTACAGCCCATTGAAAATAAAATACATTAGATCATATACATTTCATTTTTATTTGATAAAGATCCTAAAATTTAATGTTACTCAAATAAAAAAATTAATTACTCAAAGTCTCATCAATATTTCTAAAATAAAATGGAAACATGAAGATTTGTTTCTCTAAAAGAAAAAAAAGTCTTAGAGTGGAACAATTAGAATCTACCCCTTCAGAACAATTAGAAATCCTTAAATAAAAGATGAGTACATATTTTATAAGGCAGATATACTGAAACTGCAGTATATAAGGATCTTGCAGATTTTAATAGGCAAACTGCTATCTCCTTTTGAATTATAGGTGTATTTGGAATAATCTTTGTTTCCATTAGAAATACAAAGTACATGGATATGCCTGCATATCCATGTCGAATCACGCAAGCATCTGGTTAAGGGCTTATTAGTTGGTTAAAATTGTTTCACCATGAAAATTTAGCATTACAGAAAATTTCAATTCACAAGCTATGTTCCATAAGTATAGATCTTCATCCCGACACTTAAGGAACTCATTTCCACTCACAGAAATATTTGACATGGGCATTCTTAATTCCACAATTCTCTTCCTTTGATTATGAAAGCTGGCGTCATTGTCACTCATGATTAGGGAAACGCAAACCAAAAGAACATTCCAAAGAATTCTAAGCATTTTTAAAATAAATTTTTCAGGTGACTTACAATGCTCCCACTTCCATTTTGTATTTCCCCAAGATTTCCTTGTGTTCTCTAACTCTGTAGCTCCAGACACCACCATGAAACCCAGGTTTCCTCAGCTGGGAGTCACAGGACTCCTCACACAGGATCGCAGATTTTCCCAAGGGGACTCAAGAGAAAATAGCATAAATGGGGGTTGGAGCTGGGCACAGCCGGAGACTAGGGGGCCAACTAGCAGGATGGGGGGTGGTGCAGCACGAGCAGTGAGCCAGGCTGGAGGGAGGCCTCAGCCTGAAAGAGGTTAAGGAACACTGATCTGACTTATTCTTCTTTTAGAAACAGAAAGCCTCTCTTCGGTCTGGTTTTCTATTTATTCCACTTCTTTCTATCGCTCACTAATCCCATTCACTCTGATAGCTTTAATTATCACCACATCAGATGATTCTATATTTATACACGGAGTCTTGAACTTTCTTCAGTTTAAGCTTTCACATCTCAAACTAAGTCCTGGACATTTTCTCGTAATGACTTCCAAAGATGAAAGTTCTATAATTCAACTCATCAAGCCACCTCCACCCCAGCTAGATTCACTCCAGTTTAAACCTCAGAACCATCGATGACTATTCAGCCACACTCCACATCCTTTGCCAGCAGAGTCCTGAAAATCCTTTCTCCATAAAGTATCTTGAATGTTTTCATTTATACACACAGGATTAAAAAATTGTAACTACAGCAAAAGACGTTTTTGTATCACACTATAAACTTTATCTGTGAGACACTGTTTTAAGTTCTTTGTTTAATAAACCATACCCCTATTTTACATATGAAGCCCTTTAACAAACTGTCTCCCTATTTTACACATAATGAAAATGAAGCAGGGCCACAGCGATAGACCAGCGGGTAGGGTTTTGCATCATGCGGCAGGACTCAGGTTCGATCTCCGGCATCCCAGATGGTCTCCCGAGCACCGCCAGGAGTAAGTCCTGAGTGCAGAACCAGGAGTAACCCCTGAACATTGCTGGATGTGACCCCAAAAGCAAAACTACAACAAAAAATAAACGATGCAGAGAAAGCTTTGAGATACTTATCTAAGGTCACAGAGTTAGCAAACAGCAGAATTAGAATTCAGACTGTAGAGTCTGAAATCAGAATCACTCACTTATCCTGCCCTTTAAAGAACATTTAAGGACTGTAAAACTTAACATATAAACCTTATCTTGTGCATTCTTCCAGCATTATCCTAATTATCTAACAGTGTCTTAGACTTATCACGGACAAAACTAAATTAAGGACATCCATCCTTAAGCTAATTCACTCTCAAAGTATTTATCTAGTAAAGCCTTATACCGTGCACTGATGTGATGTGTCCAAGGATGTGCTTGTCATCCTTGATTTCTTTTTTCTGAGTCGCCAATAATATATTTAAAAGTAGGTAATACTGATTAAGAAACATGTAGCCATATTATTTACTTATCAAAGTAACCCATTAAGTAGGTTACTATAAGTCTTATTTACTGATGAGAAAAAAGAAGTACAAAGTGCTTATAAACTTATTAAACTTCATAGAACAAAGGGGCAAAGTGTTGAGCTTCAACAATCAGTCTCTTAAACGTTATCATACACTGTCTGCTTCAGTGATGAGATGCCAGCTCACTAATTTGTATAAATGTCTCTGCCTCTGAAACTGTCTCATCAGTCGTATCACTTTTCATCTCCACTGCTATATCACACTACTTGAAGTCAACATCACCTACCTCTGCCCATACAAATAGAAATTATTTTTAAAAACATAAACCAGACAATGTAATCAGCACATACCTTACCTTACTCCCACACACATGCATACATAGTCACCCTACTTAAAACTCTCTAGTGGCCTCTGAGGAGCCATAAAATAAGAACCAAACTGCTTACTATAGTCTTAGGATCTAGAACCAGCCCATCTCTTTCTTTTTATTCTCCCTCTTTTGTTTTTAGCAGTCGTTGAATATGCCACTGTGCTCCTATCACAGAGCTGCTGTATTTGTTGCCCATCATATTTTTCCTTCAGATTGCACATTAAGCGCTCTTTTCATCAGAAAAATCTTTTCTATCACAGAAAATCCCTCTGGATGAAGGGAGGAAAACTGGGGGTCACTAATGGTGGGAAATGTACACTGGTAAGTGGATAGGTATTAGACATTGCATGTATGAAACCCGATAATGAACAACTTTGTATCTGTGTATCTCATGTTGATTTCATAAGAGAGGGAGATAAATAATATTGAATTAAATTAAAATAATTTCATCTTGGGTCTGGAGCCATAGCCCAGTGGGTAGGGCGCTTGCCTTGCACGCAGCCAGCCTGTGCCGGCCTGGGTTCGATCCCGGCATCCCATATGGTCCCCGAGCACCTCCAGAGTAATTTCTGAGTGCAGAGCCAGAAGTAAACCCTGAGCATCGCCGGGTGTGGCCCAAAAAGCAAATAATAATAATAATAATAATTTCATCTTATGTGGTCGACTTCAGAACACTCTTCAAGCCCATAAACTTATTACATCATTTAACTATGAATTCATTATTATCTGATTCTACTAGAAAACAACACTCTGATGGTAATGACCTTGATCTGTCTTGCTCACTGTTATGATCCCCTTGCCCAAAGGAGTGTCTGGTACATACTTGTAATAGCTGCTCACGTAAGTTTTTCAGTTCTGTGCTTTTCAACTAAATGAAAAGCACAAATAAGTAAGATGGGAAAAGATGGATATTATATGACTGAAGATTGAGAAAGAAAAGCAAAAACAAAAACAGAGTGAGGATGGGACCTTATTAGAGTGAAGGGGCCCCTAAGATAATGGAGGAAAACAGATCCTATGGTGGAGATGGAGGGTCTGGTGTTCTATGTTCTATGCGCGAAGCCCTATGATTGTTATACTGTAAAACTGTAAATCATGGTGGCTAAAAGCTTTTTAAAAAGTCGAAGATAACAGATCGCTTTAAAGATTCAGTGTGTGTAAATTTCTCTCTGTGTGTGTGTAACATGAATAAAGGGTATTAAAGGGTACAACATATTGCATAAGTAAATCAAAGAATGTAACATACAGTGTGGTGACTATTACGAATAGTATTGAACTGCACATTTGAAGGTGTTAGATAATACTTTTAAGATCTTATTATAATAAAACATGCGATTTTGTATTGTAATGGATATTAACTAGACTTACTGTATAGATCATATTTTAACATATGAAAATATGGAAAGATTTATGCAACCTTTCCATGACTCGCAGACATGGGGCAGAGCTGCTACTGGCTCTCCCTGTGCCCAGCTGCTCACGAGGCGCCCAGGAGGGATGGCGTGTTCTAGCCCTGGCCTGCCACCCCAGCAGAGCCTCGCAACAAGCCAGATGACTCCCCACTCCATGAGGGCCTCCATTTTCCACATCCATTCCCCCTCGTCAGAACTCCACCCAGCAGAACATGCTATCGTAGCCCGCCTTGCACGGTCGAAAGCGGTCACGCTGTTCATCAATAAATGCTGGATTTAGAGATGACTACAAGAATATGCTACCCGCACGGCAGAGCCTGGCAAGCTACCCGTGTCGTAGTTGTTATGCCAAATACCAGTAACAATTATAGACCTCATTCCCATGACCTGATAGAATGGTTTGAGCTCTTATGTTCCTGGAGCAAGCAGGTGCCCTTGGGCTCTACTTGCATGAAACAGGACATATGGAGATGTTACTGGTACCAGTTCGGAGTAAATCAATGATGAACGGGAAGACAGTGATAGTGACAGTGAAAATATGGAAGCATTTGGATACCTGAAACTAATAATCTATATCAATTATTCTTTAATTTTTAAAAATGTACTTCATAAAGAGCCATCAGTACTGCATCAGTACAAGCAGTTAATATATATCAGTTAATATACAAGCACTTAATACAATGGTATACATTCCATAAGTTTCCTTGGTTTTCTGCCTTCACACCTCTCACTATTCATCTTCTGTGCTTTATAGTCAGGTTAATTTTCTTATAACAATGCTTTTCAAATAGAGGTTGTCAAAAATGTTGAATGAATGACAAAAGGGAAAAAAGGCAGGTGAATAAAGATATGTCTATGTAATATCAGAAATAATCTCCGAACTCCAAAGCCAATGTTTTGTACCTTTCCCATCCCAAAGCTACAAATTCCTGAGGCCATTTACAATTTTGTTGCATTCTCTATTTCTCTGTTCCTCTCTACTTAGAGAATTTCACTACAGACGTTTGCTGTATTACCTCAATTTACTCATCTCAAGTTAATAACTTTTCTGCTACATTTGCACTATTCCTTCTGTTTCCTATCTAGATCCCAACTACCTCTTTCAATCCTGTCTTTTATTAACTCCATTAAACGTTGAGGTGTCCAGATAGCTTCTGTTCCTATAAGCAAGAAGAGTTCGTAAAAATCACTAAGTTCATACATTTCTTTGGAAAAGTTACTAAGGGTTATTTTTACAAGCTTATAAATAGCATGTATAATTATAAGTGAGCTCTGTGAGGGTTCCTCAGGTTCACTTTTCTTATTCAGCATGTACACAACATTAAAAAATAGCAACTGGTATTAATTTGATATTCTGAAGAAAAACTGTTGCAGGACTCCTCTAAGAGCCTCTGCATCTGCCCTGGATTGCCTCCTGCAGGTCACTTCATAGATAGGGGAGTAGTCTAAATGTGGCAGTTTATCTGACCATGTGGTATAAATATTCTCTCATGCTACCACAATCATTGTGGGACTAGCTAGATCTTACCAGCATATTTGCCTGGCCACGTTGGATCGCTAAGTAATTAGACCAGAGAGAAATGCTGTTTGCCTCCAAGCAAGCAAGCATGGCTCCCTGATAACTCAAAGGCAACTAAAATACAAAACTACCGTAAAGTAGAGGAGACTCTTGTGAAGGCGTGGAGAAATATTTAACTGGCATTAGTATTAGTATTTGGTACAGAGACATGCCATCTCAGAAACCCCCCTTCTCTACCCTATAAAGGCATTTCCAGGCAGATCTTGGCTCAAAACATTAGCATCTAATAGAGCCTAGGTGAGGTGCTGGGAGAAATTACCTAAGGGCATTTGACCCTTCCTGCTTCCCATAATAGTGGGAGGTCTGAGTTGCAGGGGTATAAAACCAGCCTGCTTCCTCTCTCTCTCTCTCTCTCTCTCTCTCTCTCTCTCTCTCTCTGAGCTCTCTCTTTTGGGCTCTCTTGTGGGGCTTGCACTTGTCTTGGGAGTCTTGTCTTTGTCTCTTCTTTTACAGGGCCTTAACACATGGTGGCCACCATCTTGGCCTACATGTGGCTGGGGGTTCTAGCCGGGAATCCTAAGCACAGGGTTTTTCCTATTGCTGATTTGTATGCCTGAACCTGTGATAAGTAAAGCCTTTTAAAACTGCACTGGATTCCTGAGTCTTCATCCATTCTCCTCCGGCTTCAGAGGTAGAAGGGAACTTGCTTCCCGGCTCTGTTGGGGACCCGGTGGCGTCCCGACAAAAAACATTTAAAAATTATCGAGTAGTCATGGGCATAGTACTTATGCCTTGATATGTGTGATCTCAGTTTGATTCTCGGTACCATAGGATTCCCTTAGCATTGGTGGGTAAAGTCCTGGAGGCTACCAAGAACCGCTGGGGTTGCACTGGTGGTCCATGGCAGCACCAAACTTACCTAGCACCGCATCACCATGCCCCAGAATTTAATTGCCCAGTCCAGTTGTACATGAGTGGCCCTAGGTCACTTGAGAACTTCTTGGGAGATCGCTCACATCATTTATCAAGACCTGCTATTGTTAGAAGTATGAGGCTATGAATTTGAGTCTTGGTGTTCCCTGCATGCATTGATACAGTCAACAGGACTCTGCCATTTGGGATCATCCACACTACTATGAAGTCTTTAGTGCATAGTCAAGTGTGTGTGAACACAGCCTTCAAACTTTGAGCAAGCACTGCCACTATAAAGGTGGTGTGAACATTGCAACTATGAGTGTGAACAGCACAATTAGAATGTGTTACACTGTGACAACTAAACACCTTTACCCCTCATTAGCACTGTAAGAAGGCACTGAAACTGAAAGCGTAACCCCAGATAAGCACTGTTACCAGATGTGCAATTCCAGAATACAATAACCAAGCATGTGCAACCTGCAATTATTGCAACAAGAAAGAGAAATGAAGGAAAAGAAGAACATTATTTATATACTTAAATTTGGTATTGCTGCCTATTTCAATTAACATTACACAAATCTTCCTTGAATATGCATGAAGAATATTTACAACTCATTTTTAATGATATGATTGAAGACCAACAGTTGTGGTTGAAATTTCTGATTCAAAACAATTATCTCTATACACGAATAAAGTTGAACTAGATTTTAAAAACATTTTATTATGAACAAACACATCATAAAATCTAACATGTTGGAAAATGTTGAATGAATGGCAAAGGGAGAAAAAACAGGGATAAAAGGAAAAATGTACCAAGTACATTTTTAAAATCACTCAATCTTAGTGACTGAGTGATGATAAAAAGATAAGATAAAACTTATCTTTTTATAACATAAAAGATAAGAGAGAACTTTTATAGCAGAACTTGTCTTGCTGGACACTACCTCTACCAATGCTGAAACTCATCTTGCTCAAAATATAAAAAGATGGCAATTAAGACACTGCATGCACATATGTCTAGAATCTAGCTTTTAAATTACTAAAATCAGTTCAAAGAAGCAATGCTAGGAAGTTTGCATCTAGGAGTTATAAATAAAACAGTATAATATAACTTCACAGGGTATACTGAGGAACTTAAATGTGAAAGTGCCCTAACGACTTTTCTTTCCTTTGTTCTCTTTTAATTTATCTTTTTATCCAACAGATAATTAATTCAAGTGGCTCAAACACTTTTAATTATGAAAGGGTTTTCAGTGAATTATCTTTTCCATCAGTGGTTCCTACATCCACCCAGTTCCCTATCACCTACCAACCAGATAATTGCTATAATTATTTATGCCTATTTCCAGAGTTTCCTTTTGGCAATAAAAAGTGAAACCGAGGTCTTGGGGCTGTGGTTCAGTGGTAGAGCAAATGTCTCATATTGATAGGGACATAAGAAAAATAAGCAAGGCAAGGTTAGGAATATGGCCCTAAAGAAAGGGAATCATGGATATGGAATGTCACAGGGTAACCTATGTGGTGCCTGAAAACCAGTATGACCCAGGCATTGCAGGATATCTAGAGGATTTTCTTCCAGAACCAGAAGAAAATCATCTCAGCATCCTCTCTCTTATTTTAATTGCCCTCATTCTTGGACCACAATAAAAGAAATACACCCTCCCTCTACCCCTTTGTATAAAAAGTATAAAAAGACACAGCTCTAACTTTCTCTGAACTTCTTTAGAACACTCTTCCCATAATCTAGGTGCTTCCCTGCATTCTTTTATTGTTTTGGAACTACACCAAGGAGTGCTCAGGGCTTATACCTTAAACCATACGGTACTGGGTATAGAACCTGGTCAATCACATAAAAGGCAAGCACCCTACCCACTGTACAATAACTCTAGCCTGTTCCCTGTATTCTTTTCCCTTCCCTTTCCTAAAAGTGTTTTTTGAATTGGTTATTTAATCTCCAGTTCCTTGTTTTCATTCTTGACTGCTTGAGGACAAGAACCTGAGTCCCAGTGCCCACAATCACAATGTGTGAAGCCCTGGGTTTAGTTTTCAGCAACATTTAAAAAAAGAGAGAGAGAGAAAGGAAACATATACATTATTATTTCTTCACATTTTTGACAAACAGCAGAATAGTATCAGTACTTTTCCCAATTAATGATTAAGTCAGTATTCTTATACATTAATACAGAGAACATGTCCTTGTTTTTGTTATAGCTACTTAGTATTCCATTCTGCGGATGAGCCATACTTAATGCCATCACTCTGTAATAGAGTTCTTACATTCTTGTTCACAGGCCTTTAAGGTTAGCCAGCCTTTTGCACAGAAGTCACCATGATTATGGTTACACAGTAGAATCATTAAACATCAGGTCTTAATTTTGCTTGTAGCAATGCAGGAAGCACTTAAGCTAAATCATTCACAGGTATTACTATCTCCGGATTATGTAGGTCATCACAGAACTGCTATCAGAAAAGAGCAATAGGACTGAATTTTGGCAGGGTAGAATGAAAGTAATCTATTCCATGAGAATGTCATGAAAGATGTACAGATATTCACTTTGGAAATAACATAGCATATTAATAAATCATTATGTTTTAATTCCCTATATTGATTTATAGTGAAGTTTAGAATGTCAAGAAATTAATATATAAAAGCCTGCTATTTGTTATGTGACAAACTATAGCATGTTATAACACAAGAGTTTCTATTTTTAAACATAGGAAAGTCAGATAAAGGGTAGTCAAATAGTTTATCAAAAATCACAGTGGTGAAGTTTAAACTTGTTTGTGGCTATTTCTTAGTCTAAATAAATATGGTACATATCATAGTGTATATGTCACAGATTTTGTTCCGTTTGCAACTGGTATCAATTGTGATTTGCCTGAGTTGTGCTTTTCAGAGAAAAAGATAAAAATGTGTACATGTGTGTTTTATGAAACATAAAAAGTAGCAAATGATTTACTACAAGAACGTAGGCCATTATGGAATCTGATAAGTCCCAATAGCTACAGGGTGAGTCTGCAAGGTAGACATCCAGGAGAGTTGAGGTTTTGATGCCAGTTTGAAGGTCAGGAGGCTTGCAAGAAGTTCTGGTCCAAATATAGAGAAAGAAGCAAATGCCCCAGTTTGAAGGCCCTCGGAGACAGGGATAATTCTCTCACTAGAGTAAGGTCAACCTCTTTTTTTTTTTCAATTCAGGCTATTATGAATGAGGCACACCCACAAATGGGAGGGGAATGATGCGCAATCCAACAATTCAAATGTCAATTTCATCCCCAACACTTTCATTCTCATGTAGAATAATATCTGACCACATATTTTTTGCACCCAAATTCCAGTCAAGCTGATACATAGTTGCAGTAATGTGTTCCAACCACTGGGGAGCAGAATAATGAGATAAAATTTTTGTGTCATACCACTGGGGAGCAGAATAATGAGACAAAATTTTTGTGTCATACCAATAAGTACTATATAACCACTCAAGATCAAGTTTGAAGATACTCAACTCCAAATGTTGTCTACATCTAGATATCAAAATGAACTAGAAGGGAAAAAAATCAAGCAAGCAACCCCACTTAAAATTGCATCATAAAGAATTAAGGATTTAAGTCAACTTAATAAAGAACATGAGAGATTTGAATATGGGAAACTATAAGGCACTTTTAAAAAAAAACAGAAGATACATATAAATGGAAATATAACCTATCCTCATGAATTGGAATAACTAACATTGTTAAAAATGACCATCTTATCTAATTATATGGATCCAATACAATTCAATGGTATACTTACGGAAACAAAATAAACTTTACTAAAATTCGTATGAACCACAAAATTCCCTAAGAACCAAAGCAATTATGATAAGATGGGGGGACATCATATTCCCCAACTTTAAATCACATTAAAAGTTATAATAAAGTAGTTTGGAATAAATATAAAAGTAGACAGACCAACAGGATAAACCTGAGAATATGAACATAAACACTCACATATATGGACAATGAATTTACAACAAAGGAGCCAAGAGTATAAATACAGAAAGAAAGGAAGAAAGAAAGGAAGGAAGGAAGGAAGGAAGGAAAGGAAGGAAGGAAGGAAGGAAGGAAGGAAGGAAGGAAGGAAGGAAGGAAGGAAGGAAGGAAGGAAGGAAGGAAGGAAGGAAGGAAGGAAGGAAAGAAAGAAAGAAAGAAAGAAAGAAAGAAAGAAAGAAAGGAAGAAAGAAAGAAAGAAAGAAAGAAAGAAAGAAAGAAAGTCTCAGATAAATAGTTCTGAGAAAACTGGATAGTCACATGTCAAAGACTGAAATTCAAACATTATCTCACCCCATTCACAAAAGTTAACTCAGAGTGAATTGAAATCTTGGGACTTAGACCCCAAACCATAAAATATCTTGAAGACACATAGGAAAAATATTTTATGATATTTTCTACAGCTCAGGGATTTGTTTGATTCAATTGGCAAAATAAACAAAGTACAAATAAATGTAACTAACTAAAAAGTATCTGCTTAGTAAAAGAAACTAATAAATTAAAAAGATATATTGAGTGGAAGAAATACTTATATGCCAAATATATATATTTCAAAAAGGACTAATTGCTGAGAAAAAATAAAATACTAAGAAAATTCAAAAACAACAAAACCCAGACAGTCGGAGAGATGGCTGAAAGGGCTGAGTGCACACATTGCATCTGTATGACCCAGGCTTGATCCAGCACAGCTTGTTTCCCAAAAACCTCCAACAGAAATGACCCCAGAGCTCTGAGTCAGGGGTTACTGAGCACAGCTGTCGGTGTGGCCCAAAAGCCAAAACAAAAAATGCCATCAAAATATGTGGAGAAGAGCTGAACAGATAATTTACCAAAGAAATACAGATGGCCAATTGCGGGGAAACTCTGGGGCACCCTGCACAAAATCCGAGAGCCGGGTCAGGGATCCTGCCCCAGGGGATCAGCAGCCTGTGGACAGAGAAAGACGGACAGAGAAAGACATGAGAATCTAGAGAAGTTTCAAAATGCTTTACTTGCACAGGTTCTGGGATACAAATCAAGGAAAACCCCGAATTTAGGGTTACAAGTTGGGCCCCAGTCACATGTAGGCCAAGATGGCTGCCACCATGTGTTAAGGTCCTGCAGAAAGAGACAGCGAAGAGGCAAGCAGGGGAGCACCAACAAAAGAGAGGGCTTGAAAGAAAGCTGCTGGTTTTATACCCCTGCAACACAGGCCCACTCCAATGGGGAGAGCAGTAAGAGTCAAATCCCCCAGGTAATTTCCCCCAGGACCTCACCTAGGCCCTTTGAGATGTTAATGTGCCCAGCCAAGATCTGCCTTGGAAGTGCCCCTGCAGGGTAGAGTGGAGGAGGGGCTTCTGAGATGGACTGTATCTCAGAATACAAAGGCCTGCATCTGTGCCAAAGAATATTCTACTGCCAGTTAAATAGTTCTGCAAGCCTTCATAAGAGTCTCATCTTTACTTCATGGTTGTTCTGTATTTTATCTGCCTTTGAGTTATCAGAGTCATGCTTGCTTGCTTGGAGGCAACAAACTGCATTTCTCTCTGGTTTGATTACTTAGAGATCCAATGTGGCCAAGCAAATATACCTGTAAGATCTAGCTAGTCCCACAATGATTGTGGAAGCATGAGAGAATATTTATACCAGCCAGAACAGAATATATGGTCATATGAACTGTCACATTCAAACTTCTCCTCCTATCTACAAAGTGGAAAGCAGGAGGTTACTCCAGGGGGGGCCACATGGCAATAAAATTCCTAAAGAAGAGGAAATCCAGAGCCACACCTGATTGAAAGCCCGAAACCAAACTTGACAAGACCACTATAAGCAATAGACCCTGGGGGAAGGGAAGGACAAAAGGGAATGTGTGAAGCCCATAGGCCACTGACCCTTTTAAAAGGCTTTAGATAATTAACCCTCCTAAGGAAGATAAATCAGCCTTCCGCCCAGCACCCAGCTCACAGAAGACTCCAAAAACATTCCAGTCAGGGGGCCGGAGCAATAGCACAGCGGGTATTTGCCTTGCATGCAGCCAACCAGGGTTCGATCCCTGGCATCCCATAAGGTCCCCCCAGCACCGCCAGGAGTAATTCCTGAGAAAAGAGCCAGGAGTGACCCCTGAGCGTCGCTGGGTGTGACCCAAAATACAGAAAAAAAAAACATTCCAGTCAAAGAAGACCACTCCCAAAGTCTACTCCCCTTGGCAACGGGGCCCTAGCAACAGAGGTTAAAGCCCCATATGGTGAGTACTTATTTATGTAGATAAAGCAGTCATTCTGTAACTGTCTCTCTCCCTAATTCGCTCAACAAATCTTCTCCAGCCATCCATTTGAGGCAAATTTTAAACTTCATTTTCCAACAGCGCAAGTATCCATTGTAGATGTACCAAGCTTTTATCCAGTCATCTACGGACCGGGCTTCCCAGTTCTGCTATTGTGATAAGCTCTATGAACATAAAAGTAGGGATGGTGTTTCCGCTCTTTTGGTCCCAAGTAACCCAGGTGGTGGCTGGGTCAATGAGTTCAATTTCAGTCTTGGAGGAATGTCCATATTGATACCAAATCCAAGGTCAAGAAACATACATCAGAGGTCCTGTCAAAGTGGAAATTATCACAAACGGTGGAGCGAGGCTAGGTAAGACAGAAAATGGAACAGTGCAACATTGAGGGTACTAATGCCAACCTGAACGAGCTTAAATAGAGGCAAGGATACACATGACAACCCTTTAGTATGTTTTGTAATCCAAGTCTGGAGGAAGGAAAGAGAAAGATAGAGAAATGGAAAGAAATAAAGAACCTGCCATGGAAGAGGGCTGGGGGAGGGGAGGGAACCGGGATTTGGTGGTGGGAGATGGCACTTGGTGGGATGGGTCTGCACACTTATGACCAAAACCCAATATACTTTTAATTGATATCTTTTATTAAAAATTAAAAAAAAAAAGCCCCAAGGGGGACTTGGGGAGAAATCTATAAAAAGCGCGTCCTGAACAAAGGACAGCACGCACATGCTGCCTGGGTGCACATGTTCCCGCCGGGCGCACATGCTGCCTGCTGGTACACATGCTGCATGGACACACATGCTGCCTGAGCCCATGTGGCCAAGCACATGTGGAGCCTGAGCACGTGTGTTGCCCGCATCTCCCCTCTTGAGATGTGTACTCTCTCTAACTCGCTCTCCGTCTTGCAGTAGCCCGCGTTCTCTCTTAAGCACATTACCTCTCTCTCTTATCTTTCCTCCTCCTTGCCTTTCCAAAAACCTCCTCAATAAAACCTATTTTACTTCACTGCTCGTTGACTCCTGAAAATGCTTTTTCTGCGAGAAAGACAAGAACCCTAAGGCAGCCCTGGGTAAGGCCTAGGACTGACTTTCCTTTCCTGCAAAGAACAATTCCTCGCTCTAACCTGAGTCCGTGGCTCCCCGAGAAACCTTGGGTGGTGGGGATTAACTCCCGTGCCTAGAGATCAAGCGGGTATCAGGTGTGGCTTGACAGCCACCTCTTGGGGCTGGTGGGGCTCAGGCCCACGCCGTGCAGGGGCTCATCGCAGACTTTATCAGTCCTAAGCCTGCCCAGCGCAGCCCGGGTGGCAGAGGCGGCTGGGGAAAAAGCAACCATCTCTCTCCCCTTCCGGCCTCACATACGTCACCCGTGGGGTCCATCTGCAACATTATCATTAATATAAAGGAAAGACACATCAAAATGAGAATGAGATTTACTTCATACCTGCTGTAATACCTAGATCAAAAACAAGTACCCTGTATCACAAACCACAATGTCCAAAAGCATCCCTGCCCGAGAGAGAGAGAGAGAGAGAGAGAGAGAGAGAGAGAGAGAGAGAGAGAGAGAGAGAGAGAGAGAGAAGTGTCTGCTATAGAGGTGGTGAGGGGATGGAAGGGAAACTGGAGACATTAGTGGTGGGAAATATTCACTGGCGAAGGGATAGTATTGGAACATTGTATGACTGAAACCCATGATGAACAACTTTGCAACTGTGTATTTCAGGTGACTCAATAAAAAATAAAATTAAATTTATAAAAACAACAATAAATACCAATGAGGGCATGGAATGTGGATAGGAATGTATATTAGTACAGCCTCTTTTTGAAAACTATATGGATATTTCTCAAAAAAATTGAAATACATAATTCATAAATTCCATTATCATATCACCCATAAATTCTACTCCTAGATATCTATCAAAAGGACACACAAATATAAATTTAAAAATATATATACATGCATACATATATACATACATACACACATATATGAGACCAGACATAGCACAGGGATTAAGGTACATGTCTTGCATGTAGCTGAACATAGTTTGATCCCCAGCACTGCCTATGGTCTCCTGACACTGCCAGGAACAATCCCTGAGCCCAGAGCTGAAGTAAACCCTGAATAAAGTGAGGTACCACTTGAACATCTCAAAAAATAAAAGAGAGAGAAAGAACAGATACAGGCACACCAATGTTGACTGCAGTGCTATTTATTTGTTGTGCAAATATCTGAAAACTGATAATCAAAGTGCCCATCTACAGATAAATGCTAAACATGTGACATGTATGTATTAAAATAATACTACTTATCTATTACAAAATTTAAAGAAACTGTTAAACTTAGATGGACATATTGTCTTTTGTTTGCTCATACTAAACCAAAAAGTCAGAAAGAGAAAAATGCTTGCCGGATAATCTCACTGATGTGTGTTATATACAGAAACAGAGCAACAGAACAACAACCAGCAAAAACAAACCTTTGACTTTGACCATGAATTGAAATTTCCAAGTGGGAAGAGGGTGGGCTGAAAGGGCACAGAGGGCAGAGTACTGTAAAGGAATGCCAGCATTTTCGTAGTAGACATGATTTGGTGGTGGTAAAATTGCAGCTCTTAAATATGTACATCCGGTATGCCAATGTGACTGCAAAAAAACTTAACCAAAAGAATTGCAATCCAGCATATCTGATGGCAGAAAATCTACCTGTTTATTAAATTATTTATACAATATGTAAGACTTATAATGCTTACATTTTCTGTACCTTTCTATTGAGTCCTGATCTAAATGTTTTTATTAGTGGTATGTTGTATTCTACACAGTTCCCTACAGTGGAAGACTAGAATTTTATGTCTGTTGAAAACAGGGCAAGGGAAGAATGGAATAAACAAAAATGAAGTCAGCAAGTAAAATGGTCATACTTTAGTGAAGCTGGCTCTGCCTCGGGGTAATGCATTGGGGACATTCTATGCCTCTGATCTTGGGGCATTATAGAAATTCATTTATGCTCATTAGTCTTCATCAGTAAGTCCTGCCAACATTCACCGGCATTTTTCTATTAACCTAAAATTTCTGCAAAACCTCATTAGTTGAAGAAATAAGACAGATGCCTCACACATCTCAATTCCAATTGTAGACACCACACTTGTATTTCTCCTGCAGGAGAAAAGGAACAGGCTGTGGTAGTTTGAACATAGGTACTTCATGATTGGAACATATTAGCATGTTGTTCTGATATTTCCACGCAAGCTAAAGCAACATGAGAAAATGTATAAGGAATCACAGGGAGCACAAGCAGAAACTCCATGAAATAACAACATCAGGTGACGTTAAAAGGTTAGACTATGTTTGTGAGTGGAGCTAACTACTCAGAAAACATCTTTCAGATCCTTGCTTTTACATAGTTCATAACTGATTCAATGTAAAAAAAAGTTGCAAAAAAAGCTCTTAAAAAAAAAGTATTCCCAGACCTTAGTCAGAGTTTTAAATGCCTGGACGAATAAATTAAATGATTTTCTGACAGCAGTGCTTTCAATGTCTGCACTACTGTTGGAAAAGAATAATGATCAACACTTTATCATATTAACTGATTTGTAAAATTATTTTTACACATTTCTAACATTATATAAAAATGGTTATTTCGGTAGGGGCCAGGGAAGCAGCTCAGAGGAACAGCACTTATATGCCTTGCACATGGTTCCATTTGGCACTGCCAAAAATGACCAAAAAGTTTTTTGCTTTGAGTTGGAGAGATATAGTTCAATGGATTTAGTGTATATTATACTGTCTGAAGACTAGGTTGGATCTAGGTACCACATGGTCCCCCAAGCAGGGGGGCGGGGGGGGGGGGGGAACAAACTTCAGCACAGATCCAGGTTAAACCAAAAAAAAGGAGACAGAAAAATATCTATAGCACTAATGATGTTGCCTACTTCCTGGAAGCAATGCTAATATGATAGTGTATTAACAATCAAAAAGAGGGACCTACCGAACCGAGCAATAGCACAGCGGGTAGGCGTTTGCCTTGCAAGCGGCTGACATGGGTTGGATCCCCGGCATCCCATATGGTCGCCCGAGCATCGCCAGGAGTAATTCCTGAGAGCAGAGCCAAGAGTAAACCCTGAACAATGCTGGGTGTGACCCAAAAAAAAGAAAAAAAAAAAACCCAAAAGGAGAAACCCTGGCTTGTGTTTATTTAGCTTTAATCAAAGCCAAAAGGAAAAACATATGATAAGACTTACAGAAATACAACTGGAAATGTCAACATTGAACAAGATTATTAAAATGAGGGTGAGAATGGGGAGGCAGAGGCAAAAGAAGAGAATAAGTCACAAAGTTCAGTCACTCATTCGCAGGAACTCGGGTTTACTTGCAACAGCAGAAGGTTTTAATAGTAGACAAAAGAATGCCAGTTATTTAAAATCAGACAGGAAAATAAATGAGTTTTTTTTTTTTTTTTACTTTGTGTCATTTAAAAATAAAGGGAGGGCCATCCTTATACTGAATAGATGTTTTCTGGTGTGTGAAAAAGGTCAGTGAGAAGCAAATCATTTTACTATTGGAAGGGGTAAAAGAAAAGGCAGGAGATAGAGTCACTTGCAGGTTTATACTCCCACAGAGTAGAACATTGACTGGACTCTTTTATATACTGAAATTCTACAGTATTTTGTAGGGAAAGAAATGGTTTTTTCTTGTTTTGTTTTGTTTTGTTTGCTAAAAATTAGCAATCTACTTGATGATGAGGAAACTGGGATCATGGGAAGGCCAGAAGCAGGGTCCCCGGTCTCTGAAGTGACTTGGTCTGGAATTTATCCTAACTCACTGCCTCATCTGACTGGGTACATAGTACTTGTAAGTGTACTACATAACTGCCACACATGCAGCTCCAATCATTGCTAAAAAGAATGGTCTTGAGCCTAGAGAAAATAAAGAGCTTCATTCAATACTTTGTCTTTTAGCACTAGAGGATACATTTCAAGAGGACAAAAAAACTTGGTAAGACAAAACAAAGAAGAATCTGTGGCAAGAGTTGCTGGGTTACAGCAAACATCAATAGCGGAAGCCAGCAAGCTCTAGAATCCAAAGTGCCGTTAGCTCTATAGAGTCAGATTTACTGGTTGAAGCCAAACTGTTTTTAATGTGGATTCTCACAGGGAACCTGACTGCAGGGGAGGCATTCTACCATCACTTTAGCAGAATAAACTCAAATGCCTTTCATGTCAGTGAGATCATAATCGACCAATTTTATGTGCTAGAAATGCTCTTGCCTTAGAGGTTTGCTCTTTTGTTCATTTATTCAGACATGGTAGTTGCACCAGGGATGGAAGAGAGAAAGATGAAAGATTAGTTTGATTCTTCAGGGATCCACCACATAAGAAAGAAATCAAACGACTCAAATAAACTAGAAAACAAATAAGAATTCAGTATGATACTAAATACAAAGTGCTTAACGGGTGCATTGTGGGCAAGGACAGAAGTATCTTAACAGTCACAGGTAACTGAGAAGAACTTCACAGAAAAGGCATCTGAGACTGTCTGCCTTCCTGCCCTCCCTCGCATCCTCCCTCAGGCCCTCCTTTCCTCTCTTCCTCCCTCCCTCCCTTCCTTCTCTTTGGACTATGTCTGTAAGTGCTCAGTCCGTACTCAGTTCAGCAAAGGCTGACATGGGCTAGGTGTCTCCCAGAATCACAGAATCATACTTAGCAGTGCAGAAAGGTCATGTCAGGGATCAAGTGTAAGGTCTCAAGCATGATGTGATTGCACCCTATTTGAGTCATTCTTTTGGGGATAGGAGGGTGGATGGCAGGCATTTGACCATACCCATGCGCAGCACTTACTCCAGGCCCTGTGTTCAGAGAGCACCCCTGATGATACTTTAGGGGCTATATGTATGCCAGGGATTGAACTTGGGTGTGCCACAAAGATAGCAAGTACTACCCATTGTTATCGATCTCTCTGGCCTCAACTATTTTTAAGTATGAAAATTTACAATGTATTTAGTCAATAAATATTTCACTGTATCACTGTCTTCCCGTTCATCATCGATTTGCTCGAGTGGGCCCCAGTAACATCTCCTTATGTCCTGTCTCATGCAAGTAGAGCCCAAGGGCACCTGCTTGTTCCAGGAACATAAAGAGCCTCAAACCATTATATTAGGTCATAGGAATGACCTAATATAATTGTTACTGGTATTTGGCATATCAAATACGACATGGGTAGCTTGCCAGGCTCTGCCGTGTGGGTAGCATACTCTTGTAGTCATCTCTAAATACAGCATTTATTGATGAACCATGCGGCCGTGAAGCCGGGCTGTGATAGGCTGGTCTGCTGGGTGGAGTTCTGATGAGGAGGAAGTCCGGATGTGGAAAATGGAGGCCCTCATGGAGTGGGGGGTCGTCTGGCTTGTTGCAAGGCTCTGCTGGCATGTCAGGCCAGGGCTAGAACCTGCCATCCCTCCCGGGCACCTCATGAGTGGCTGGGCACAGGGAGAGTCAGTAGCAGCTCTGTCCCATGTCTGTGAGTCTCTGGATCAGCATACCTGGGCCGGATTTTAAAAAAGACTGCTGCAGGGTGGATCTCAATGAGCCGGGCTGTGATAGGCTGGTCTGCTGGGTGGAGTTCTGATGAGGGGGAAGTCCGGATGTGGAAAATGGAGGCCCTCATGGAGTGGGGGTCATCTGGCTTGTTAAGCAGGCTCAATAAATATTTACCATCTATTATATTTCAGATCAACGAAAGTCATCTCAAGAAACTTACATTTCCAGGAACAGAGTAATAGTACAGTGGGTAGGGCACCTGACTTGCATGTGGCTGGCCAGGGTTTGATCCCGGCATCCAATATGGTCCCCCAAGCCTGCCAGCAGTGATTCCTAAGTGCAGAGCCAGAAGTAAGCCCTGAGTATTGCCTAGTGTGCACCACCAAAAATTAAAAGTAAATTACAGAAAAGAAACCTACACATCAGAATGTATGGGAAGACAGATGATTTTAAAACTAAATATAAATAAGTAAAACAGTGATCAATATAATGAATTAAAGTATAATAGAATAACTGGAGATAGAGGCTATTTTAGGTTAACTGGTCAGAAAATAACTCTCTTAAGAGGTGTAATCAGACCTAAGACATTTATATATTAAGTTAATGATGATGTATGTCATAGGACCGTCATTTGCAGAGAAAAGATTAGAGACAGAGTGATTAGTTGGACATTTCAAATGAAAGAGGAAAATGATGTAGAGTCGACCACAGGAGGGGGACTTAAATGAGTACTGAAAAAAATTATTCTACCATTTTTATAAAGTTTAAGGGAGGACTAAGTATTCAATGGTCATGAATATATTTGAAGTCAAACAGACTGAAATCTGAAAAGAGATAATTTTGTAAATAATATTGAAGTTTGGCAGTAACATTTCCACATGGGTTTTGTGGGGAATGGAGGCATAAGCAGACAGTCTACGTACTGTAAACAGAAGATGGTGTGATGTTGGGAGCCTGGGGGAACAGAGATGGTACCAGCATTTTTCCAAACTGTCTTAAAGGAAAGAAGGGAAGTGGAAGGTCCCTGGGAGAAGGACACAGTTGAGGAAATGTCTGTTTGTTTGTTTGTTTTAGATCAAAGTGTATTTATGTCTATAGATTCAGGAAAAGCAGAGAGAAAGAAGTTGAATATAGAAAAAAATGGTATCAGAATGTAACCAAGGTGCAGGGAAAATAGAGCTTCTACTAAGAAATAAGGAATTATTTTTAGTCTTCTAATATTAGAAGAAAAGATTCACTTACAATGAAGCAAGAGTATGTTAGCTATACTGAAAACCATCAATCTAGTTTTAATCTTTATTTTTATAGGCCTTTCTGAAGATCCAAAGTTTTATCACTTTTAATAAATTTGACCTACACAGAGTTTATGTTATGCCACATAGGATTATCATTCTTTGCTGCCACATTTAAGTCATATTCACTGGTAGACTTTATTCGTTTCGTAAATGCCTGATTAATGGCATTATTAGAAGAGTCATAATCAGTGTACAGTTGTCTGACTATGCCCTGGTGTCCCTTTTAATTATCATCATAAACCCATCTGATCTACAAACCAAAGGATTCCATCAAAAATGGTGTAAATAAATTGAAGAAATAATAAGATACTCACACAAAAACATAAGGATAGTAATAAAATACATTAATTTACATTAAAAATTTATGACATTAACAAAAAATATGCATGACAAAACATGAAAATTATATGAATTATATAAATGTGACATTTTCCTCCATTCTGACAATGATTTTCTTTTTTTTTAAATATTTTATTACACCACCATGTGATATACAATTACAAAGATGTTCATGTTTGGGTTTCCGTCATACAGTGTTCCAGCACCCGTCCCTCCACCAGTGCCCATTTCCCACCACCAATGTCCCCACTGCCCTCCCCCCTCCCCTAGGCTGCCTCTATGGCAAGTTCTTTATCTCTTCTCTCTCTCTCTTTCTCTCTTCTCTTACACATTGTGGATTGCAATACATACATTTAGAGATTATCATGTATATCTTTTTTCCTATATTCAATGTTCAGTTCTAGGCTGGTATTATCACTTTTGACAAATATTAGCACACTGTTCCCTTCTCTGTCTTACCTAACCTCTGATTCCCACATGTTTGTGGTAGATTCCACCTTTTTTTTTTTAATTGAAAGATGCTCATGTAGAGTTTTGGTTCCACAGTGTTCCAACACGCAGCCTCCACCCAAACCCATCTCCCATCACCAATGTCCCCACCTCCCTCCCCCTCCTGCACCTCAACCACTTGGCGGGTTCTGTATGTCATTTCTTTCCTCTCTATATCTCCTTCCCAACAAACTTTCCTGCTCTTCGTGGAATGCAGTGCATCAAAAGACATTACTGTTTCACCATTTTTAGTGGACCGCGCGCCACAAGCAACCTGGGCTCAAACTGGTTCCGCTCTGCCGATATGGTCGTGAGGCAGTTTCCCAGCATCCGGAGAGCAAAAATGGTGGATAGTGTGATGGGCGATTCCCATCTGGCTGCCTCTGGGACCCCCAGAGGCGACGGGCCCATTCCCAAAACCCATCTGCCCTCCTCGGGGTACCATGGTTAGCTAGGCCCGGCGCGAGCCGAGTTCCAGCCTCCCCAGCTGTCCGTGAGGCCCTGTATGCTGGCCCGTGGGCAGCTCCTGGGCGGGGCCACCAGGGTCGACAAAATGGAGGGGGGAAGGGCGACCACGCCTCCATCTGACAACTTCCCAGTGATTCCTGCCTCTTGGAGCCGCCTACCTGGGCTCGAACTGGTTTTGCTCTGTTGATCTGGTCATGAGGCAGTTTCCCAGCGTCCGGACAGCGAAAATGGTGGCTAGTGTGATGGGCGAGTCTCATCCGGCTGCTTCCGGGACCCCCAGAGGCGACGGGCCCACTCCCAAAACCCATCTGCCCTCCTCGGGGTTCCATGGTTAGCTAGGCCCAGCGCGAAGTTCTAGCCTCCCCAGCCGCTTGTGAGGCTCTGTATCTGATTTTCAAAGGGTATATTTCTCAAGAATTTTATCTGATATTCATAAATAAATAAGTATGATGAAATGGAATAATATAATCTTAAAAGGGCTATTATGAAATTAAGTTTTATCTATACAAATTCAAAATTACAAATTTTAAATTATATTTATATGAATGATAATATACAGATAAAAATTTTAAATCATATAATTTTTAAATTAAAAATATAAAAATGAACTATATTTCAAACTTTAAAAACCCATTCAAATTAAAATAGTGGCTTACGTGTGTCTCCGGAAAGTTTTAATCAGCTTTAATACAAAGTAATAAAAGGAATTTAACAGGTTAAATGCTAGCTTAATTTTTCTGTTGAATATAATCTAAAATATGATAAAACTGCTATATATTGAATAAGGTTAGTATTCCTTCTTCCCAATTCTTCAAATAGCTTACCATAAACTTTAAGCTATAGAAATTATTAAAGCTTATATAGAAAATATCTAGTGAAAAATGATCATCAACAATGACAAACTCTGACCATGCATAAAAAAGGGGGAGTATTTTCCAAAGTAGGAGAAAGCAAAGGAACACCAGAAGCTACACAGTGCTTTCCTACTAGTACGTGATTGGGTGATAAATGGTTGTTGGCTATAGATGCACTGTGTTAATTATTGGTGTGGGAGATAGTAATCTCATGTCTTAATAACATAAGACATGTGGCTTGCAACTAATGTAGTTTAGCTGTAATTAAGGAACAATGAGAACATAGGAAAGAGGCATCAATAATGTCAGCTACTCTGATAACAACTCTGAGACTGATCAAACTTTAGTCCGACACCTGAACATTTTTGTAGGCTCCTCTGTGTGCTTTCCTGCAAAATTCCATTCCAGCCAAGAATCCTGCTAAATCCGTTTAACCAAGATGCCCACACAATCATCCCCCAATTCTGATAAAATTGAATATATTTTATAAAATAAATAAATATATTTTAGAAAAATTACCATTATTATTAATGAAATCACCATGAGATACAGTTACAGAATTGTTGGGTTTCAGTCATAAAATGTTCTACTCGTCACTTCACCAGTGTACATGTCCCACCATCAACGTCTCAGTTTCTCTCCTGCCACCCCCTGCTGTAACCTGCCTCTAGGGCAGGTACTTTTCTTCTAGCATTCTTTCTTTCACTCTTTCTTTTTACTCTCTTTTCCTCAGGGCATATGGTTTGCAGTACAGGTACTGGGCGATTATCATGTATATCCCTTTGCCTCCTTTCAGCACTCAGTTCTTGTCCAGAGTGATCATTTCCAACTATCATTGTCATAGTGGTCTCTTCTCTATCCTAATTGTTCTCTCCACTGCCGTTCTACTTGGGGCAAACTTCTATCCATGGACCAGTCCGTCTGGCCCTTGTTTCTACAGTTCATGGGTATTAGTCTCTTATTATACCTTTTTATATCCCACAGATCAAACTGATTATATGACCAGGTTTCTGATCTTCGACTGTTCCTAAGGTGATATTTAAAAACTGTGTCTTTTTCTTTAGAAAAAAATCCTATTACAATATTTTGGACAAACTCCCCTTGTCTCTGATATTTTTGTAAGTAATTTTCTACCCACTGATGAACACTCTGTTCCTTCATTATAAATTCTTGCTTATACCTGCTACATTTGAAGGCTAGTTCAATTTCTATCCCCCGCTCCAAAATCCCATCTCAGAAATTCATATTCCTACATTAACAACTCTAAAAAAAATCTTATCATTTAAACGGTATAGCTGAATTTTTCAATAACATGCTATAAGTGCATATTTTTACCACATTTACCTATGACACACACAGAAGGCTCACTCAACCACCTTGCCTAACACCTGGATTCTGGTGAACATGTATGACATCTGTTTCTTTCAATATGAATCTGTTTCTTTGAATATGAATCTGTTTCTTTATCTGTAAAAAGAGGATATTTAGCAAGTTGTTCTTAATAATCTTAATATTATCCATGTAAGTGAGGCAAAAGTAATAAATGTAAGAAAGTTACAATCAATAAACATAAAAATGACAAATGGTTTTGAACTGTAACAGTAAAACAGAAGAAATCAGCTCCTCTTTGTTACAGATGTATAGGGAATTTTATGACTTATTGTTTTATGACACATTGATTAAAAATATACATCCCTGGAGCCAAAAATACATTCCTGTAGCTTGATGGCAGAGCACCTGCCTTATAAATTTGAGGCCCTAGTTTAATCCCTAGCACTGCAAAAAATGTAACAAAATAAAATGAGATTTAAAAGAAATTCTCAAACATGAACTAGGCTCTATAACATAATGCTTAGATTAAGTAAGTTAAACTTTTTACAAAGAGCTTTTCATTTTTATGTAAATATAAACTTGTTTAATTTTATAATCACTAACCATATTTTCATCAGCTAGTTTACACTACGGAATATAAATTACTTCATTTAGGAACAGAAGTACATTGAATAAGCTGATACTTTTTTAATGAGGAGGAACTTCAGTCACATCAATAATCTTTAAAATGCTATAATGCTGCTATAAGCATTAAATTCAAATTGGCTATTAGTACCAACTTTTAGGATAGAAATAGATTAAAGGATGTTTGGTAAAGAAAGTCTTAATGTATAGTCAAATTATGAAATACTATATAAACATTTAAAACAATATTTTATTAAAATAATATAAAAATAATAATATAAAAAACTAAAAGGTTAAATTTTAAATAAGGCTATAATCTCCTAATAAGAAAGGCAATGAATAGCAATAGCCAAGATGTTGAAAGCATGTCTCCTTCAAGACTTTTTCAGGATTTTTATCACTCTCTTTAAGGAGAAAGTAATACTATTTATAAAACAAATTACTTTGTAGGAAATGGCAAATTTATTTAACTCTTAAAGTGTGTCATATCTTTCGTTAAGAACATTATATACATTGTTATTTAATCATAGAGCATTACCACAATGCTAGAGGTGGGAATTAAGGAAGGGATCCTGGAAACATTGGTGGAGGCAAGTTGACACTGGTGATTGGACTAGCTGGAATACTGCATGTCTAGAACCTGTAACTTTGTAAATAATGGTGTTTTAATAAAATAAGATGCCAAAAGAACATCATCACAAGTTAATATTTATCCCTATATAACTGATGAAGAGAGAATTATATCAATGGAAGTGTCCAAGGTTAATAGTTAATGTGTAAAGAAACAATTTAGAGTTAGGACTCAATGATGCATCATCGCTATACTATGTTCCTTTCTTAAAAATATTAAACATGAGAATATATCTGTATTTCTAAATGCATTATTTCATCTAAAATATTATAGAAATATGGTATTGTTTTCAGAGAAATAATGCATGCAACACTATATAAACCTCTATTCAAAGAAAACTAGCACAAAATCCCCTTTCCCGTATTTATTTTGAAAAATGGTAGATCAACAATGTTTGTGCTTTTAGCTTAGATCTGCATAAATATATACATGATTCAGTAAATAAGCAGTGACTTTCTTTACTTTTATTTTGGATTATAAAATATGCTCTTTTGGCTAAAAATCATTCTTCTCATATTCAACGTTTCTCTAAAGACTATCAAAAGATTAATCCATTTTAATTGGCATATTAAATGTGTTGGTCTACTCAGAATCAAAGCTTAGTGTCATCGAAAATTATAATGTGAAACTGAATTATTTCAAGGTGCTACAGCACACGTGATCTGCTCTATCATGATAAATACGCCATAAATATAAAACATCACTTCCTGTAGCTGACCAAAATACTCACATTTTACAGATCAGAATGAAGGAAAGAAAAATATAAGGAACTCTTCAAGGATCTAATGTAAGCTCAACTTTCTCAGGAAAATTGCCCAGCCACCTGATTTAGAAGACAACAGCTCCTTATAACTTGCATAATTAAATAAAGAGGATTAGAAAAGGATAAAAAAAAGGGCTTTACCTTCAAAAATCAATAATTAAACAATTAAAAAAAAAAAACCAATGATAGGTTTAAAACAAGCACAAAAGGGTAAGAAGGGGAAACATAGGCTAGTTTATAAATAAACAAATAGCTTTTTTTCTTAAAGTAAAATGCTAGGAGTTTAGGCTGGCCTAAGAGTTTAGGTTGGACTGTAAAGGGGTCATTAACTGAGATATGCAGTAGGTTCATTTAAACAACACTAAACCAAGTACTCCCTACACATCTTTATGTCATGGTGTACAGGGGGCAGAGGGGGTACAAGGCCACACCTGTAAGTGCTCAGGGTCTATTCTTGGTGAGGTGCTTGGGGATCGCTCCAAGTAGTGTTTGCAGGGCCATGTAGTGCCTGGGATAAACCTAGGCTCCCATTGCAAAGTTTGTACTCTGGCTCTTTACACTATAATCCCAGCCCCTATTCTAGGTTTCTTACTTGAGTCTATTTTTCTTCTTTTACATTTCAGTCTGACCATCTTGTCTGGTCAGACTTCTTCATCAAGACCCTGAACGAATGGTTTGAGGCTCTTGGTATTCCTGAAGCAACCAGATGCCATTGGGCTACACTGGCACATGATAGAGTCAAATGGAAATGTTACTGGCGCCCGCTCAAGCAAATCGATGAATAACGGGATGCAAGATCAAGTGATCAAATGACATTTCAGTCATAACTGTTGCCACATGTTTTATGGAACTATTGATTTTAGTAAGTTTAGTGGGTTAAATAATAAGTTTAGTGGGTTAAACAAATGATACTATAAGATATGTTTAAGATCTTTTAATTTTTCTAAGTTTTGTATGTTTTGGCTAAGTCATTTAATTTTCACTGGTATTTGGTGGGAAAAATCAAATAGATGTGTTTCTCCTTTTAATACTGCAGCTAGTATTAACTGAAGAAATTCTTTGTGTCCTGTCATATATACAGGGTGGGTTTTCAGGAGAAATTCTGAGACACTGACTATTTTATTCTATTTTTTTTATTATAATCATTAGAAGAATTTCTGTTCAGTACTCAAATATACTCCTATATATGTAGATAAATTTGGCTCTTGATCCCACACAAATTCTTTCTTTGCCAAGCTAATGACATGACTCTTTGTTAATCCTCTAAGTAGAAATTATGTTTCAAACTAGTAAAACTATTTGATAGAGTTGAACCAAATAAAACTGAGGCACATGCATGTTTCCAAAAAATCACTCAAGATGAACAAATCTAAAAAAATTGTGAACAGTTTTGAAATGAGAGTGAAAAAAGGAAATTAGGCCTAAGTCCATACTGGAAGAATGCTCTTTACCAAATTACTAAATTAAAGAGGCTTATGACCTTTCTTGGATTGTAGCAGATTCACTTCTTAAACAGATGGTCTTCCGCTATTGAATGGCTCTTAACTCCCGGCATCTGGCATCAGGACACACTACACACTAAAATCACACAATGGTTACCAATAGCCCAGATCATGGAAGCCAGCAAAAGTAGTGCTAGAGGATGTATAAATCAAACATAGCCAAATAATTTTATATGTTATAGACCAGCACGATACTTTAGAAGAAGTCCCCAGATTACATCGTAAAGTCAAGTACCTGAATTCTCAGGGCTGTCTTGGAACCCTGCCAGCACACAAGTCAACTAGATAGTCTCAAAGTACAGATTAACTCATTTAATGACCACAACCGTATACACATTTTACATGTGAGGAAACTATGAAAAGGAGGTTCAATCAACTTGCCCAAATGTACATTCATACAACATGCTTCTTGAGGCTGTGTTATTAACTGTTTTGCTGGTCAGAATATCCAGTAATATTAAATTCTTTTTATTTTCCTCTTTGATCAGGAATCTTCTATATCCTTTCTACTTTAATGCATTTCAAAATAAAGCTCATTTGCTACAGAACTTCAGGAACCCATTGCCCAGAAAGTGTTATGAAAGTATAGGCTACCTTCTACAAGTGGAAGTACAGAATTACCTTCTCCCAATGGACAACTATAATGCAAAATACAATCAATCAGTGAGATGTTCATGTTCACATGCTTATAGTTTCTGCAGCAATCAGATCTATTCCAAAATCGAATGAGCTAGCTGTACCACTGGTGTAGTGGCATCGTGCAAGATTCCAAAAAAAAAAAAATGATTAAAAAGGTTGAAAACATAATCTTCAAGCAACCTTTATCTTACTTAACATGGCAGAGGCTCTGCAGTGCCAATAATGAAAGTCTCGCAGAAAACCAGTAGGTAGCCAGCACTGAATTTACCTGGGCAAAAGAAAACGATGGAAAACTAACAAGAACAAATTAGAATGAAAAAAAGGGAGTAGTAAACACTCAAAATGAGATCTTAAAAGTGCTTTCCTCTGCATAAAAGTAAATACCTAGTAAAATCACTTATTTTTGGAATTGGTCTCATCTAATTTTTTTTTTGGCATTTTGGGTCACAATTGGCAATGCTCAGGGGTTACTCCTGGTTCTGCACTCAGGAATTACTCCTGACAGTGCTCCAGTGACCATATGGGATGCTAAGGGTTAGAATCTGGGTTGGCCAGGTGCAAGGCAAATGCCCTACCCGCTGTACTATTGCTCCAGCCCTTCCAAAGTATTCTTAACCATAAAATATGATAATTTTAGTGTTTAATTACTTGGTTTGCATTTGCTTATAGACACTACAACTATAATGGACATTATACTTGTATAATGTATAAGGACAAGTATCAGATCTTTATACAAGATCTGATACTTGTCCTAGATAGCAATGTGATATACTCTGCTAAAATCCCTGTGTCAGGTATATTGACCAAGAGCTAAAGCAGCACAAACTAGAGCTGGAGAAAATGACACATAACAAAACTGAGGAAAGTTTCAAGCATAAAATCTGATACTTGTCCTAGATAGCAATGTGATGTGCGTACTCAGTTCTCATTCTTCATCAAGCTCCTCCAGAAATGAATACACATAGGTATTTTTAAAAAGAAAAATAAAGACTAAGGCATAGAAAGGAAGTTAATGATAACCATCAAATAAGACACTTTAGCTTCTTCTAAAGAAAAATGAAAGTGCTCTGATAAAGCAGAGAAAAGAAAGCTGACATAAGCCAAACTACAGCGCCACACAGCATTCTTACAAACTGAATGTTAGACTATACTCAGAGCATCACCAAAATGCTGCCATAGGTATGGAGCTGACCCATTAGAGGATTCCCGAAGTGGCATATAATTTGCAAGTACCACTGAAGCAGGTAGGAGAACTGAGATGTGACACACGACTAATAAAAAGTCAAACCCAAGGCCCCATCCAGAAAAATAGTGTATTTTTTAACCCCCTGAAAAAAACAGACTGGAGTAAGTTAATGATTTTAGTGCAGACAATAGTTTCCCCAACTGAAACCCTTCACATTTTAGCATTTGACAATGGTGCTGAGAGTTTAGCTTGTTCCCATAGGATTCTGTGAGAGATAAAACTCCCAAATACATGCCTTTCACCTTTCTTAGAGGTGGTGTGGCAAGGAGACAATATAGTGAGGAGATTCTGGCCATTAATCTCACTAGATTATGACCAGATAACAGAGAATCACACATCATGTAAGAAAAGAGGAAGAGAAGAGAAAAAGAAAAACACACATTAATGAAGCACCAAAATTACCTTGACATTATGCTTTGTGTCACAAAATGGTGAATATTTCATGGTTCCAGTTATATGAAGTACCTAGAATAGATGAATTTATAGTACAGAGTAGAATAGAGGTTCCAGAGACTGGAGAGAGAGGAGGAGGAAGCCATTATTGAATGGGTGTAGTCTTTTTGTTTGCATAGTTTTGGTGGCTACATCTGGTGATGCTCAGGTCTTACTCCTTGCTAAGAGATAGAGAGCTGCCATCCAGCTCTCCCCTAGCTCAGCTGACTATGAGGCTCCAGGTAAGAAAGACGGGTTTTGGGAGTGGGCCCATCACCTCTGTGCGGGCTCAGAAGCAGCCGGATGAGACTAACTCATTACAATAGCCGCCATTTTCGCTGTCGGGACACCACAGCACATCAGAACCTGCCCAGGAGAGATGCTGATCTCAAGACCAAATTATCAGAGTAGCTGAGTTCAAGCCCAGGTAGGCGGCCCTTCAAGGCAGAAGTCACCTTGCATTCGTGAGATGAAGCTGGGGCCACCTCCTCCCCTCTCTGACTCATCCCAGAGGCCCAGTGGCCCTGTCCACGAACTGCCCCAAGGCGACTGGCCATATCATGCAGAGACTCAGACACAATGGGGAGAGCTGCCATCCAGCTCTCTCCAAGTTGCATAGCTGCTTGCATGGTACATCAAACTAGTGGAACCAATCATGTCCTAGAATATACTATAATCCACAATGTGTAAGAAAGGGAAGCAAGAAGGAGAGAGAAAGAGAGAAAGGAGATACAGAACCCACCATGGACGCAGTCTGAAGGAGAGGGGCGGAAGGTGGGGACATTGTGATGGGAGATGGGCACGGGTGGAGGGATGGGTGTTGGAACACTGTAGAACCAAAACTCAAACATGAGTATCTTGTAATTGTATATCTAAAGGTGGTATAATAAAATAATTTAAAAAAAAGAGATCAGTCCCAGGGTTGTTCTAGGAGTCATATGCAATTCCAGGGATCACACTAGAGTTATCTGAGTGCAAGACGAGCACCTTAACCCCTGTCCTATTCTCCAAACAGGAAGAATTTAATTTTTTATGGGAGCAATGAAAATGATAAGAATGATAGAAGACAATGATGAATGATGAAAATTTGGGGAAATAGATGTTATACAGCATTGTAAATTATTAAATGTCATTTATAAAAGGTTAAAATAAAAGATACATAATTTATGATAATAACAAAGAAAATTTACTTTGGAGATTCCACAAATGCTATCATAATAACAGTATATCCAGATTTAAAGATGGAGCCCAATCTCGTACCATATACAAAAGCTATCCAAAATCTATCACAGAACTAAAGTAAGAACTAGAACACAAAATTCTTAGAAGAACACAAAGGCATAATGTTTATAGCCTTAGATTTAAGAACATTTTCTTAGATACAGTGGCCAAAGCACAAGAAACCAAAGGAAATGTACATATAAACTAGATTTCATTAAAATAGAAAACTTCTTCAAAGGATACCATCAAAAGGATTTAATGACATTCCACTTAATTTTGGAAAATATTTGCAAGTCATATAAGAGGTTTATCTAAAAAATACATAAGGAAATTTTATAACACAATAAAAATAGGTAATTGAATAATTATAAATGATCCAATGAAGATGTATATGCAAATTGCCAAAAACACACAAAAAAGCAGTTCAACCTTAGCATCAGGGAAACATAATGAAACCACAATGATATAAAACTTCTTGCCCACAAAATGATTAGCATCAAAAATACAAGGGCCAGAGTGATAGCACAGCGGGTAAGGCCTTTGCTTTACACAGAGGAGACCCGGGTTTGATCCCCAGCATCCCATGTGGTGTTCAATCCCCGAGCACTCCCAGTAGTAATTCCTGAGTGCAGAGCCAGGAAAAATCCCTGAGTATTGCCAGGCGTCACCCAAAAAAAAAAAAAAAAACCACAAGTGAAATAGTGAATATTAAACACGGAGCTATTATAATCAAAACTGCATGGCACTGAAATATTAGATTTCAAGTCAGTGGACGAATATTGAGTGTCCTGAGATAAATGTCCAAATTTGATAATCTACGGTAGCTAATCTATGACAAAAAGAAGCTACATACCTTAAACAGAGCAAGGAAAGTCTCTTTGTGGTGCTGGGAAACTGCTTCACTGCTTCACACATGTAAAACAATGAAACTGGGAGGTAGGAGGGTGAAAAGACAGATCAGAGTGGTAAGGGACTCACCCGTGTTGATCTGAAACTGATCCTCAGATTAGAATATTGTCCCTCAAACACCGCTAACAAAAAATGGCCCCTGAGCACAAGCCTAAGAGTAAACTCTGAGCAAAGCTGAGTATCCACCCCCGTCCCCCACAAAAAGAAAGAAAGTAAAAAACTGGAACTATATCTTATTCCATTCAACAAAACGAAATCAAAGTGGGTTGAAAACTTTGAAATAGACCAGAATCCATAAAATAAAATGAAGACAGATGCAAAAACCCTCCAGAAATTAGACGTTAGAGTGTTCTTCAATGATTAGACTCTAGAGTAAAAGACAATAACAACAACAGTCACAAAATAAACCAATGGGACTATATCAGATTAAAAAGACTTGGCATGGTGAAAGAACCTCAAGCTATAATAAAAAGACACCACACTGAATGGGAGAAAACGTGCACATATTTCATCAAACAAAGAACTAATATCCAAGATTTTTTTAAGTTACTCACGATGCTCAATAACAAAAAAATCAAATACTCTGATCTAAATTTGGGGAGAGAAGATGGACAGATACTTCCTCAAAGAAGAGACACAGATGGCTAGTAGACATATCAAAGAAGAAACACAGATGGCTAGTATACATATTTTAAAAGTGCTCATCATCACTTGTAATTAGGAAAATACAAATCAAAACAACACATGTCACTTCACACCAATGAGAATGACATATATAAAGCACTGTAAATAACCAGTGTTGGTGGGAATGTGGTGAGATAGGAATAGGATCTTCAGTCACTGTGGGTGGGAATGTTGTCTGTTTCAGCCTTTATGAGAAGCAGTATGGAGATTTCTTTAAAAAGTGAAGATAGGGCAAGAGCAATAGTACAGTAGGTAAGGTGCTTGCCTTATATGCAGCCAGCCTGGGTTCAATTCCCAACATTCCATATGGTACCCCAAGCATCTCCAGGACTAATTCCTGAGTGCAGAGCCTGAAGTAACCCCTGAGCATCACTGAGCATCATTTAACTTCTTGACATCCTAAGTACAAAGTCATTATTTTGAAAGAACATAAACATACCCATGTACACTGCAGTGCTTAGTACAATAACTAGGATATGGATATAACTACAATGTCCAATTATAGATTAAGAAGTTGAGGTACTGGGACCAAAGTGTTAATACAGGAGGTACAGCGCTTGCCTTGTATGTGGCTGATCCAGGTTTGGTGTCAACACCGTTTATGGTTCCCTGAGCTATAAGGAATGATCCCTGAGCACAAAGCCAGGAGTAAGCTCTGAGCTCTGCCAGATGTGGTCCCAAAACAAAAACAAAAAGTTGTGTTACATATATGCAATAGAATTCCATGCAGCTGTAAGAAAAGATAAAATCATTCCGTTTGCAGCAACATGGAATGTCACGGTAAGTGAAATAAATCCAAAAGAGAAGGACAAATACCAGATGATCTTACTAATCAGTGGAAGATAGAGTTAAAATAAAAGCACAATACTAAGCAATGTGATTTCTTGTGATTATATACTTTTTCAAATAAAAAATCAGCAAAAATTTATTTCATTGACATCTCAAAAATTATTTTACATAGAAATTTGCAATAGCATGAAGATAACTTTAAATAGCACGATGTATATAAACAAATAGAATGTTTTTAGAAATGTTGGGGCTGAGAATGGGTGAGGCAAGGTCATAAAATTATATCAAGTCAGCTGAGACTTGTTTATAGTTGGGAGAAATTCTGAGCTATTATAAGATACATATGAAATCTAAGACACTGCAGTTGACTAGTAGGACTTTAAATGTCAGTGTATGGAACTTTGAATCTATGCAAAATAAACAGACTTGTGTTTTTAGAAGTCAATTGTTCTGCAAAGCTCAGAGTATGAACAAGAGGAGAACCTGGAGAGAATGAGAGAGTATTAAATCATTTTTAAGGCAAAGTGAATATGGCAGTGGGGATGACAAGAAAAATGAGGTTGCCACTGAAAAGGCAGAGCTGAAAAACAACCATCTGAATATGGGAGTTACTAACAGAAGGGAATATGGAAGATAGTGTTGTCATCGAAGGAAGGAACTATGGATAAAAGGGACAACAAGTTTGGTATTTAAGCCCCAATAAATTTTGGGGTTTCAGCAATGTTACTTTGTGGTATCATCAGAGAAATTAACCAAAGTGATTCTAAAGGATATATGTGCCCTTGTGTAACATCAACGTCATTCACAAAAGCCAAAATGTGGAGGCAACCTCAAAGCTCAACAATGGATAATGGGATAATGATGAGGAATATCTACTCAATGATGTTAAAAAGAAGAAATCCTGCCTTTCCTCATCAACTTCAATAAAATTTAAGTTGAACATGCTACTTCATTCATATGTGGAATATAAATAACCAAAACAAACAAAATGACAACACACAAGAAAAATAATTCTTAGATTTTGTAAAAGCTGTGTTGGTGATCAGAAATTAAGGGAAAAGTTGTGGAAGAAATAAAAAGAAGGGGTCACTTTGATAGCAGAATGGCACTATAATTTTTTGTGTTGGGGAAGTAAAGCATAAACACATATACAAGTGTGCAGTTGCATTATGAAATTATAAAGTACAACCAATGCAGAATAAATAAGATTTGATTTCAAAAAAAAACTATGAGGCTTTTTTTCTTTAATTTTTATGTCTCTAAAAAAATTAAGGCACACTGATTTACAAAGTTGTTCATTACAAAGTTTCAGACATCCAGTGTTCTGACACCAATTCCAACATCAATGTGACCTTACCTCCACCAATATGTCTAGGGAACCTACCTCCCAGTCTCTCTCCTTGACAGGCACAATTTTAAATTTGTTTGTTGCAATTTGGGTCGCATATTCATAGAGCTGTTGGTGCTGCAGTTTAGATACACATATGCTTTACCTCTATATCAACAATGTGCCTGAGGCCCCTGACCCTTGCTCCTATTACTGCCCATCCACCTCGTCTTACTTCTACCTTCGAGTTCTTTCTCTCCCTGTCCTCATTCCTATGTTTTCTATTGTTTATTTTTAAACCATTTTATGGTTATAAATTTGACTACAGGGGATTGAGAGATCATATGAGGCACTTGTCTTGTACATGGACAACCTGGGTTCAGTTCCTAGCACCCCATATGATCCCTGGAGCCTGTCAGCAGTAATCCTTGACCATAGAGCCAGGAGCAAATCCGTGAGCACCTCTAGGTGTGACACCCAAACCAAACAATCAAACAATGTAATTAGTCAGAGCTAAGTATACACCCCCAAAATCTGATTTGTAGAAAGATGATTATTAGGTAGCTGAAAATTCAAGTGGAAAAGGTCATGATGAGAAAACTGAAGTCCACTATGTTCCATGATAAAAACCCTTGGGCATATCTTTAAGTAGTTTAATATTGAAATTAATTATTTTGTACCTCATATAACAGCTGTTATGAGAAGCAGCGAAACTAAAGACGAATAAAACTAGGAGTCTGATATCTAGGAGTTTGCATTCTATGACATCTAAAAAGACACCTTTCTTTAGGAGGAGGAGCAGTAAAAAAATCTCACAAGACTAAAAGGTATATCTACTATTGTTAACAATATGCTTTTTTCTTACCTTTACCTATAAAAGGGCATTGTTTTCTTCTCTAATATCAGGAGAAAATAGTAATTATATGACTAGTAAGAGACCAGTGAAAAGAATCATAACAGGTGACATCATACTTTTCTAACCACATATTCCCCTCTTCCTGAAATTAATATACTAAGCATATTGCTAAAAATAAAATCAGTAGCTCTCAACTTAGTTCTCAATATCTGAGTTGCGCCTTGTGTAAGAAACCCCATGCATATTTGAGAGGTTCCTTCCTCTCCTGGCTTTCTGAATCTGGAAGCAGCCTTTGTTCCTAACCTTACTGTGAAGGAATTATTTGATTCAACAGGCTGAGACTGTTCAAACCTGAACATTCATATAAAAAGCATGGGCTTCGCTAGCTTTTGAGAATGTTTTCAGGTAAAAGTAGTTTTGTATGCTCAAGGCCTTGGAACATTTGCATCAGTTGGTCTAGGTGGTTTGTGCAAACAGTGTGGTTTATGGTGAATATCTGCTTCTCTCCAAGGGTATTAAATTTGAGTAATGGAGGTCATTCATGCAGTACAAACCTGACACTCAAGCTTGAGCAAGATTCCCTCGTTGGCAACATTTGTATGTACTGTCAAGACTGTGTCACAGACTCTGCACAGTAAGGACACTTGGAAGCTTGCACCTGTGCTTCAGGACTTACCTGTGATGCTACTGATTTTTATCCTGTGTCCTTTTGCTATAACACACCTAAGTATAAAAGCTGTTAATCCATTAGAATGGGATTTTAATACATTTTAAAAATCCATGATGTTCTTCAAAGAAATTGAACAAACACTCCGGAAATTTGTATGGAATAATAAAACTCCACGAATAGCTAAAGCAATCCTTGGGAAAAAGAAAATGGGAGGTATCACTTTCCCCAACCTCAAGCTCTACTACAGAGCAGTTGTAATTAAGACAGTGTGGTATTGGTATAGAGACAGACCTGTAGACCTATGGAATAGAACTGAGTATCCTGAAACACATTCTCAAATATACAACCACTTAATCTTCGATAAAGGAGCAAAAAATATTAAGTGGAGCAAAGAAAGCCTCTTCAACAAATGGTGCTGGGAAAACTGGGCAGCTACATGTAAAAAAATGAACTTAGACCTCCTTCTAACGCCATGACAAAAGTCAGATCAAAATGGATTCTAGATCTCAACCTCAGACATGAATCTATAAGGTACATCGAAAAAAACATAGGAGAAACGCTCTACGACATCGAAACGAAAAGTATATTTAAAGACGACACACCACTGACCAAGCAAATTGAAGCAAAGATAAACAAATGGGATTATATAAAACTTAAAAGCTTCTGCACCTCAAAAGAAACGGTGACCAAGATACAAAGACAATCCACAGAGTGGGAAAGGATATTCACCCAATACCCATCTGACAAGGGGTTAATATCCAGGATATATCAGGCACTGGTAGCACTCCACAAGAAAAAGCAGTCAACCCCATCAAAAAATGGGGAGAAGAAATGAACAGAAGCTTCCAAAAAGAAGAAATTCGAATGGCCAAAAGGCATATGAAAAAGTGTTCTTCATCTTTAATCATCAGGGAGATGCAAATCAAAACAACAATGAGGTACCATCTCATACCACCGAGACTGGCACACATCCAAAACAGCAAGAACAACCGATGCTGGCGTGGATGTGGGGAAAAAAGGACTCTCATCCACTGTTGGTGGGAGTGTCGACTGGTCCAGCCCTTTTGGTAACAATATGGGCATTCCTCCAAAAACTAGATATTGAGCTCCCATTTGATCCAGCAATAGCACTCCTGGGAATATACCGAGAGACCGAAAAACACATAGCAGAAACACTATCTGTACTTCTTTATTCATCTCTGAGCTATTCACTATAGCTAGAATCTGGAAACAACCTAAATGCCCGAGAACAGAGGACTGGCTAAAGAAACTGTGGTTCATCTACACTATGGAATTCTATGCGGCTGTCAGAAAAGACGAAATTATGAAATTTACCTGCAAATGGATGGACATGGAGACTATCATGCTGAGTGAAATTAGTCAGAAGGAAAAGGACAGATATAGAATGACTGCATTCATTAACACGACATAAATAGATACCAGTGTTTTACTAAATGTGGGAAATGGTAATGGCAGATTAAAACTCACCATTGAATATAAACAAAGAGACTTAAGTGATAAACTCTAAATATCTGCAGGGCTAGCCACAATGTGTAAAATAAGAGGGAGAGAGATGCAGAGACAGAGAGAGAGACAGAGACAGAAAGAGAGGAAACAGGGGTACCTGCTATTAAGGCAGCATGGGGGTGGTGGGAGGGGGGGGGGTACATTGGTGGTGGAAATGAGGCACTGGTAGAGGGATGGGTGCTGGTATGCTGTATTACCAAGAACCAATTATGAACACCTTTGTAATTGTATGTTTCACGGTGGTATAATAAAAAATTAAAAAAGAAATCCGTTCTGAATTATGCACAAAATTCACTCTCAATTGTACTATGTTAAAGCTTTTGTAAGTGAGAGAGAACAGTTACAAGTATATGTCAAAATTACACATAACCCACAGCCATTCTTATATGTACCAACCATTAAATATCTAATTAAATTGTTGATTTTGTTAGTTGTGCTCTAGGATGGTCACTGTTCCTCTCTCTGCACCTTTAACTGTGACCTTATTTTCTAAGAAAAGTTCTTAGATTCCATCACTTTAGAAAACTGGGTCACACATGTATAATACTGTATAAATGATATACAGTAGGCTTAAAATGGCTCAGAATAACAGCACTGAGTAATGGGAAGTTAAATGCATCCTTATTTTACCATTTCTTCAAGTAAAATTGCCTCTCAAATCCACAGAGATTGTACAGTTCTACTGACAGTGATAACTAAGATAGAGGACAATTCCTACCCCAAGTAGGAGCTAACAGACCAGAGCAAATTTTATACCACATATGAACACAGTGATGTTTTAGTTCTTGAGAAAATATTATGTTTATTTACTGTCTCTCAAATGGCTTCTCATCTATAAACCAGAGTAAATAATAACTTATATAGCTAAAGGCTAGCAAAAAAAAAAGAGAGAGAAATAGTATAACAAAATATAGCAGAGTTGGATGGCTATCTATTTCATTAAAATAAGTATTTTGTTTGCGTGTTATAGGCATAACTTTTTATAAGCAAAAATGAACATTTCAATTGTACATTGTCTCTATATGCTGATGTTTTTCTCCCTCAGTGCATGTTAACTGCTTGAAATCCCAGGCACACACTCAGGTTCATTCCCTTTCTCCTCAGGAAATTTCCACATCCACATCATTTTTATTTTCACAGTCCTCATTACCAATATCATTTAATACTTGAGGGTTTGCGCACATCAACATTAATCTTATGGATCCCGCAAATGCTTATTTTGTGGATATCACATAGTCTGAAGCCATGTAAGTATAAAAATTAAAAAAATTTAACTGATACGTCACAAAGTATTAAAAACAACTGCATCCACCACTCAGTACTGCCACGAGACTGCACAAAGCACTGAACAGACAATAAGCACAGGGCTCAGTACCTTAAGTGATGAAGGAGCCCACACCCTTTAAAAACATGTGATCTCACTTGTTTCCATGATACCCACATGTATTGTGTCTTCTCAAAGACACCTCGTGCCCTAAAACCAATTATTGTGATTATGGACGTATTGGAAAACATTTGGGACACATTTGAAAAAAAACTTCTTTGCTAACGAATCTACTCAAGTAAATCTAAACTAATCTGATGAGGAAGATGGACAATAAAAACTTGCCCAGAATAAAATTCCTTTGTAAATGCCTTTGGGTGAGTCTGAATTAAAAATAAAATAGATTGCTTTACCTGATTGGAAAATCTCATGCTCACATTGCGTTGATTCTGTAGTGGAATATAGCGCTGGATAGGATCAATGTCTCTAGGACTGATTAATTCATCAGCTGAAAAAAAAGGAGGAAGATGTCAGTGAAATGATTACAGGGGATTGTGGAGTGAGTACTAAAGGGTGTGAGGTTTCTTAGGTGGTGATGAAAATTTCTGAAATTGATTATAGTGATCCGAATAACCCTTGAAAGACAAGTAGATAAAATATACGGTATATAAATTTTCCCTAATAAATTTTGTATAGAATAGTATTTGTGGGGAAATAGTTCAGAGGACTAGAGTGCATCTTTTGCATGTTGGAGTCCTAGTTTTGATCCCTGGTTCCACAAGTTTCCATGTGCTGTGTGACTCCTGAGCACTGAACCAAGAGTATCTCCTATCCCCTACTCATATATGGGATTGTTGGTGTGGCTCAATGATAAACTACATGCCTTACATGTGTTAAATTCTAGGTTTGATCCTTGGTACCGTAAGAAAAAATAATAATACATTTGTTTCTTTTTGGGTGATCTCTCAAAGAAGTGCTCAGGAGAACTTGCAACCCTTCCAGCAAACTTAGGTTCAACTGTGCTGAGGTACACCTGGGCTGTACAGTGGTGCTCAGAAGACCTGGAACCTCTGATGACAGGCAGGCACTCCAGCATTGCTTTACTTCCCGGCCAGAGCATTTGTATTCTCAAGGAAGAAAATCAGTTCATTACAAGGAAACAAAATGTTTCCTGGTGGTAAGTTCTAAGAGACTTAAGAGATCAGTTGCAATTTATGGGGCACTAATCAGAATGAGGGAAATGCTCTCAATGGCTGTTGTATTATCACATGTGTGTGTGGGGGTGGTGGTAGAGGGAACCCTCCAAAGCAATGCTCAATAGTTTTGAGGGGGTGCCCTGGCAATACTGGACAGAAGAGGTCAATTTCAGCAAGTTACATTGTACTACTTGGGCCCAGAGTGCTGGGGGCCATCAGATCTATCCCAATAGCACTTAGGGACTTTTAAGTCTCAATCTATTGATGCTCAGAGGACCATGTGGTGCTGAGGTACTAATTCAGGTATGTGCACATGCACGGCAAATGTCTGAGCCCTATACTAACTTTCTGGTCTTTGGAAACTTTTGATAAAAAGTATAGGGTATAAAGGAAGCAATTTAGTACGGGGAGGAGAAAGTGGGAAGAGGATCCTATGTCAGTGGTTTACTGCTGTTTTTCTGCTCTAATACACAGGGACGTGGGAGTGTAGCCAAGATTCTCATGGATGTGGAAGAAACCAGGCTGGGGAAGAAACCAGGTATTGGAATACTTCCTGAAATGCACCTCTGAATAACTTCCCTGAAAATGCAAGTGGACAGTATATGAAAATGTTTGATGAGAATATGCTCTGATTTAGTAACTATACACTTCTCAAGATACCTTAGTTATGCTTGGAATGTGAAAGTCAGTTAAATAATATTAAAAAGGATCCAACTTCTTTTCTTTTTTTGTTTTTTATTTATTTTTTATTTGCAATTACAAAGATATACAATTAAAAAGTTCATAGTTGGATTTTGGTCATACAGGGGTGTTCCAGCACCCCTCCCTCAATCAGTGCCTATCTCCCACCACCAATGTCCCTGGTTCCCTCCCCTTCCCCAGGCCCTCCTCCATGGCAGGTTCTTTATTTCTTTCCCTTTCTCTCTCTTTCTCTTTTCCTACCCCTTTCCAGACTATGGATTACAGAACATACATTAAAGGGTTGTCATGTGTACCTTTTTGCCTCTATTTAATGCTCAGTTCTAGGTTGGCATTAGTACCCTCGACAATTGTTAGCACACTGTTCCATTTTCTGTCTTACCTAGCCTCTGACTCCCACACATTTGTGATAATTTCCACCTTTGACAAGACCTCCTGATACATGTTTCACTTGACCTTGGATATTGGTATCATAATATGTACATATATATTTATGTCATGCAAATAAGTGCAATCATTGTGTATCTGTATCTCTCCTTCTGGCTAATTTCACTCAACATTATCTTCTCCATGTCCATCCATTTATAGGCAAATTTTATAATTTCATTTTTCCTAACAGCTGCATAGTATTCCATTGTGTAGATGTACCAAAGCTTCTTTATCCAGTCATCATTTCTCAGGCACTCTGGTTGTTTCCAGATTCTGGCTATTGTGAATAATGCTGCTATGAACATAGAAGTAGGGATGGTGTTCCCGCTGCGTATTTTTGGCTTCTCAGAGTAGATTCCCAGGAGTGGTATGGCTGGGTCAAATGGGAGTTCGATTTCTAGTCTTTGGAGGAATGTCCATATTCCAACTTCTTTTCTAAATAAAAACTTTTTATATTTGAGGCATCACACTTTATTGTTACTGTATTTAACCTATGAAAATATGTTAATTTAATTTTTATCTCGAAGTTTTCTATTGATCAGGTAAAAATGATGCTCCTGTTTCAGATAAATTCATCTGTGTATAGTATTCACTAAAAACATGGTACCTCATATTTCATAGCATTTAGGCACTACTTCTATACAGTGCATCATTCTGAAAAACAGAACAGGGAGTCAAACAAAAACTGCTTGCAAATTTCTTAGCAGTCTTGAATGTCTCTTACTGTTTTCTTAATCTGGGGTTATTTTAGAGCACATGTGTAATGCATTCAACACTCAAAAAGTAACAAAGTACTTTTAGTAACTCAGAATGTTCTTAATAATAACAAACGGGAAGACAATAGAATAACAAGAAAAAGGAGGAGTGTCACTGGCATTGTTATAACACACTAGAAAGGTGTGTTGTAACTCCTGGCATTGTTGAAACATTTGACATTTATTAATACATTAATCCTGACAAGAACCTTATTGTTTTACAGATTACTGTCGGGGAGCCCTGTATCAGGCGGCTTCTGTCCTGTAACAGTATCAGGACAGAAGTTCTCTTCTACCTCCGAGGCGGGGGAACTGATGAAAACTCACAAGTCCAGTGCAGTTCCAAAAGGCTTTTAATGGTACGAAAAAAGCTCTACCACCACAATCCAATATAATGAAAGAACTCTAGTTCTGGTCAGAACTTAGACTATATATGAGAGCCCAAGACTCCCACCAAAGTGGATCCCACCAGAGAGTCCTACCAAAGAGGGTCCTACCAGAAAGGAATCCCACCGAAGAGAGGATCTCACCTGAGAGCCCTACCAAAAAAGGGGAAGAGTACCTCAAGTCACTTGATCACTTGATCACTTGAATCCCGTTATTCATCGATTTGTTCGAGCGGGCGCCAGTAACATTTCCATTGTACCCTATCACATGCCAATGTAGCCCAATGGCATCTAGTTGATTCAGGAATATGAAGAGCCTCAAACCGTTCCTTCAGGGTGACCTCAAGTCAGTCACCTTATATACACCAAAGTAATCCTAACTTCAGGGAGGGTCTTGTCAACAAAGCACCCAAAACAGTTTCTAGATAGTAGGGTTAGAAGTGTGGTGCCACACCCTATTATAGGTATAAACAAAGGATTATACCAAGGACTAATCCCTTCTTCTGAGATTATCTCTAATATGAAACACTGGAGAGAGAGGGGGCTGGTATAAAGTAATACATCCTTATTTCATGGGCTTCATGTAATTTAGATGGTACCCACAAGGTCCTTTTTTTATTATCTGCACCAGGGCATTTCTGAGTATATTGTTCTCCATATACTGAAAGGGTCACACTCATCTGCTTGAGGCAAACAAGCACGATCCTTCCTATAATCTTAAACAATAGTCTCATTTTAGCCAGGGTGGTAGTCTCCTGGTGAATTCTAACTGTCCCATGTTGGGTGCAGTGGGTATAAAGAGGAACTATGCTCAATCTAGATAACATAAAAGTCTTAGTAGATGTATAATAATAAGTCAGAAGTTACTCATTCAGAGTCAAGGTGACTTCTGTAACTGCCACACCCTCCATCAGTGTTTACATAGAAGAGTGATCTCATTAGTATGAACCCTGGCTTAAGAACATGTAAATAGATTAAACTGTGAATGGAAGAAACAGCAAAGCTCCCAAGCTAGCTAGGCCTATCATCCAACAGATTACAAAATGGAGGTCTGAATGGTTAACAATCTGTATACAGTGAAAGAGTAAAGATTAAAACACATGTGGTTCCTCTCCAGAGCTTGGGCTCTTAACCATACTTTAACCTTGCCTTTTAAGAATACAACCTTTCTATACTCGAAAGATGAAAAAAATTCCAAAAAGGAGAAAACATGAAATTTAGACACTGGCATTTTATATTTTCCAATCAATTCCCATATGAGTTGGAATGTCAGGGAATATATTACATAGCATTTTTTCTCTCTGAAAATATTACATAGCATTTTTCTTTCTGAAATTTGCATCACTTGATCACTTGAATCCCGTTATTCATCGATTTGCTCGAGCGGGCGCCAGTAACATTTCCATTGGACCCTATCACGTGCCAATGTAGCCCAATGGCATCTGTTTGATTTAGGAATATGAAGAGCCTCAAACCGTTCCTTCAGGGTCTTAACAAGGAAGTCTGACCATCTTGTAGGTGGGCGGCCACGTGATCTTTTGACATCCTGTGGGATCCAGTCAGTAACGGCTCTAGTCCAGCGGTTGTCTCCAAATCGCTGAAATTTGCATACTTTCGCAAATTTGAACCAAAGTGACAAAAGCTTAGTTGTGAAAACACATCAACATACAACTTCAGGTGCTATATGCTGAACTCATGGTGTAGGGTGGATTAGTAAATTGATATTGAAAACAGGAGTAAATTATTTCTCTATATTATATGTCTGTTAAACAGAACTAAAAAAGCATTTTCCAACTACTAACAATTTAAATGTCTCATTGTAATTCTATAGAAACTAAATTCCATCTTTATTATTTATAAATGATGATAAATTAAGAAATATTACATCCTTGAAAAATCACTGTATCACTGTCTTCCCGTTGTTCATCGATTTGCTTGAGCGGGCACCAGTAACATCTCCATACATCCTTTTGCAAGCAAGTGTAGCCCAAGGGTATCTGCTTGCTCCAAGGACAGGAAGAACCTCAAACCATTCTTCAGGTCATGGAATTGAGGTCCATAATTGTTACTAGTTTTTGGCAAATCAAATAAAACATAGGTAGCTTACCAGGCTCTGCCGTAGGTAGTATACTCTCAGTATAAGGCTCTCATCGTGAGCATTTACTGATGAAACTTAAAGAGGAAAGATTGGGTTTTCTCTTGAGAACTGTGGAGTCTGGATGTTGAGAATGACTGACCTCAGGATGTGTGGGTTGCTCTGGCTTCTTGCTAGGCTTACTGGGATAATGGGTATCAGTTAGAACCTTCCTAGAACTGAATACAGTGTATAAATGTTAAAGATCCTGGGGACAGCCTGATCATAAAATCAGTACTATTTAAGAATGCCACGCCAATGGAGCTGTGGGTCTGGAGTGGTCTCTCTTCCAGGGTAGCTGGCATGGAGGTGGAGGAAAGGGCAGAGGAGCCCAAATCTCTGCTCCAAGTCCAGCCAGCATGGCCACTGCCCTGCATGTGTGAGTGAACCCTTGGAGCAATGCTGAACTCGGCCTGGAGCTGGTTGAGCCCTTACCGGGAGGTCTGCTCCATAGGAAGTATAAATGCTTATCTATTACATTTATGAGCCAGATAAACATGTCTTTGAAATGCAGTCTCCTGTTGCTACTCTCCTTCATCTCATCTGAACATCTAGCTTCATGTTCTACCTTATACCGTGGCCTCTTAAGCTATGGGTTTCTTATTTTGGCAATCTCCCACTAAGTAGTACAACATCTCATTTTATGGTAAGTACTCAGATATATTAAACAAAAAATAATGAAATGGTAGGTTAACTAAAATTTGAAATATTAATTGCCTTCATAATTATTTTTATTTCCCAAATGGTAAAAAAAGACAACTAAGCTTAAAAGATCAAATAATAGTTTTCTGACATTATCATATTTTAGGAGGCAATGTTCTCTAGTAAAGAGTGAAAATATTGAAATAACCTATTCTATAGACTATGTGAGACAAAAAATAAAAGAACAATGTTAAAAGAATAATGGTTTCCCATATTCCATAATACAGTATCAAATACCAAGCAGTTATGTATATATGTATGGTTGTCTTTAAATTCCTACAAGCTAGAGTAGGTTCAATATTCTTATTTTGAACAAAACATGTTTATAAAATGCACTCTGAATTTTGTTCAAACACCACTGAAGGTAAAAAAGAAAACACTAAGTAAGCTTTTATTTGATAAAATGACAATTTAAAGGAAATTTAATAGTTCAAGTAATTTTTTATAATGATGTCACACTAAAATAGGTTCAGCAGACTTTATGGGGTGAAATTATATGCTTCAGAGCCAAACTAATTTTCAGCTACAGTGACACCTTTTTGTAACTCATGTATTAGGAAATGAATTATAGAAAAAAGAAAATGTGTGTCCTAATCCTCATAGACTATACCCAAAATTTCTTAATCACTTGTATCACTTGTCTTCCTGTTAATCTTCAATTTGATCGAGCGTGCACCAGTAACATTTCCATTTGTTGGGAATCAGTTCCATTGTTAACGTTTTTGGTATATCAAATACACCACTGGTAGCTTGCCAGGCTATGCCGTGGCTCTGGGTTCATCCCAGGGGGCTTATGTTAGACCATCAACCATCCAGGGCCCACGGAGCAGAACTCTGGGTGTAGACAAGCCTGTCTCCTGTCTGCCACCTGTTGATGCAACCAGGCACTGCAGCCACACCTGCAACACCTCGAGTGGCAGGTAAATATACACATATAATAGAAACTTGACTGATGAGCAAAAATGAACTTATCTAACAGTAACTATTAAACTCCATGGTAAAAATTAAATAAAACTCTGAATATGCACACATGTTGAATGTCATTGGTCAAAAACCATCACAAACTATGGCCTTCTTTTCTTTTTGTTTTTTTTATTTTTGGGTCACACCCAGCAATGTTCAGGGGTTACTGTGGGCTCTTTGCTCAGGAATTAGTCCTGGTTAGCTTGGAGGATCATATGGGATGCAGGGGATTTAACCCTGGTCGGCCACGTGCAAGGCAAATGCCCTACTCACTGTGCTATCTCTCTGCCACAGGTCATCTTTTCTTGGTCCTTTTCTAGCTTCTTAATCTGTGTGGTTAGGTTACTTACCTGGGCCATTTCTTCCTAACATATGCTTGCATTACTATGAACTTTTGTTTCAACATTGCTTTTGATGTGTAGGGAAACAGCTTGTAACTGTTTCCCCCCATTCTTATTTGTTTCCAATAAACTTTTGATTTCTTCTCAGATTACCTCTCTGACATATTGGTATTTCAGTAGTAAGCTGTTTAATCTCCAGGAATACTTTTTCTCCCTTCAATTCTGTTTGTGAGTGACTTCTATTTACAGAGCATCATTGCCTGAGAAGAAAGTTACAATAATTTCTATCTTCTTGATGTTATGAAAGTATGTTTTCTGGCCCAGTACGTGGTCTATTTTGGAGAATGTTTCGTGAATACTAAAAAAAAAAAAAAAAAGAAAGTGTATTCAACTTTTGCGGAAGGGGTGTGTGTGTGTGTATGTGTGTATGTGTGTGTGTTCGTGTGTGTTACTGTTAAGCCCTACTTTTCCATTTCTTCCTTTAACTCCAGAGTTACTGTCACTTGATCATTTGATCACTTAACATCCCGTTATTCGCCGATTTACTCGAGCAGGAACTAGTAATGTTTCCATTTGACTGTATCACGTGCCAGTGTAGTCCAATGGCATCTGCTTGCTCCAAGAATACGAAGAGCCTCAAATCATTCATTCAGGGTCTTGACAAAGAAGTCTGACCATTTGTAGGTGGGCAGCTACGTGATCTTTTGATGTCCTGTGGGATCCAGTCAGCAATGGCTCTAGCCCAGCGGTCATCTCCAAATCGCATTACATGTCCAGCCCATCTGATTTTTGATGCCTTGACAAACAAGACAGCATCCCTGACTCTGGATCGTAGATGGAGGTCAGAACTCCGGATGCCTTTTCTCACTTGAGTGAGGCGTGATATTCCAAGCATAGTTCTTTTGATTCCTCTTTGGGAGACCTGAATAGTGTTCTCATCCTGCTTTCATAGAGCTCTGGTCTCTGAGGAGTATGTTAATGCAGGGAAAACAGTGGAGTTGAAGAGATGTGCCCTGAGCCGGAGGTTCTTTGTCCTTTTAACTATTTCTTTGATGCTTTTGAAGGCATCAGTGTTACTGTATTGAGTTTTAATCTAGGTGATCTCTTCAGCTGTGATAGAGAAATGTTGAAGTTTCCAACTATTATTGTGTTGCTACGAATGTCTTCCTTCAAGTTTATTAGCAGTTGTTTTACATACTTTATCTATTTGGCATATTTTGGTCCCATGTGTTAGATGCATGAGTGTTTAGGAGTGTGAGGTCTTCCTGATATATATATCCTTCATCATTAGTAAATGACTTTCTCTTTCTCTCTTAAAACTTCTTTTAGCTTGAAGTCTATGCAATATGATATATGTATGGCCATCCTAGCCCCTTTCGGAAATTGTTTGCAGAAAAATCTGTCACCCAACCTTTGACTTTGTTTGCCCCCATCCTGTTTACTTTTTATTCAAATGCTTTTCTTGAAGGCAGCAGAAGGTTAGGCAGAAGAAAGGAAATAACAAAGGTTAGAGCAGATATTAATGAATTTGAATTAATCAGTAAAATTTATGTCAGTCCTTGACTATGGCTTGAGGTAAACTCTACCAGGCTCAGTTAAGATATAAAAATTCTCATTTCACAGAGAAGTTAGAATTACTCAGGAATTTACAAAGGGTAGAACATTCTAAGGCAGGTTTTAGTATTAGTTCTGGGAAACAATCTAACAAACTATGTACAGTCTTCTCATATTCTATATTAATTTCATACTCAGTTTCACTAATATATTTGAGATTGAGATCATACATCTTTCCCCCTGTGGTAAATTAAGAAGGTGTTTTTTTAAAATAAAAAACAATGAGAAAGATGGGAAGGGACAAAAGAGGAGATATTCATGCTTGGGAGAGAACACAGGGTTCTTCAGAGTGGAAATAGACAACGAAACAGAGAAATACAAGTGAGATATATGTTTAAAGGAGAACATGGGTTTAAAGAGCAAACTGAGATCATACATGTTCTTATGTAAGTTTTCAAGCCTTAGTGGTAGCAATTCAGCTCAAAATTTTAGTTTTAAAAAACGTTGCCATTTACACCAAAACCTAAAGAAAGAAAATTTTACCAGGTTAAGCTTTTTAAAGTGATAATAAAATAATAATAATCAACTATAGCACCTCTGCTTCACTGATGACATCGTTCTAATAAGACCAAACATTAGCCAAGCAGCACAATTGCTGGCTGACTTCATCCGAGGATGTGGAAAGATAGGTCTACATCTGAATCTCAACAAATCAATGTTCATGAAAAATAAACTAGTTCCAGAGGCCCCATTTACTCTCAATGTAACAAACATCTCTGAATGCAGCAGTTATGTGTACCTAGGTCAAGAACTCAACATGATGAACAACCTAAAACCTGAGCAGCGCAGGAGGAAGAAAGCAGTGTGGAACGTCTTCAAGAGCATTGAAGAAATAGCTAAAAGGACAAAAGAAACTCCAGCTCCAGCACATCTCTTCAACTCCACCATTCTCCCTACATTAACATATGCCTCAGAGACCTGGGCCCTACAAAAGCAGGATGAGAACGCTATTTGGGTCTCCCAAAGAGGAGTCAAAAGAGCTATGCTTAGGCTATGCTTGGACTATCACACCTCACCTAAGTGAGAGAAGGAATCGGAGTTCCGACCTCCATCGACGATCCAGAGTCAGGGACGCTGTCTTGTTTGATAAGGCATTGAAAATCAGATGGGCTGGACATGTAATGCGATTTGGAGACAACAGCTGGACGAGAGCCGTTACCGACTGGATCCCACGGGATGTCATAAGATCATGTGGCTGCTCACCTTCAAGATGGTCAGACTTATTCATCAAGACACTGAATGAATGGTTTGAGGCTCTTCATATTTCTGGAGCAAGCAGATGCCACTGGGCTACACTTGCACGTTATAGGGTCAAATGGAAATGTTACTGGTGCCCGTTCAAGCAAATCAACGAATAATGGGATGTCAAGTAATCAAGTGACCAAGTGATTAATGATAAGTGCTCTCAAGATGTTTATAATGCCTGCTACATATCCAACTTTAAGTCACTAGCAGTGATATGGATGCTGATGTTTCCTGAAGCATACCAACTAGAAAATATCATTTAAGAAAAATACAGACATTTACAAGAACATTTACTTATGAATTTACCTTTAAATGATCAGTAACAAAACTAATATTACTAAGGAGTAAAATTTATCTGAAGTCCCTAGACCAATGAAATTAAAATCTCTGCTTATGTCCTTTTGCATGCTATAGGGAACTTGCTCATTGAATTTAACGTGAAAAGTTGTAACCTCCCAGACTTAGTAAATTTAAGGTAATTGAACAAGAAATATCATGAACAAATTCAAATAAAATGAACTTAGTAAAAACTACTAGAATATGGAATGTAGTAATATATAAAAATAACTAGGCTACTGGTAGGGAAAAATATTTCCCTGCTTGTCACATTTTTCTCTTAATGCAGCACTTCTCCATACCACAGTGACTGGCATACAGTACGTTTCCACAAACAGACAGGAAATAATTGATAAAGGGATGGAACTAGAAGATATTTTCCTTTAACAAATTTTTAGATTTCTTTTTTAGTGTCCTTGAAGATACCCTCAAGTATCTTCAAGGAAAAATAAACTACCATAACCTGCTTCTTTACCAAGAACGTATTTTCACCAACAGTACCTCCTAAATGATGACTGAGAAGGGTAGAAGTATGTATTTTGAAAGGAATTTAGTTAGGATACATAGGGACATGTACTAAAGAATAGTACACTCAAGTGTCTATGTTTTATTGTATTATAAATTCTACCTCAATTGATATGTCATGAAGATAGTAAATTTTTATGAGAAATTAGGTAGTATGTATAAATTAGTTACTGTAAAATTTTATCTCTTCATATGCTTGAAAGGATTCCTAATAAAAATTTGGGTGAGGACAACACAAAAGAGAGGAAGGAGAGAGGGGGGGAAGTAACAGCCTTAGAGGCAGGTTGTGGGGCGGGAAGAGGTGGGGAGGAGAGAAACCAGGCAAATGTGCACTGGTGGAGGGATGAGTGTTGTAACACTGTGTGACTGAAACCAATCATGAACAGTTTTGCAATGGTCTATCGCATGGTGATTCAATTAAAAATTATATTATAAATATGTATATATGTGCATATATATGTATTTGGGGGGAACAGAAATCTCAAAATAAATAAAGTTTCTAGGGGAAAACTAAAGAATTACAAATAAAACTCACTGAAAATTTTACCAAAAATTTTATCCATGAAATTCAGTTAGGAAATTTAAATGCAGGTAATGTTTTGGGTATTTAACTACTTCTATGTTTATTTTATAACTTATAAGTCTCATTAATATTACAATAAAATTTAAATATTTATATTAATAAAATTTTACTTAAATTTCATGGGGTATTTTTTCCTATAAGAGATGGTTTTTATTCAATATCCTGGTATGTATAACAGAGAGAGTAATAAATAACCACTCAATAATTCAGGTTATGTATTTAGTATTATTTTCAAATTATCCAAAATAATTTTTTCCTTTTTAAAAGCAATTTAATTCTCCTCCTCCTCCTCCAGCACTTCTTCCTCCTCCTCTCTTCCTTTTCCTCTGCCTCTTCTTCCTGCTCATCCTCGTTGGTTTTACAGCCACATCTGACTTTGATCAGGATTTGGATCCTAGTTCCAAATTCAGGGTTCTCTCCTAGCAGTGCTCAGGGTTCATTCAAGTGGTGCACAAGGAACCATACAAGGAGGCGGGATCAAATCTTGGTTGGCTGCATGCATCCAAAATGCTAACAGCCCAGTAGGAGCACACCAAATTAGATAGGGAAAGCAGCACAGACTAAGCCCAATAAGCAACAAAAACAACTCAGAAAGCTTAGCTAGCAATGAAGAGTTCATTAAATGCTAAGACAATGACTTTAATTACTCCACTAGGAAATGTAACAATTTCACAAATGTCCTTTACTGAACTATTTTTTTATAATTCCATTTGCAATCTTGTTGTAACAACAAATATAAACTAAATTATTTTTTTGCTGATCAAGGGGACAGGACAGTCTTATGGGTTTGGTGGAAAACTGGAGACAACGGCGGAGGGACATAAGATCACACTGATGGTGGTATTGTGTTTGAAACACTGAATACCTGAAGCAACTGTCTTATGAACAATTTTGTAAACCATGCTGTTTAAATAAAGTTTAAAAACAAACCTAGGTCACTAAATAAGAGGGGAAATTTTTTTCATTTTTTTCCTTATACCTGGGTAGCATTGTATTATGCAAATACCATGTTTTCTTATCTGCTCAACGGTTAGGGCTCTTTGGTCATCTCTGGATTTTTGTTATTGAAGATAATGCTAAAATTGGCATAGGTAATCTTAGGATAGATTTCCAAGGATGGAATTTTGTTGGATCATATAGCTCTATTTTTAATTTTAGAGAAGTCTCCATACTCTTTCCCCAGGAAGCTGAGTCAGATGGCATTCCCACCAACAGTGAATGAGGGTTCTGTTTCACTACATGCCCCATCACCACCTGTTGCACTGGCTCTCTCAGTCTGAAGTAGGCCATCCCACTGGTATGAAGTGACAGTTCACTGTCATTTTCATTTTCCTGGTAATTAGTGATGATAAACACTTTATCATATGCTTGTTGGTCATCTGTATGACTTCTTTGGTAAAACATCTGTTCAGCTACTATCCCCATTTTTTAATAAAGTTGTTAGGTTTTTTTGGTTACTTTTTATGTACTAATTAATCTTAGATATTATCGCTTCATCATATGTATGGTGAGAATTATTTTCTTATTCAATAGTGTATCTTGTTATTTTAGACATCGTATGTTCACAATGCAGAAACTTTTAGTTTTCTGCAGTTCCATATTTTTGCTCATATTTTCTTTGCTTCTGTCATATAATCACTGAAGATGCCCTTAGTAAAATCATGGAAAGCTTTGCCTATGTTTTCCTTCGTGTACTATATTAAGGATGAATATTAAGGTCTTTAATCCAGTGTTAATTAACAAGGATGACAGAATTCCAAATTCATGCTTTGTGACTCTCCAATTTTCTCAGCACCAAACTTCATGTTCCTTGTTATTCTGTCATAAAATAACTTTCAATTTATCTGAAAGGTTTCTCTGTGCTCTCAGTTTTATTCCATTTGTCTTAAGAGTTTGCTTTTACTCTAGTATCTCACAATAGCTTTAGAGTATAGAGACAGGGAATTAATTCCTTCCATCTTCATTTTCCTCACAAGATTCCTTATATATTTATGTAATTTTATGTCCCACACAAATTTTAACAGTACTTGTTCCATGTCCTTGAAGAATGCCTTGGGGTTTCTGATAGAATACACTGAATATAAATGGCAGTTGATAGAATGGTCATTTTAATGATGCTAACTTTTACACTCCATGAAGATGGGATGTGTTTTCATTTCCATGTCTTCTTCTATTTCTCTTAATATTTACATATCAATTTTGTTGAATAGCACTTTGATCTCCTTTGTCCATTCAAAGGTATTTGATTTTATGTGGCACAACTATAGATGAAATTATTTTTTAACTTTTCTTCTTTCAAAATGTGAAAACTATTAACAGAAGTGACAGAATTGAAAAAACTAGGTAAGCAAAATGAAAAACTCACTGGAAGGCCTCATCAGCAGAGTAACAGCTGCTGAGGAGAGAATCAGTGAGCTCCAAGAAGAGGTGCAGAAAAACTACAGGTAACAGTAGAAGATGGGAAAAAACAAAGACTCAAAAAATAAACAAATATCTGACAAGAACTTTGAGATGACAAGAGGAAAAAAAAAGAAGAAGCAGCATTGTGTTCCCAGGAGGTCAGGAAGGCAACACTAATGAAAGCAACTTACAAAGACATCATTCACAGAATTGGAGAGTCATGCACCCTGATCCAGGATCCCCAAAAGGTACCGGCTAAAAGAAATCTAAATAAAAATACTTTAAGACACATCCTTATTAGAATGATAAAAACTGTAAGATACAATACTGAAAGCAGCAAGTTCAAAGAAGAAAATTATATAAAAAAGGAGTGTCCTTAAGATTTACAGGATAGGGGCCGGAGCGATAGCCCAGCAGGTAGGGCATTTGCCTTGCACGCGGCCGGCCTGTTTCGCCCGGGTTCGATCCCGGCATCCCATATGGTCCCCGAGCACTGCCAGGAGTAATTCCTGAGTGCAAAGCCAGGAGTAACCCCTGAGCGTCACCGGGTGTGACCCAAAAAAGCAAAATAAATAAATAAATAAAATAAAATAAAATAAAATAAAATAAAATAAAATGTAATTGGAGTCATATGTAAAAAAAAAAAAAAAGATTTACAGGATATTCGCCAAACGATATTCTCCAGACCCAAAGAAAGGTGATGGGATATAATGGGGGGGAAAACTCTATTAAATTACTAAATTAACTCTTCTTGATGGCTGGAGAGATTGTACACCAGGTAGGGAGTTTGCCTAGAATACGACTGACCTGGGTTCAATCCCTAGCATCCCATAGGGTCCCGTAAGCATCACCAGTGGCGATTCCTGAGTCAGGAGCCCTGAGCATTGTTGGGTGTGGCCTAAAAACTAAAGTAAAAATACACAACTTTACAGCTAAACAAAACTCAGGATCTTAAAGACCAAAACCCATCTTTACAAGAAGAACTAATGGGGTTACTCTACTTTATTGATGACAATAATCTCTCTAATGGACGATGGGTTAAATGAACTAATTAAGAGACACAAAGAGGCAGGGTAGATTAGAAATTTGAATGCAACAATCTGGTGCCTGCAAGAAACATATTTGAATAGTCAGAGCAAATACAGATTCAAATTCAAAGGTTGGAAGACAATTCTTCAAACAAACAACTCCATCACAGAGACCAGGGTTGCCTTTCTATTAGACATCATAGATTTCAGGTTGAGAAGGTTATAAGACAGTGAAGAATATTTATTAATGATCAAAATGTATATTACAAAGTAAGCATATTCCTGTATATATATATATACATATACATATATAATGAGGGTACAGCAATGTACTAGAAAAAAACCCCGCTAACAGACTTGAGGAAAGATATTTATATGAACATGATAGTATTTCAAGACTTCAACACAGCTCTGCTACCTCTTGATACATAAACTAGAAAAAAGTTCAATAAAGTAATACTTTCTTTTTATTCTAATTTCACTCAGCATGATAATATCTACATCCATTCATTTGTAGGCAAATTTCATACCTTTGTTTTTCCTGACAGCTACATAATATTCCATTGTATAGATGTACCATAGTTTCTTTATCTAGTCTTCTGTTCTAGGGTACTCAGGTTGTTTCCAGAGTCTGGCTATTTTAAATTGTGCTGTGATGAATATAGAAATGCAGATGGTGTTTCTGTTGTGTGTTTTTCGTCTCCAGGGTATATTCCCAGGAGTGGTATTGCTGGGTCAAATGGATATACCAGTGTTGTATTATTTGGTGGAAATGGTAACATCAGACTAGAACTGAGCATTGAATGTAGGCAAAGGTATGTATGGATGCCACAATGTGTGAGAGAAAGGAGGGGAGAGAGAGAGAGAGAGTAAGAGAGAGAGAGAGAAGAGGAAAAGTGCCTGCCACAGAGGCAGCCTAAGGAGGGGTGAAACTTTGTAAAGTCAAATTGTGTTAGACATCAAAAAATGGGGAGCAGAAATGAACAGAATCTTCAACAGGGAAGAAATTTGAATGGCCAAAAAGCATATGAAAAAATGTTCATCATCACTAATTGTCAGAGAGATGCAAATCAAAACAACAATGAGATATCATCTCACACCACAGAGACTGGTATATATCCAAAGAGCAAGAACAACAAATGCCAGTGTGGACATGAGAAGAAAGGGACTCTCATCCATTGTTGGTGGGAATGTTGACTGGTACAGCCTTTTGGAAAACAATATGGACATTCCTCCAAAGACTAGAAATTGAGATCCCTTTCAAACCAGCCATACCACTACTGCGACTATACCCTGGGAGGCCAAAAACATACAGCAGAAACACCATCTGTACTTCTATTTTCATAGCAGCACTATAATATACACAGAGCAAGCATTTCACAAGTTCTAGTACCCTTTAATAAAAAGAACTCTCAACAAAATGAGAATTAAACAAAATTTCTTCAACATAATCAAAGCCATTTACTACAAGCCCATAGCAAACATTATACTCAATGGGAAAAAACTAAAAGCCTTCCCTCTAAGATCAGGTACAAGAAAAAGTTGCACACTTTTGCTATTTCTAGTCAAGGTAGTTCTTAACTATCTGTCATAGCAATAAGGCAAAAAATATATATCAAGGGCTGTTGCAGGACTCCTTTAAGGGCTGCTGCATTTGGCTTAAAACATTAGCATAATAAAGGGCCTAGGTGAGGTGCAGGGAGGGATTACCTAAGGACATTTGACCCTCCCTGCTTTCCATAACAGTGGGAGGAAGGTCTGAGTTGCAGGGGTATAAACTAGCCGGTTTTCACTCTCACGTGCTTCTTTGGGGGCTCTTCCAAGTGGTCGCCCTGCTTGGAAGTCTGCTTCCTCCTTTCACAAAGCCTTTACACGTGGTGGTCGCCATCTTGGCCTACACGTGGCTGGGGTTCTAGCCTGGAATCCTAAGCACCGGGCTTTTCCTTTTGCTGATTTGTATGCCTGAACCTGTGATAAGTAAAGCCTTTTAAAACTGCATTGGATTCCTGAGTTTTCATCCATTCCTCGCCGGCTTAGGAGGTAGAAGGGAACTCGCTTCCCTGGCACTGTCGGGGACCCCGGCGGAGCGCCCCGACATTTGGCGTCCCTGGGTGGGCTCGACGAACATCGTCTGGCCTAAATATCATCGGACAGAGATCATCTGACTCCGAACTGTGAGTAAAATGATGGATATCTCATGGTATAGATACATTGTATCTTTTATTGGCTCAGTACCATACATAGCCCAAACTATTAAGTTCCTTTCTGACAACTACTCTATCTTTTCACAAACCATCTGGGTCCTTGCCATTTTTAAACTGTACCTTTGTGTAAGGACGATGTTTAATAGAGAGAGGGAAGAAAGTAATAAATTGAATGCAATCTTAAGAGACGAGGTTTACTCAGCGATTAAAGAAATAAGTAAGGATCATAAAACTACAGGTAGACTGGACTTAAAGCTTGAGGACAGAATTATTAAACAGAGTTTAAAATTTGAAAAGAAATTAGAAGAACAGGAAAGTAAAATTATTAAACAGAATTTAAAATTTGAGGAAAAATTAGAAGAACAGGATTTAAAATTCAAAGAAAAATTAGAAGAACAGAATGAATCGGCTTCAAAAATCTTACCTCTCCAGATTTAATCCCGGAGAAAAGGTATGGTTCTTGGTCTTCAACACTCCCGAGTCTCCAACTGCTGCTATAGCCCAATTATCTGGACCGTTAGAATGGGTTTACTTACATAACAAGCAGAATCGTACTGCTACACCTTACCTTGAGATAATAGCTAACCTTATAATTAAGGGAAGATCAAGAACCCAAGTATTACTTGGACATGATCCCCATGTAATTGTACTACCTGACCCTAAAAAAGAAATTGAAGCTGTTTTACCACTCAGTGAAATCCTTCAGAGAGCTTTAGCAGATTTTTCAGGAGAAATATCTTATCATTACCCAGCTGGAAAAACCTGGGAATTTCTAAAAGGACACCTTTTGTAATTTCCACCATTATCCGCTCCTCTCCCATTCCTGATGCTCCAGTGTATTATATTGATGGCTCCTCATCAGGAAGGGGTGGAATTACAGGTCCTTCGTTGACCACTACTGTGCATACAAATTATAAATCTGCCCAACAAGTGGAACTCGCCACCCTGATACATTTACTATCCCATGTATCTGGCCCATGTAATGTGGTGAGTGATTCTGCATATGTAGTTGGTTTATTTCCTGGAATTGTCACTGCTTCTTTAAATGCCCATAATCCTATAATTCAGGAGCTACTCCATAAACTACAAGATCTCCTCCGAAATAGAACATTCTCTATATACATCTCCCACATCCGTTCTCACAGCCGACTCCCGGGCCGATGGTTCGAGGAAATGAAGTGGCAGATCTCTTGGCAGCACCAGTATTTAAATCAGCTGAGGAAGAGCACCAGACTCTACATACAAATGCCCGCCGCCTTCATGTACACCATGACATCCCATGGAGACAAGCTAGACAAATTGTCCGCAACTGTCCTGTCTGTGCTCCTTTACATTGTACATCTCATGTGGCAGGAGCAAATCCTCGAGGTTTACAGACAAACCAATTGTGGCAGATGGATATAACTCATACTAACTTATTTCCCAACAAACCTTTCCTTCATGTGGTCATTGATACATATTCCCGGTTTATATGGGCTGTTCCTATGACGTCTGAAAGAGCTAAATCTGTTTGTTCATTTTTACTCCAGTGCTTCTCCGTCATGGGTATTCCCCATACCATAAAAACAGATAATGGTCCTGCTTACACCAGCAAAACCTTCAAATCCTTTTTGTGAGGAATGGCAGATCAAACATATTACAGGAATTCCATATAATCCACAAGGACAAGGAATTGTTGAACGTGCCCACAGAACGCTTAAAACTCAGCTATTAAAGCAACGAAAAACAAGTATGCCTCCAATGGATTCTTTATCTTTAACATTATTCACCTTAAACTTCTTAAATATACCTCAAGGAGATCCCTATACTGCAGCTGAACGTCACTTTCAAGAAGATATGCAAACTCAAAAAACAGTCAATTCACCTATCTGGGTGAAAATTGATGATAAATGGATTGCAGGTCACCTCCTCATTCGGGGAAGAGGTTATGCTTTCATTTCTACAGATAATAACCCTGCCAAGAAACTCTGGGTTCCTCTGAGACTTGTTAAGACTAGAATTCTCCAAGGATCAGAAAACAACTAATTCTTTCAATATAAAGTCTTAAATTTTAAATTGCAAATTGCTGTTTAAATCTCCTGGATTGGTTCATTTTAATAATGATCTTGTTTTGCAGTCTGTGATCATGGTTCATGTCTAATATCTTGCCTTACAGCCTAAATGTTTTCTTTCTTATAAAAAAAAAGGGTGGAAAAATGGGTGGACTCTGAACATAGTGCTCAATATCCATATGTTTCAAGGATTAATGTTAGAGTTTCCTTTTTTAATGTTTTGCTCACAGGTATTTGCAGGAAAAGAACTTGGCTGCTGTTGCTCGAGCCTTTGGACTCTGATCACAGTGTTCATTACAAAAATGTTTGCTAAATCAATGAAAAATTGTTTTTCTAATGATTCTGTTCACAGGATAAGATATTGAAATGCAGTAAACCTGTGCTACAGTGCTCAATACTCCGAGACTTCTAAAACAGTGCTCACAAAAAATTTAATAATTTGCAAAAAATAATTTTTCCCAATGCTCTATTCACAGGAAAAGACACTTTCTCACCATCATTTGCCGGCTTTATATTCATGAAGCGCTTGACTCGTTACCATTTATCACCCTAGATGGGTCACATATACAGCTGTAAGATATTGATCGATCAAATGTATGTGTGCGTGTGTGTGTGCATGTGGTGGCCACCATTATGTTTGTGATTAATGTTGTGTCTATGTTATGTCTCAACTACTACCTTCTCAATTTCTGACCACTACAAACCTCTATTACATTCATCAGCTCCACTGCTGATCCACTAGATTTATCAATTTTAAAATCATTAATTCTCATACATATTTCCCTGCTCCACTCATGTTGGAGCTTCTTTATGTTCTTCTCTCCATCCCAGACTTGGATTCCTGCAAAGCCTTAAAATCTCTACTTGTGATTAACCTCAAAAATTGTTTTTGTCTCGCCTAAAATTAAGCTACAGGTACAATTACCGGTGCCAGTGTCCACTTGCTAAAGAAGCCCTGCAAGACGCCCACACCGATGTTCCGGACACCTGTTCCAGCGCTCAAGACTCCTGTTCCAGAGTTCGAGATATTACACCAATGTTCCAGACACCTGTTCCAGCACTCAAGACTCCTGTTCCAGAATTCGAGATACTTGTTCTAGTGTTCCTGAGACCCGATCCAGTGTTCCTGACAATTCAACGAGTTCCTGATCGCTGCTCTCCAGAGACTCATACTCATATGATCACTGCTACTGCTGTTCCAGAAGTAGCCCCACAGACTTTGTTCCAGACACCCGACTTTACATAAAATATAGCAAATTGACTCTCACAAATTATGGACAGTGCAAACTATAGTCCGTTATAATCAGACAGCTAGAAACACTTTGTCTTGAACTTTGCTTTGGGTCCAAAAACAAGTTAGGATCCTAAAGTAACATGTATTGTCATATTGTAATTGGAATTGTTTTTTCTTACCTTAATTTTCTGTACGTGCTACTGAATATTTCATACCTTTTCAATTTTTATTAGTAAACTAATCAGGGGAGTTGTTGCAGGACTCCTTTAAGGGCCGCTGCATTTGGCTCAAAACATTAGCATAATAAAGGGCCTAGGTGAGGTGCAGGGAGGGATTACCTAAGGACATTTGACCCTCCCTGCTTTCCATAACAGTGGGAGGAAGGTCTGAGTTGCAGGGGTATAAACTAGCCGGTTTTCACTCTCACGTGCTTCTTTGGGGGCTCTTCCAAGTGGTCGCCCTGCTTGGAAGTCTGCTTCTCCTTTCTCAAAGCCTTTACACGTGGTGGTCGCCATCTTGGCCTACACGTGGCTGGGGTTCTAGCCTGGAATCCTAAGCACCGGGCTTTTCCTTTTGCTGATTTGTATGCCTGAACCTGTGATAAGTAAAGCCTTTTAAAACTGCATCGGATTCCTGAGTTTTCATCCATTCCTCGCCGGCTTAGGAGGTAGAAGGGAACTTCGCTTCCTGGCACTGTCGGGGACCCGGGGAGCGCCCGACAAAGGGCATCCAAGATATGAAAGGAAGAAGTTAAGCTCTCACTTGACTTGATATGAATGATGTGATATCATGAAATGAAATTGATATTATATTTATAAAATTCTAAAGACTAGAAAAAAAGCTCCTATAACAGTAAACTTCTATAATAAAGTAGCAGGCTACAAAATCAATATGCAAAACTCTATGGCTTTTCTATATGCAAATAATGAAAGAAAAGAGATAGAGATTTAAAAAAAATAATGCCATACACAACAGGGCCTCAGAAACTCTAGTACCTGGGAATCAGCTCAGTTAAAGAGGTGGAAGACCCATAGAAAGAAAGCTATGAACACTATTCAAGAAATGAGAGAACATGAGAAAATGCAAACCCATCCTGCTCATGGATTGGGAGCTCATGGATGATATTAATATCATCATGGCAGTACTCCCCAAAGCATTGTATAGACTCAATTCAGTCCATATAAAGATACCCATGACATTTTTCAAAGACATAGATCAAACACTCATGAAAATCATATGGAACAATAATATGTTTCCTGCGTCCAATTAGCTAAAGTAATCCTTGGGGAAAAGAAGATGGGAAATCTCACTTTCCCCAACTTCACACTGTACTCCAATGCATAGTAATTAAAAAAAAGCAATGTAGTGGAATATAGACAGACTCTTAGATCAATGAAATAGAGTTGAACCCAATTATTATAAAAAAAATCTAACCCTGTAAGGGTCAGTGATGTGACTCGAGAAGTAGAGCACATGCAAGACACGTGCAAGGCCTTGATTGAATCCCACATTCCTCCTTCCTCTGCACTATCAGTGTGACCTTGATGGATTCTGGGCATCAGTGGGCCTAAGTGCTTAGGATCATGAGGAGCCTGGCACTCCCTGAGAACTGCTGGGTATAAAAATAAAATTTTATAAAGGGAGAAAAAAGTTCTCAGGTTCTTTGGTTAGCATTAAGTATATAACGGAGAGTCAGAAAATACTAGAAAATAAACATACTGAAAACAGTCTTTACATTTTTCTCTTTTCATTAGTTTCTATCTGCTCATGTATCATCTGTCTTCCAGTTCATCATCGATTTGCTCGAGTGGGCACCAGTAACATCTCCATATGTCCTGTCTCATGCAAGTAGAGCCCAAGGGCACCTTCTTGCTCCAGGAACATAAAGAGCCAAAACCATTCCATCAGGTCGTGGGAATGAGGTCTATAATTGTTACTGGTATTTGGCATATCAAATACGGCACGTGTAGCTTGCCAGGCTCTGCCATGCGGGTAGAATTATGTATCATCTACAGAATTCTAATTTTTTAAATAATCTTCCCTAATGGAATGAGAAAATAAAACCAAAGATGATCACTCTTAGAGAAAAAGCAAATTTAACATTTCTGCAATAATTCTAGGAACAACGAGAATAACAATATTACAAGCAGTAAGCAGTTTTCAAGCATACAGTATTTGTAATCAACCTGTATTGGAATATGTTGCCATAAAACAATTCTTGCTCTAATATGATAGTTTTTTATGGCAATGCTATTAATATATGAAATCTTTGGATGGAATGGTACAGAAAGATGAATAATGCTTTGTTGTGTTTGTCAAATTAAATTTTATTGCAGTGAGTAAAAGAGCTTTTTTTACTCAGCTAAAGTTTTAAGAGAAGTTAAAAAAGTAATTCTTAGAAAATTATGAATAATGGTGCCATTAAGCCTCCAGGTAACTGAGAAAATTGCAAATGTGTTTTTATTGGAAAAAAGAAAACTTTGTGATAATCAGTTCTTTTGTCAAGTGGTGTACAAAGCTATGAACATGCCTAACTATTAAATAAGAATCTTATCATGTTATATAAGAGTGACTCAGTTTCTATAGCCTTCTACTAGAAACATAATCACTAAGCTAAAGAAAGTCCTCTTACTGATTATAAATCCTATATCTATGTCTTTTTTTCTCAGAAACTGCTCATAAGTAAGAGAATTAGACATATTAATATACCTTTATATGCAAGAAAACTCCCTTCAATACCTTTAACAACATGAATTGCAGCCAAACCAAGAAAAATGTGACCAGAGATATTCTTATTTCTAGCAGCTTGATAATAAAGGAAAAATGTTCCCAGTCTCTCTACTTACCCAAGAGTTGTGCGATGATATAAAGGGCTTGTCCCCAAAGAAATAGCTTTCCGTCAGCCACAATTGCTAGGAAATCGCTTTTTGACTACCAGGGTTTCTTTTTTTCATATTCTACAAAGTCAGCTGGCACGTAATAGTACTTTGGCATGACAGGATAACCTATGAAGTTTCAAATATAATTTTTAAAGTATAACAAATCAGTGTCATTCCTCCCTCCCCTCCATTCACATTTTTTCTTCAAGGAATACTAATAGAAAGCAGAAAGAGAAGGGACTGGAGTAACAGTCCAGCGGGTAGGGTGTTTGCCACACGGTGGACTGGGTTTGGATCCCTAGCATTCATATGGTGCCCCGAGCACAGCCAGGGAGTAATTCCTGAGTGCAGGTGTAATTCCTGAGTGCAGAGGCAGAAGTAACCCCAGAGCATTGCTGGGTGTGAGCCCCAAAATAAAAAAACAAACAAACAAAAAAGCAGAAAGAGAAAAGGTTGTAGATTGGATATGATAAGATATAGAAAAGCAGGCATTCTGACTCAGAAATTACTGGTAAAAAACACTAAGAAATTTAATATAATATAATTTGAGAGTACATGTCATGATTTCGACAGAAATGTATATATACTATTCTTAACAATATTGAATTTTAACACCATAATATAAATCAGCAAATACACCATATGAAAAAGGTTATATAAAAATCTATTTTGATCAGATTGTTTGTGAAAGCTTTACAAATGAGTTGTTGTATACCATTAAAGAATTATAATCCTAAAACATTGCTTAGAATGCCCCCATTCTAAGAGAACTCCCCATTTTAAACGTAAGTCCATTAATTACTTTGTAATATAATTGAAGTGAAAAAAATTCTATCTTCCCCTGTGACCAACCTATTTAAAATTGTTCTTGATAGAAACTCAACTTTTTTAAATACTAGAATCTTTGGGAACGATATAAAAAGAGCTAAACAACATTTTAGAACAGAGATCCAGGAGAGATTTTATATAGTATCTGCCTATAGCTAACTTGATTTCCCAATAGAATTGTACAGATTCCCCTTAAAATTTGCTTTTTTCTTCAAACATGAATTGATAGGAATACCCTTAAAAAGTGAAAATATCTACAATACAAAAGAAAATGATTCAAATACCATTCTCTAAATATAATAAAGTATGCCTCATTAAACTACCACATCAATAAATCAATAATCCAGCACTGAGTACTATGAGATCTATTTTAAGGCATTTCAAAGACTATATTTATCACAATATTTACTGCATTATATGTCAGATCATAAAGGTGATCATCTGAATCATATATATGTATATAACTTCCTTTAAAATTTTTATTTGGAATTGAATGCTTATCAATAAACATTTACTACTTTCATTTTATAAAAAATTTTAAAGGCGAGCATAAAGTATGATGGAATTTTTTCTTGACACAAGGGGAAAATCCTAAAATATATCATATAAACTTCATGTGATAAGGGAATTAGGACTCCATATTGGATTTATATGTGTATCTCTAATACCATCATTTTAATAAACATATTATAATTTTTAACTTCCAGATAAAAATGTCTTCAAAGTCATTCACTTACACATTCCAATTTTATTTATTATACATGTAATAAGTCATACACTTATTACATTCCAATTTTATTAATATTTCAAACACCCAGGATATCTGGAACTTCTGTGAACTTCCTTTGAGAAATAGTCTAGCCATAAGGGTAAGTCATTTTTCCATGGTCTCTTCTGTTTTTATGGGAAACAATATAGTTTTATTCATAAGACTGGATCATTTCTACAACAGATACAATAATAATTCTAAAACATTCAATCAGTCCTTAAGGGAAGACATTTTAGCACTGCAGACATTAAAACAACACATAAAAGTTCTCAAAGCAACTTCAAACAAGAAGCCAGAATGTTCTTGGCAATGGTAGTACCTTCAGGGTAAGGCAAAGCTTTTCCAGATTTCCCTCCAAAAGGGAAAGGAAAGAGCTGAACATAACATTTCTGGCCAATTGGAAACAAATTTAGTCGCTTTATATTGCTACCAAAGTATATGGAGAGAAAGAGTTATACAAAAACAACTTGAAGAAACTTCTTATCTGGCAAACTATTTTGTAATTACCTGAGGCATGACCACTAAATTTATCTTCATCCATGTCTTGCCAAAGTTATTTATAAAAACAAACATAATAAATGTTGCAGAGGTGTCTCAAAGGGCTGAGGTACATTTTCTGCATGTGGTATTCACAGATTTATCTCCAAGATTACATGATCCCCCAAGTACTATCAGGGTGCTGGTAATGCCCTCAATACAATAATAAATTGATTTTTTTTCTAATTCATTTGAGGCTCTATTTTTTAATTTAATATAAAGTTACTTTAAAAAAATAATTTATATATTCTAAAGGAAAACTAAGGAAATATAGACAGGGAGAATTTCTTGGTGAAACAAGATACAATTTTTACCTTCCATAGTCTGATGAAGTACTGGAGCCAGAAGATCCTTATATTCCTTTACCTGCTGTGGATTGCCTCTAAAAACCCCTGAAATATAAAGTATAAATTACAACAGCCGCTAAGCTTAATAAGCACTGAGACATTTTACTTAAAACATTTTATTATTCCAGCTATAATTATGTTGAAAATTTTTGTATAAGTAATATATATAAAAGTTTAAAGGTAATGCAAATGCACATATTCAGTGTTCATAATATATAGCATTATATATGAAAATGCATATATAGCATTATATAGGGAAATAATGTATATTTCTATCAATGAATGCCAGATTAAACAACAGTAGTTTATGTACTCAGTGAAATACTAATGAGCAATCAAAATTATGGAATGTATCTTTGAGGCAACATGGACAGAACATAGTACTAAGTGATTTAATCAAGGAATGAAGGAAATTACTGAATAGTTTCATTAATTTGTGGAATATATATAATCAAAGCAAACAAATTGGAAAAACTCAGATATGGTGGAAAAGATGGTAGTTATCAGGGAAAAAGTAGAATAGGTTGAAGAAATAATTTTTATAGTATGATGGCACTATAACTTTGGTGGTTCATTGGATGAGATTTATACATAAAATACAGTTTTAAGCTATACTTCTGAAAATACATAGCATTGTAAATCAATACAATTTGTTTAAAGATATAAAAAATAAGTGTTTTTTTCTAGGAAATTGTTGTAGAGGGTCATATTGTAAGTGACAGATTACAAAAATCTTACTTACAGGAATTATCTTATAGAAAACACCAGCATTCTTTATTTTACTAACTAAACATCAGAATCAGAAATAGAGGAAACCATTTCAGTCCTGTAGTAACTGGACAGTGGCTTACAGTGCTTGTCCTGTAGGCATATGGTCATGAGTTCAAATGCCCCACGTCTATACATGCGCCAAACACAACCCCACAACTTTGCTTTTTGAGCATTTCGGTCCTGCTGTCTGACATCCTCAGCATTACTGGCCAGTTCTGGCTAGTCCACAGCCAGGTGCATGAAAGCACCACATAAAGGACCGTGATGTCTGATGAGTAGTGTAACAGGAAAAAAGATGTGCAAGACCACAACCACGAAGCAAAACCCTTGATATGAACACGTTTTTTGTGCGCACCACAACTAACGGGGGTAAAACCCTGTTGGGTGCTGTAGCCAAGTATACAAAGGCAGCAACATGATGTAAAGCACCACGGATCAAAACATGTGAGAGCCACAGCCAGAGTGTGTGCTATTCCCAGTCTGTGCTGCAGCATCAACTACAGTAAAAGGAAGTGGAGAGATTAAAAACAAAAGAGAAACCCGTCTCTTGCACATTAGCCACAAATGGATAAAAAAAACTGCTTAAAATTATTCAAAAAATAAATTTAATGAATGAACGTTAAGTTCTAGGCTGAGAGAAACAGTTCTGGGGTTTGGGAGCTTGCTTTGCATGTAGCCAACCCAAATTCCATCTCTCAGAGCAATTCCTGAACACAGAGAAGGGAGAAGGGGATTAAATTCATGGCGTCACTACTGTAATAGCAGATACTTTCAGCCAGTGCCCGTTCCTGGGGACCCCCTCATTTCTGGATTTTTAAGTGTAAATGTTCATAACATTATGGGTTAGAGTATTCATGACTTCTACTCACAATTTTTTCTTGTGAATAAAAGCATTTATGTAATTTCTCAACAGTTCATAGTGATTTTTAATTCTTTAAATTATTTAAAATTCATTCAGAAAAAAACATTTTAAAATGCAAAGCAGTTAGCATCATTGAAGTACACACTTTCATGCCAGCTGAAAGAAGTCACATTTTACTTCTGCTCTTCTTTAAACAATTTATATCCTGTAACTTAAATTTCAGAAGAAAAGATATATCACTTACCATCAATAATCATGTAGAGGAAAAATATGGGAAATTCACATTCAATGCCATCAAACAGCTAAAACAGAAAATAAAAGAAATGTTAAAACTAAGAATAATCATACTCAGGATGCACATAAAAGATTATACTAATAAAAATTTGACTGATTTCATAAGTAGTTTACATGCATAAAATTGTTTTCAGTATTATTCAAAAATTCATTCTGTCCTTCCAACAGCTGTCATCCATTCAATAATTTAATAAATACTTAGTAATGTCTGACATCAATTAGACACTGGGTTGTAAAGACAAAAAGATAAAGAGATTGCTGTCAAATACTCACAGTCTAGCAGGAAGACAAGTAAATAAACAACTGCAATATACCGTGAAATATCTACACAGAAAATAATGGGAACACAGAGAATGAAACATCTGATCTTCCTTTAAGGGTAAAGAAGTTTCTGGATGAAAGGAAATGCTTTAACTAATACTCGATGGATTTCCTTGGGAGGGGATTAACTCCAGAAACTCCATATAGACAAAGCAACAGTACAAGCTACACAGGCACGGAAGCACAATGTTTTTTTTTAAAGAAACTAAAAAAAATTTGGTATTTTAAAAATGAACAAGGAACAAGTAATAAAAACTAACATGCAGATCTGGCCAGGAAAAGCCTGGGGAGCCATGCTGTGAGACTGGGATTTTGATCAGAAAGTGGCGTGGAACCATTGGTGAATCAATTGACAGGGCTGGATCATTGGATTTATTAGATTTACTTGCTAGATGGCAGACTGTAGTTTTAAGAGATTCAAGGACAAGAAAAAAAAGAAACCAACTAATCAGAAGGCTGCTGGGAGCAAATGAAAAAAATGACAGCACAAACAAGTTTCTCAAATTGTCTGTTTTGGCAATTTAAATAAATTATTTTTTTATTCTTAAGGTTATCTGGTGCATTGCGGGATGTTTGGCTGCTACCATACATTCTTTTTTTTTTATTTTTTTAAATTTTTTTATTATACCACCGTGAAACACACAATTACAAAGGTGTTCATAATTGGTTCTTGGTAATACAGTATTCCAGCACCCATCCCTCCACCAGTGCCCCATTTCCACCACCAATGTACCCCTCCCTCCCGTCCCCACACCCGCCTTAATAGCAGGTACCCCCAGTTTCCTCTCTTTCTCTCTCTATCTCTCTCTCTGTCTCTGCATCTCTCTCCCTCTTATTTTATACATTATGGCTAGCCCTGCAGATATTTAGAGTTTATCACTTAAGTCTCTTTGTGTATATTCAGTGGTGAGTTTTAATCTGCCATTACCATTTCCCATATTTATTAAAACACTACCATACATTCTTAATGACCGTGACACCTACTGAACTACAACAATAAAAAATGTTGATATTGTCAAAGTAAAATTCTTCCAGGTTATGAACGCAATCAAGAAAGTTAACAGAAAGAGACAGATTTGAAATTTTGGGAGGCTAAATCTGCCAGGCAAGGTGAGTAACATAGAGTGGGAAGTGAAACAAGAGCCTGAAAAACTCTCAGATTTGGAAGCTGGTTAGAAGAGTGAGAGGCCAACCTAGGCAGATGGCATGAATCTTGAGTTGGAGATTGAGGTTTACAATGGTAGTGGAAGCTTTGATAACATGGACAGCATAAAAGGAATAGTACTAAGGTTGGAATTCAGGAGAGCAGCAATACTTAAGAAAAGACAGACGATGAGGAGCCTAGAGGCCTACTAAGGTCTTTGAAAGTAGCATAAAAGAAAATGAGGGATCACAGGTAAATGGAAAACATTCCAGGAAGAGTTAAGATGGTAGATAATCAAAGAGAGGTTTAGTGAAAAAAAAGTAAGAAAAGCATCTGCTATGACCCAGTAGCCTAAACTGGCTGAAATCAAGACAGCTACTAAGAAGCGCTGGAGAGAGGAGCTGAACTATAAACAAATGAGAAGAAAACAAACAAGAAAACACAACAATAATAAACCACACTTTTCAGAAGTAGAGATATAAAGAAGAGCCGGTAAGATGAAAGTTAAGAAGGTTGATAGGTTTCTTAAAAATTTTATAGTGATGAATATGAATTCAAGCAAGACTAAAAGGAAGGAAAAAGTGGGAAACCTGAGGAGAAAAAATAATAGAGAGGTAACTATCCTTTTAGGGAAGAAAGATTATACTGATCATTCCATCCAAAACACAGATGATGAGAATATATAGTAAGTAAGCCTTCGTGTGAAAACACCTCGGGAGACAGGAGGCATGAAGGTAAGAATGAGTGAGGGACAGATCCAGTGGAGGAGGCAGAACAGAAATGAGGGCCTATCTGGTTGGAAGTCAGGAGGAAAGAAATGGTACTTGAGTGACAAGTTGTACACGCAAAAAAGTAGGAAAATCTTCTAAGTGAATCCCCAGATTGTTTCAGTTAACAGGAGTGACAAGAAGTAAAAGCAATGCTGGAGACTGAACCACAATAAATGATCTGAGTCAGTTGCTGCATCTATTTAGACTCTTTCCTTGGTGATACTCAGCATTATAAAGGAAATGATTATACCAACCTAGAACTGAGCATTGAATGTAGGCAAAGGTTTTATATATATCCTTTGCCTACATTCCGCAAATATATATATATATATATATATATATATATATATATATAAAACCTCTAAATGTATATATGCAAGCCACAATGTGAAAGAGAAGGAGAGAGAGAGAGAGAGAGAGAGAGAGAGGCAAAGTGCCTGCCACAGAGGCAGGCTGGGGAAGAGTGGAGGGAATCAGGGGACACTGGTGGTGGGAAATGGGCACTGGGGAGAGATGGGTGCTGGAACAGTGTATGACTGAAACTCAAAGATGAACATCTTTGTAATTGTATATCTCATAGTGGTATAATAAAACAAATAAATAAACAAAGGTGATTTGGGGGTCAATTCAAATATAAGCACCATAAATCTGTGGAGGAACTGCATTAAAATATGATAATGTTTAAAATATAAATGGATCTCTTAGTCCAATCTAAGGAAGAAACTGCTATAATTTGTGTGTGTGTGAAGCAAGAAAGTTTTTAATGAAACTTATTTAGAAGGATATAAGGGAAAAACAAGGGGAAAATACACGTTCAGGAGAGAACATGGGCTTCTTCAGAGTGGAAATAAGCAAAAAAAAATAGAGACAGGCGTGATCAAGAGAGAATATGGGCTTGAATACCAAGCCATAACTGCTAGAAAATTGTTTAAACACACATAGTAAAATGATTCCTAATGCACCTAAGTGAATTCAGTTGTACAGTTAAATAAAATGATACCTTATCTAGTTGACCTTTATAATTAAGTGTATGTTAAAGTTTTAAAGAAGTATTTAATTGCCAAATAAATTGTTAGGCACCATGCTGCCTAGAGGGTATTTACATACAGACTCATGACTTTCCCTATACTTAGTGAGTCAAAGTTCTGAGCATGCCTATATAAACAGTTTTCAAACTATCCCAGAGCAATTTAGATGATTACTTACTTTGGGGAATTACTGATGGTTTTCTGGAAAGCTTTAAAATAATTTGAATCACCTAGATATCATGGCATGTATTAGTATTTTAAGTCTCAACATTTCAAACTAAATATTTAGAAAACTATGATTTATAATGAATTATTTATGTGAGACAAAAAATAAGTATTTGCTTCATAGATTGAAAGAAGGCTGACAAATGCATACTTTGTAAAACAAGCAGCATGGATTAGGCAAGCAAAGTTCTGAATGTGCAAAATAAAAATTGTTCACCTAATGACTCAATCTGCCCCAAATATGAACAAATAGGCCTCACTGGCAGGAAGATCTAAACGTTCATGAGTGCTCACCATGTGTCAAACATTTTCTAAGCACTTACGGTATGGCAAATACTAGTATATACAGCCCAGAAATAAAATCGACAAGTATGGGCAATAGTTATAGCAGATTCAGCCCAATGCTTAATTATAGCACTGGTGTTTATCAGTCATACCAGCCAAGTGGAGGCAAATTTCGTGGATTTGTACAGAAGTTTGAAAACTTACTACATAAAAATAAATGAAATTCTGTAATATCAAGATATTTTATACTCTGGGAAACCAAAAATACGCAGCGGAAACACCATCCCTACTTTTATGTTCATAGCAGCATTATTCACAATAGCCAGAATCTGGAAGCAACCAGAGTGCCCGAAAATCGATGACTGGATAAAGAAGCTTTGGTACATCTACACAATGGAATACTATGCAGCTGTTAGGAAAAATGAAGTTATAAAATTTGCCTATAAATGGATGGACATGGAGAAGATTATGTTGAGCGAAATTAGCCAGAAGGAGAGAGACAGATACAGAATGACTGCATTTATTTGCATGGCATAAATATATATGTACATATTATGATACCAATATCTAGGTCAAGTGAAACATATATCAGGAGGTCTTGTCAAAGGTGGAAATTATCACAAACATGTGAGAGTCAGAGACTAGGTAAGACAGAAATGGAACAGTGTGCTAACAATTGTTGAGGGTACTAATGCCAACCTAGAACTGAGCATTAAATAGAGGCAAAAGGATACACATGACAACCTTTTAATATATGTTCTGTAATCCATAGTCTGGAGGGGAAGGAAAAGAGAAAGAGAGAGAAAGGGAAAGAAATAAAGAACCTGCCATGGAGGTGGGCTGGGTAAGGGGGGAGGGAACCGGGGATGTTGGTGGTGGGAGATGGGCACTGGTGGAGGGACGGGTGCTGGAACACTGTATGACCAAAACCTAAATATGAACTTTTTAATTGTATATCTTTTTATTTGTATATCTCACGGTGGTATAATAAAATACTTAAAAAAATGATATTTTAAAACAAAATGAATGGCTGTTAACATTTGTTCAAGAAGTAGGGTGTGCGTTCTTGTAATAGGCCGATTAATTTCTCTAGGTGCAAAATTTGAGATATAATGTATATTTCACCAGCATACTAATGTACAGTAAAGTTATTGTTCTGTGTAACAAGTCAGAATGGGGCCATAGCGATAGCCCAGCAGGTAGGGCATTTGCCTTGCACGTGGCCAGCCTATGCTGGCCTGAGTTCGATCCTCGGCATCCCATATGGTCCACTGAGCACCGCCAGGAGTAATTCCTGAGCAAAGAGCCAGGAGTAACCCCTGAGCATCACCGGGTGTGACCCCAAAAAAAAAAAATACAAGTTAGAATGTGGAAAGATAGGTCTACAGCTGAATCTAAAGAAAACTATGTTCATGAAAAATGAACTAGTTCCAGAGGCCCCATTCACTCTCAATGGAAAAGACATCTCTGAATGCAGCAGTTATGTGTACCTAGGTCGAGAAGTCAACATGATGAACAACCTAAAACCTGAGCTGAGCAGGAGGAAGAGAGCAGCATGGAATGCCTTCAAGAGCATCAAAGGAATAGCTAAAAGGACAAAGAACCTCCGGCTCCAGGTACATCTCTTAGACTCTACTGTTCTCCCAGCATTAACATATGCCTCAGAGACTTGGGCCCTATGAAAGCAGGATGAGAATGCTATTCGAGTCTCCCAGAGAGGAATCAAAAGAGCTATGCTTGGAATATCACGCCCGCTCAAGTGAGAGAAGGGAATTGGAGCTCCGACCTTGCCATTCCAGAGTCAGGGATGCTGTCTCGTTTGCCAAGGCATCGGAAATCAGATGGGCTGGACATGTAATGCGATTTGGAGATGACCGCTGGACCAGAGCCGTTACCGACTGGATCCCATGGGATATCAAAAGATCACGTGGCCGCCCACCTACAAGATGGTCAGACTTCTTTGTCAAGACCCTAAATGAACAGTTTGAGGCTCTTTGTATTCCTGAAACAACTAGATGCCATTGGGCTACACTGGCATGTGATAGGGTCAAATGGAAATGTTACTGGTGCCCACTCGAGTAAAAAATCGATGAATAATGGGATCCAAGTGATCAAGTGAACAAATTAGATTTTTTGCAAAACCTCTCGCAAGAAGCCAGAGGAACCTCCACACCATGAGGGCCGCTATTTTCAATATCCAGACTCCACAGTTCGTCAGAGCTCCACCCAAGAGAAAAGCCAGTCTCTCCCAGTTCATTAGTAAATGCACGAGATGAAAGCATACTACTTAGAGTATACCACGCGCATGGCAGAGCCTGGCAAGCTACCCGTGTCATATTTGATATGCCAAAACCCAGCAACAATTATAGACCTCATTCCAGTGACCTGAAAGAATGGACTGAGTCTCTTCATATTCCTGGAGTGAGCAGATGCCCTTGGGCTACACTATCATTCGACAGAACATATGGAGATGTAACTGGTGCCCACTCAAGAAAATTGATGAACAATGGGAAGACAAGTGATACAAGTGATACAAGTGATCGGTATATTAACACATTTAATTATCCTACAAACCTCCGCTATAGGACCAATAATAGAAGCACTAAAATAATTTTCCTATGAAGAATATTAAGCAGAGAGTTAATTAACTCTCCATCACAGCTAGAAAGTAGTTAAGTGGCAAAGATAGAACTCATACACGTTTACTTCCTCCTTTCACTCTGCTTGTCACTTATCGTCCTATTGATCATTGATTTGCTCGAGTGGGCTCCAGTAACATGGAAATGAGGTCCATCATTGCTGCTGTTTTTGGCAAATCAAATACACCACAGGTAGCTTACCAGGCTCTGCCATCACTCTGGGTTCATTCCAGCGGACCCAGACTTTTCTATATCAGACCATCAACCAACCAGGGCCCACCGGGCAGAACCCTGGGTGTAGTCAAGCCTGTCTCCTGCTGCCACCTGTTGGTGCAGCCGGGCACCGCAGGATCAAAGTGACACCTTGAGGATCAAAGTGACTATACTACTTCTATTCAATTATCTTTTTAAAATATAAGAAATAAAAATAAATGAAGAATACAAGGGACAACTTGAACTTTTGATTAGAATGTGAATGATCACACATTTCCATACAATGTTTAATTTCCTATAAAGTTGTAAATTCATTAATAAGAAAACTGCCTATTGCTATAAATAAATATACACTCTAATTGGTTTTCATACCTTAATTTCTGCTGGTTTGTAATAGCGTCTGTTGTGGTCTTCCAACGATGTCCGGTACCCATCTCTTAAGAAACGCTTAAATCCGTATTTTCCTTTTAATTTTCTAACTACTTTATCAAGAGTCTGGCGGAACAGAGCTTCATCATCTAGGGCAAATGCGGGATAAGTGATACAGGGAGCAGGGCAGCATCTGTGTTCTAGTGGAAATAGGAAGAAAGGGAAAAAACTTGAAGTGATAAGATTAGCATAGCCCAAGAAAAATCACAGACAAAAAGTCAGTGAGACTCTCTCTCTCACTACCAGTGAGACTGCTGCACCAGAGGACTGCCAGCTAGCTGTTCAATAGAGCATGATGAAGTGAATCTTACAGAGGAGATAATACTTTATCATTAATAACAAGTATTTTCAAGCTTCAAGACCTGTGTTTAAACTTAAAGAGATTAATTAAGGCAATACATAAAAATTTAAACTAGTAATTACTCATTACAACCTAGTTCCATAATAATGTGTTTCTAACAGTGATAAACAGAAAACAATCTAAACATCCAATAAATAGATGTGTAAATTGGTGGACATTATGATGTTTATTAAATAAATTTTATTGATGTGGAAACATGTCTATTCGCAGAACTAGATTATTAAGCAATATGAATAATAAATTTACAGTTTTCTAAAATAAAAGCAGTATAGTCTAGGGTGCTTTCACATGTAGGGAAGTACATGCTTAGTGTGTTAATGAGACTAGCGTGTGCCAGGTTGTATTCAAGATCCAGTACCACAAGTCTCCTAAAGCATTGATGTGGGGCCCTGAACACCTCTGCACTGACACCACACTGCTGAGCCCAAGCACTTTATCATCAAGCCAACACTACCAAAAGGAGCATCACTGGGTGGTGCTGTTCATTTAGGATGGCTTCCTATGACCTCTATAAAAAAATATATTAAATGTAAATACAAAAATATGTGTAAATGTAAATGTTGGCACTGTGGTTAAATGGTGGAATAATAAACAGATGTATCATTTGTATTTTTTCACTTATAGATTATGTTTTCTTTTACTGGATTCTTGCATTACTGCTATAAGATTTTTCATAATTAAATCGTTATATTTTGGGCACTTTCTAAAACAAGGCTATAGAAATCCTAGAACATTGTAATTGGGTACTACATACATAAAATTTTATCAAAAAGATTAATCAAATGATAGGACAGAAACAAGAAAAATAATTATATTCTAAAGAATTATAAATGATTTTAAAAAGCACATTATAATATCCCAGGACAAAAAAAAATATTCCTTTTGGTATAATGTTGCCATTTGCTCCCCCAATTGCTCTCCTGCCCACCCACCCCTAGCACATACACACAGCGATCTATTTTTTCTGTTTGTCAAAAGACTCAAAGCAGACCTGTCATTAGTTCAGTTCACTCTCTGAACAAAATGGTGGAAGTAAGATGCATCATCTACATTCTCTTCTCATCACACACATTTTAGAGCACTTTCTTATAAACGTAAACCTAAATGATAATGCACACTAATTTACTATAAAAATATCATACATGAGATCTTGATTCCCTGGGCAACAGTGAACACAAAGTTTGCCTATTGCGATTGTGAGCATCCAGATCCACAAATATAACCGACCAAGAACAACCCTGGAATGAGAGAGAAAAGATATTCTTAGGTTACGGAAAAAGGACTTAAAGATTTCTAAACATTCTGTTAAAATATGTCTTGCAAAAATACTAATATTAGTAGCACCTCAAAGTGGTACTACAGTTTTGTTTTCTACTTTATCATTTCTCAAATCTCTTACAATAAAAACTGGTTTCGTAGTTATTAAAATACTTTTACTTCTTATAAATAAAAGGTATTAATTATGAATACTAAAGGATGTCTGTTTTATAAGATGTACATAATTTTTATAAGAAATAACAAAATAGAGAAATTGCAGTACTTCTAGACTAGGATCTGAAATTTGGGGAGCTTGAGGGGAACCAAGTAAGAGTGCTCAGAATAAAACAGAAACGACTGGGTCAGAAATATTGGGCATCTGTGAATATACAAAATAATAAAACTAAAAATCTCATTAGGCTGGTAATTAATATAGTTAATTAAATGCCAACTCAGTTTGTCCTAAATTGAACTTTTTAAAGGATATGATCAAAGTAGGATAATTTACAAATAATGAAATGAAATGGAAACTTTGACAATGCTTGCTATAATTTGATTAATGTAGACAGTGCCTTCTATTTTCTGACCACAAACAAATGACATTTTTATCTAAAGTGACCAAAACATTTGTTCAGGTCACTTATTCTGACACCCTGAATTAATATGTGCAAAGGGAAAAATAAGCACAAAATGTTATCATATTTTAAAAATGAAATCAAGTTTTAGCAAACTTTTTTCTTTAGCTGTCCTCAAAATATATACTATACTTTAGGTATATGGCCCAGATTGACAAAAAATAAACACAAATCTGCTAAGACCATCGACAGATTTTCCACTTGGAAGCAAACTTTTTTAAAAAGCCATCAAAGAGAAACCACATATGGAATTAATTATCACCTACTTTAAGTGATCAGACACTTTGATTTTGGGCCTCCTAAATTTCAAAGGAATCCATGCCTTGATCAGTTTTCCATAAAATGAACAATCTCTAGTCTTCATCACCTTATGGATTCTGGCTTCAGCCCATTTGTCAGCATCCTGATTACTCCAATTAGTGACAGGAATATAAAAGGATGTTTTACATGTATTTGTCACTACAGAATATCTGATTAACTGCATATTTTCTTCTCATCTTCCATTTCCTGTAATCATTACAACTCTGCTATAGTATCCTGACTTCATAAGAGCAGATTTTAAGACTGGCAGATTAAACCTATATTCCAAAATCAACTTTCTATGATTGTGTTCTGGTAAAACTACTAGAAGTTGATTCATTCTAACCAGAGTCATGAGGGCTTTAGGTCCAATGGTGGCACAGGACTGCACTGAACCAGCTACTCCAGTTTTCAAGATCATAATGGTTGAACACCGAGGCTAACGATGCCATCTATCACCATAAGACAGCGATCATCTTTTCAGTGTCAATTCAAAGTGGAACAATTTGAGATACTTCTGGGCTTTTCTTTCCTCCATTAATCACTTCTCTGGACCTGAGTTAATGGGCTTGCTGTCTTCAACTAGCAATGAATAATAAACAAAATGAAACTGGCTAGTTTATCTACCTTGTGAGATTTTTTCTCATCTCTTTCTCTGGAAATAAGAGTACTAAAAAACTAGGATGAGACTTTCTTCCCTGCTTCAACAATTGGCTCTCCTGTGCCTATCTTTGGCAAAGATAAGAGAGGAGTACTTTTATGTATTTTAAATGTCACTTAAGTGATGATGATTTACAATACTGTTAGTGATAGAGCTTCAGACACAAACCACCACACCCCTCCACTAGTGTCCTTTTCCTTTCAGCACTGTCCCAGTGTCCCCACCTCCAACTTACCACCCCCACCATGGTAAGCTCCCTATGAAAGAACAGTTTTACATTTCTCTTGCCTTTGAACACTTGTTACTTTCTATATTGTTTATATCCCACAGTGGGGAGATCATGCTATATATGTCCCTCAGGATATTCTCTACATGTTGACTATAGTTCCAAGCATTTTTGACTTAACATTGGGTTGTACTTTCTTAGAGCTTAGGTTAACTGAATTACACCCACCACAGTAGACCTAAGGCACAGCCAATTCCACCAGAGCACTCCCAATCTCTGTGTTTATCTTTAACCTCTTTTGTGTTCTTTCCCCCTGTTAGTCACAACTATCTCCAAAGCAGACATAGTAACTTGCAAAGGCAAACCTTCTGGATTTTGTTGCTTTTCTCTTTCTTTTATATCTTTTGTACATCCTTATTTTAGAACAATGTTCTTTTTTTTGTATAGATACAGGAAGACAGTTATGTTATGCTTTTGTAATATGCTTTTGTAATATGCTTTTGTAATTAACTAGGATAATATGTACTCCTGGGCATCTATCATATTTACTTGACTTAAGCCTCAGTTGGCCTTAGATTGATTTTAATTCCTTATACCCCAAAAAATAGGTTCTGCATAGGGACTTGTATGAGCCCAGGGCCAGCCATAAGCTACCCTGGCTTGACTTGGAACAGTCTAAGACATAAGAAGAATAGTAAGTTGAGTATAGTCATGGAACAAACTCTGGAAAATGACTCAAAAAGAAGTACTGAAATAGAACCATATTGGTCATTAGGAAAAACTAACCCGGCCTGAGAACTTTAGTCTGGAAAATATAGTGAGATGTACCCAGGAGAAGCCACACTTCACCATGAATCCAGAGAGACCATTTTAAGCTTAATCTAGGATATAAAGTCTGTATCTCTTACTGTTTATACAAAAAACTAGAAAATTATTAAAAAGTAAATGTAATATAACTGTTTAAATGGACTACCAGTAAAGGAAAGGAGAAGACAATACGACTCTAGGTGTTATGCCACCCTTGGGAAGATCTAGTAGAAGGAATCTAGAGTGCTGGAGCCCCTGATGAAAATACATCCTTGGGTGGGTCTCCTAAAAGAGTTTTCCCTGAAAGTGGAGCTTTACATCTGTTCGTTGTTTATGTTAATGCTCAACCACACCTATGCGTAACTGCTGTCACCCAAACCATGATCATTCCTCTATAATGATCCTGATAGATTTGAATAAAGTGTCACTGGTTACCAGTTGGGGACCTGTTCTGTCTGTCAGTTGGTGGACGTGGGGTGAGGAAGTGGAGCGGTCATCAGCCCCAAATGCACTAGGGATCCTAGTCACCACAGGGTGATGGCTCTAACTCATATATCTTTATTCAGACACACATCATAAATCGCACGATGTTGTCTTTTCTTATAGCTAAATTGTATTCCATTGTGTGTACTTGCCACAGTTTCTTTATTCAGTCATTGTTCTTGGACACTCGGGTTGCATGAATGTCTTTTTTGAGTAAACGCCAAAATGTGAGATTGCTCTGTAATAAGGAAGCTCAATTACAAGTTTTTGAGAAGTGCCTGTATAATTTTCCCCCAAAGGTTGAGCCAGACAACATTCCCCCAGCAGTGGATGAAGGATACTTTTGCCCACATCCATACCAGCACAGGTATCTGTTTTATGTGATGTGTGACAGCCTTACTGGTGTAACATAGCATCTATTTGTTTTTTTTTGCATTTATCCATAACTGATCAGAGCATTTTTTTCATATATATCTTGTTAATTTTTATGTCTTCTTTGACGGCATTTCTGCTCATCTCTGTCCTCATTTTTTATGGGGTTGGTGATTTTGTTTTCTTGTAAAGTTCTACCAGTGCTTTATACATCCTGATATGATAAAGACTCTTTATAAAACAAGTGATGGGAAAATATAGACTTCCATTCTGCAGGGTGTCTTATACCAGTACTCATTTCTTTTGTAGAGCAGGAGCTTCTAAGTAATGTATTTCCATTGAACTATCTTTGCTTCCATTTGCTTGGCCAATTGCATTAAATCATTGAAGATTACCATGAGATTCAATGTTGTGAATTGTTCTACCCATGTTTTCCTCAACATAATTTATTAAATCAACCTGATACCATAGTCTGTAGTCCATTCTGAATGACTTATGTGCACAGCAGAAGAAAAGGGTCTGAGTTTGTTTTCTTTAATGTGATTGCCAGTTTTTCCAAAACCACTTATTGAAGAGGCTTTTGTTACTTCACCTCCCACTTTTTGCAACTTTGTCAAAGATTAACTGTCCATATGCCTGACAATCTGTCTCTGTACACTCAATTCTATTCCATTGATTTGACAGTCTATGCTTATTCCAGGACCATACTGCTCTTTTACTACAGCTTTATAGTAAATTAGAACTGGGAGAAATAGAAGTTTCCAATCTTCCTTTTTCCTAAAATTGCTTTGACAATTCTGGAGTCTTTTTGCTCCATATATATTTCAGCAACATTTGATCTATGTTTTAAAAAGTGTAATGGAGGCGCACATGCTGCCTGGGCGCACATGCTGCCTGGGCACACATGCTGCCTGAGCCCACGTGGCCGAGCACATGTGGTGCCCGAACACGTGTGTCACCCGCATCTCCCCTCTTGAGATGTGTACTCTCTCTCTTACTTTCCCTCCTCCTTCCCTTTCCTAAAACCTCCTTAGTAAAAACCATTTCACTTCAAAAATAAGTGTAATGGGTATTAATATAAGGATTGGAAAATAAAATTGAAGTTTTAGAAAGAATAAACAAGAATGACATTCACAGAAAAAGGAAGAGAGAAAACTCTAAAAAATCTGAACAGAAAATAAAGGAGAGATGTCATTATAGGTACCACAGAAAGTCAAAGATTTATCAGGGAAAACTATGAAAATTGTTGTGTCACAAAACTGGAGAAGCTATAATCTTCCAAAGCTGAGTCAAGAGCAGCTGAACAGGTCAATTAGTATCAAGAAACTGAAATCGTATTCAGAAGTCTACCCCCAAACAAAATCCCAGGCCCAGAGGGGTTTTATTAGTGAGTTTTTCCAAACTGTTAAATGAACTTAAAGGGCCAGAGGCAGTATATCAGGAAGGGCATAGTCATCTATGCAGCTTATCGGGATCTGACCCCAGGCACCACACATGGTCTACTGAGCACTTCCAGGAGTAATCCTTGAGCACAGAGCCAGGAGTAAGACCTGAGCACTGTAAAAGTATGGCCCAAAATCAAAAACACAAACAAAATAAAAAATAAAGATGTACTTCCAATACTTTTAAGACTCAGAAATCTGAAGAAACAGGTACCCTCCCAAATAAATTCTATGAGGCCAGCATTATTCTGCTATCAAAAGCCAGCAGAGAAATAACTAAAAAAGAACACTATAGACCTCATATCCATAGATGCAAATATTCTCAGTAAAATTTCAGCCAATACACAGCAAAAAGACCATACACCATGATCAAGTAGGATTCATCCAAGGATGCAATAGTGAATTAACATTCATAAGTAAATCAACATAATATACCATATAATTATAAGGAAAAATTAAAAAATCACACTATCATAGCAATAGATGCAGAGAAAGCATTTGACAAGCTCTAACACCTATACACAATAAAGACCATAATAAGATAGAAATCTAAAGCTTTCCACAACGTAATTACAGCCATTTACCACAAACCCACAGTTTACAACATATTCAAAGGTGAAAAACTTCCCTGTGAGATCACCTTCCCTCTAAGATCACGCACAAGACAAGATTGTACACTCTCATCACTACTATTCAACATAGCATTGGAAGTTCTCATCATAGAATTTCAGCAGAAATATTAAGATCATCCATATTGGAAGAGAAGTAGTAAAATTATTACTATTTACCGGGACCATGACACAGTACTTAGAAAATCCTTAAGACTCAACAACAACAACAACAAAAAAAAGCCCTCTAGAAACAACAAATATGCATTTGCCTTGCACATGGCTGACCTGGTTTCAATCCCTGGCACCCAATATGGCCCTCTGAATCTCTGAGGAGTGATCCCTAAGCACAGAGCCAGAAGTAAAACCTGAGAACTGCCAAATGTGGGGGAAAACAGGAAAAAACAACCTTATTATACCTTAATTAAACAGGTAATAAGTCCGTGAAAATTTATTAATAGGTAATAAGTCAATAAAATCTCTGGATATAACCAGAGTCCAGCTTTCAGAGAAAGTTGAAATAAGAAGAGAGTCTACACTTCGAGGTAAGAGACGAGGTTGATTACCATCTCCAACTCAAAACATTCTCAAATTCAAAACCTGAGGAACATAATTTTATTATTGCTATAGCTCAAACCTTGTCACATAGTTCAGGTCTTATAACATCTTTTTAATGTATCTTCACTAACTTAGCATTTTAATAGTTTTGTTTTATTTACATTCATTGGAAACTTCTATTTGCCTCCCATTTTATGAGTCTTTACAAAAATTCCTATAACGTAGCCCTAGCATAAAGCAGTCACCTGGAAAGAGGCTGCGCTGGCCGGACTTGGAGCAGGGTATTTGAGCTCCTCCCTCTCTATGCTGGTGGGCATGGCAATGGGCTCGCAGCCTCTGCAACCAGATAAACCGGACAAGGGACAGACCAGACACACAGTTGTGCTGGTGCATGGCTGCTGTGAGGCTGAGCAAGAGGCTTAGATAACAACGTAGGCTATGACCAGATCCTTCCCAGGATCTTTCACATTTGTACACCATAATGGTCATTGTAGTTGTAACAAACTGGGAGGTTGATGGGGAATGAGGAACTATAATGTCACACTAGAACTCACTACTGAATATATACATAGAGATTTACATCGTAAACCATTAATATCTGTAGGGAAAGTCACAAAGTGTAAGAGAAGAGAGAGAGAAATACAGAGACAGAAACAGAGATAGAAAGAGAGAAAGATAAGGTGCCTGCTATAGGGACAGGCTGGGGTTGGGTGGGAGGGAGCGCTGGGACATTGGTGGTGGGGAGAGGGCACTGGGTGCTAGAACATTGTATGACAGAGACCCAATTGTGAACATCCTTGTAATTGGATATCTCATGGTGGTATAATAAAATTTTTTAAAAAGTTAACCTCTAATTTTTCATTGAAAGAAAAAGTCAGTGTGCTTTTTGAAGAGGAGGAGTGGGTTTTGGGCCACACAAAATTGTGCTCAGGTCTGACTCTTGGCTCTGTTCTTAGGCATCACTCCGTCCAAGGGACCATATGAAGTGCTAGAGTTCAAACCAGGGTTGATCTCACATAAGACAAGTAACCTAAAACCCTTTTTTTGTATTTTTCTCTGATTCCCTAAGAAAAAAGGTAGTTTTACATTTTACTACCTCCCATTGACAACCAAACTGTGATCACTTCATTAGAAACAAAAACTATGAGGAGTGGGAGCAATAGCACATCTACCTTGCCTTGCACACGGTCAACCCAGGTTCGATCACCAACATCCCATATGGACTCCTATACTGTTGTAGTACACCTGCCCAGAGCCTCTGCATCTGGCCTGGAGCTGCCTCCTGCAGGTCACTTTGTAGATAGGAGGACAGATTGAATGTGGCAGTTCATATGACCATGTATTCTATACTGGCTGGTATAAATATTCTCTCATGCTGCCACAATCATCATGGGACTAGCTAGATCCTTACTGGTATATTTGCCTGGCCATGTTAGATCTCTGAGTAATTAGACCAAAGAGAAATGCTGTTTGCCTCCAAGCAAGGAAGCATGGCTCTCTGATAACTCAAAGCTAATATACAGAACAACCATGAAGTAAAAAGACAGACTTTTGTGAAGGCTTGAGAATTTAACTGGCTATAGAATATTCTTTGGTACAGTTGCATGCCTTTGTATTTTAAGATACAGTTCATCTCAGAAACTCCTCTCTACCCAGCAGAGGCATTTCCAAGGCAGATCTTGGCTACGCAACATTAACTTCTCAAAGGGCCTAGGTGAGGTCCTGGGAGAAATTACCTGAGGGCATTTGACCCTGATGGCTTTCCATTGGAGTGGGAGTTCTGGGTTGCAGGGATATAAAACTAGCCTGCTTCCTCTCCATTCTCTCTCTTTTTCCCCGTTTCTGCTAGCATCACTTGACTGTCTCCTTAATCACTGACCCTGCTCCCGGATTTTGTGCAGGACACCCTCAGAGTTTCCCCACACTATACCCTCCCAGAAGTGATCCCAGAGCTTAGAGAGCAGGAGTAAGCCCTGAACTCCCAAAACCAAAGGAAAAAAAGAAAAAGAAAAAAGAGAAAAAAATAACAAAAATTCTTATGAAAATTTTATGTAACCCTCAAAGTTTACCTGTTATCTCAAAGAATAACAGCTGAGGGTTAAGCGATAATTAAAACTTCCAATTATTTGTATATATATATGTATATGTATATACATATATATATGTATATATATATATATACAATCAAGTTCCCCTTTCCATGAGATTATTAATACACTATGTGGAGACTATGTAGACTCCATTACTATATAATACTATCAACATATAACAATATGATTGCCCAATGAGAGACTTTATTGAACAGAAAAAGTGAAAATTCTGTATTGAAAGTATTTTAATTAAACACTGAATGTTTTTGTTTCAAAACTAAAATTTAAATAGGAATCATTTATCCTATATGATATCAAAAAAGGTAAGATTCTTAAAACATGGGCTACCACAAAAATTTTAGATATTCTCTGATCATAAGGAGAAACATGTCTAATGAATGAAAACATTAAATAAATACACACTTAAAATTACACTCAATTTGCTATTGTTATTTATGGTTTTTACCTGGTTTCCAAAGAGATTGAATCCATTAATTGCTTCTAGAGCTGATTTTGCTAAGCCAACAGAGCTGAAAGAGAATATTACATACTCTATATATATATTTACAAATTGATAATAATTATTTGATAAATAATCACAAAGAATTTTCTTTATTAACATTTAGAATAATTTTGTAAAGAACATATTGTTGTGACCAGAGAGACAAGTAAGGTACTTGCCTGTATGGGACCAATCAGGTTTTGATCCTCATAACCATATATGGCCCCAAGCACTGTCAATAGTGATCTCTAAGCACAGAAACAGGAGTAAATACCTCAGGATATCCCTCCCCACCATAAAACAAAAAGTAAATATAATGTCTAAGAATTAAGTCTGGCATTTTGCTTTTGTATAGTGATCTTCTGGGGAAAATAATTCTAAGCTCACCTTGATCTAGATAAATGGTCTTATCAATGATGGAAGTAATTTTAATTCCAATTACCACTTATATATTAGGTAACTTAAGTATAAAGCCATGAACATTAAAGGAAAGTATATTATTGTGATATGTGCATAATAATAGCCATGTTGGGCATAATTAATTCAGAGATATGTAATAGTGTCTGTCAATTTTGAGCCTAAAATTTCTCACAGGGTCCAGTCCAGGAGTCAATTCTGAGCACTGCCAGTTGTGATTCCAAACCAAATAACAAAAATGGATCTCACTATCATCTCACACCACAGAGACTGACATATATCCAAAAGTGCAAGGACAACAAATGCTGGTGTGGATGCGGGGAGAAAGGGACTCTCATCCCTTGTTAGTGGAAATGTCGACTGGTACAGCCTTTTTGGAAAACAATATAGACATTCCTCCAAAGACCAGAAATTGAGCTCCCATTCGACCCAGCCATAACACTCCTGGAAATATAACCTGGGAAACCAAAAACACATAGCAGAAACAACCATCTGTACTTTTATTTTAATAACACCACTATTCACAATAGCCAGAATCTGGAAACAACCAGAGTGCCCAAGAACTGATGACTGGATAAAGAAACTTTTGGTACATCTACACAATGGAATACTACACAGCTGTCAGGAAAGATGAAGTTATGAAATTTGCCTATAAATGGATGGACATGGAGAGGATCATGCTGAGTGAAATTAGCCAGAGGGAAAAGAACAGATATAGAATGACTGCATTTATCTGCATGATATATATATATATATATATATATATAATGATACCAATATCCAAGGTCAGGCAAAACATGGATCAGGAGTTTTTGTCAAAGTGGAATCTACCACAAATGTGTGGGAGTCAGAGGTTAGGTAAACAGAGAAGAGAACAGTGTGCTAAAAAGTGTCGAAAGTGATAATACCAGCCTAGTACTGAGCATTGAATAAAGGCAAAAAGATACACATTATAACCTCTAAATGTATGTATTGCAATCCACAGTATGTAAGAGAAGGAAGAGAGAGAAAGAGAGAGAGAGAGAGAGAGAGAGAGAGAGAGAGAGAAAAGAGATAAAGAACTTACCATAGAGGCAGGCTAGGGAAGGGGAGGGAATGGGGATGCTGGTGGTGGGAAATGGGCACAGATGGAGGGGGTGGGTGCTGAAACACTATGACCAAACTGAAACATGAACATCTTTGTAATTGTATATCTAACGGTGGTATAATAAAATTAAAAAAAAATTTTAAAAATGGATCTCACATAACATTCAGTTACACAGAATATCATTAAATATACCCACTCAAATACTCTTCAGTTAGGGTCAGTTTATTAGGTAAAATACTGTATACAAAAATGCTGGAATTTAGGGAAATCTCAATTTAAAAAAAAATAACTAATATGAAATCATGAAACCTATAAAAACAACCTGCAGTCATGTGCAGGGTACACATTACTATTTCTTTGGCCCAAAGGAAGAAAGTGTTATTAAAGAAAAGTAAAAAATGCATCCAAGAAAAAAATATATATATAAGCTTTTCAAGAGAGAGGCTAGAGTCTCTAAAGTGAAGGGAAAAAATTGTGCACATTCACCCAAATGTTCACATTCACATTTACCTAAGTAAGTCCAACAAAGAGTACCCCTGAGTTACTTTGGAAGCTGATTATGTAAGGATCTTTCAAAGTTCCCTGAGACTCTTTGTATGAGTCCTATCAAGGGCACTAGCAATGAAAATAACTTTGAATTCAGGTATTCATCTTCAGAGTCTTATCAGAACCTTTTGTACCTGAGAGTTAGCCTGCAGAACCCTAAGCATCTCTGGAGTAGTCTTAAGATCCCTGAGCACTTTTGAGTGGTCCTGGTGGTACCCGGCACTGCAGAGCACAAGCAGAACTATATCCATGGGCCCTAGAACTGAACCAATGTCATGGTCAGTTGACTGATTATCTCCAGAAGAGACTCTGGGCTCCCTGAAAAACACTCTCGCGAACTCCCCAAGCCAAAAGAACAGGAAAAAACAAAAACAATTGAAAAATGACCAAATACATGAAGAGTACTTTATTAAGTAAAGGAAATATACAGATGGCAAATGATCATAGAAATTCATTAACATTAACCATTAAAAATTAAAATGGAGAATGAAGAGGGCTGGCACTGAGCTCTTCCCCTAGCCCAGCTGACCGTGAGGCTCCCAGGAGGACAGATGGGTTTTGGGAGGGGCCCATCACCTCTGGGGTGCCCGGAAGCAGCCAGATGAGACTTGCCCACCACAATAGCCACCATTTTTGCTGTCCAGATGCCGCAGCACATCAGAACCTGCCCAGGAGAGACGCTTGATCTCAAAACCATATTAACAGAGTAGCCGAGTTCGAGCCCAGGTAGGTAGCTTCCAGAAGTGGAAGTCACCAGGCATTCGTCAGATGGAGCTGGGGCCACCCCCTTCCCCTCTCTGTCTTATCCCAGAGCCTGGTGGCCCCACCCAGGAACTGCCCCAGGGTGACCAGCCATAGCATGCAGAGCCTCAGACACAATGGGGAGAGCTGGCACTCAGCTCTCCCTAGCCCAGCTATGAGGCTCCCTAAGGCACATGGCCACTTGCAGCCACGTGATCCATCAAACTAGTGGAACCAATCATGTCCTAGAATATACTACATTCCACGCATGTGTAGGAAAGTTAGACAGGAGGGAGAGCGAGAAAGAGATAAAGGAGATACAGAACCTGCCATGGAGGTGGGCTGGGGAGGGGGGGGAGGTGGGGACATTGGTGATGGGAGCCGTGCACAGGTGGAGGGATTGGTGCTGGAACACTGTAGAACCAAAACTCAAACATGGGCATCTTTGAATTGTATGTCTAAAAGGTAGTGTAATAAAATGATAATTAAAAAAATGAAAAATGGAAACTACATTTTTGGTCTTTTGGGGAGAATGGGAGTAATCACACCCAACAGTACTCAAGGTTCAGTTATGTGCAACTACCTTGAGCCCTGTGCTATTTCTCTGGTCCACTTTAACTTTTGAGTTATCCAACCATATTCCTTGAAAAGAACAAAAAAGTTTTACAGTACTATGATTTTAATGGATACGTAAATGTTCAATATGAAAAAAATAAATTGAAGCAGAACTGATCTTCTGTGATGTTACTTCCATCACAGCTCAGTGACTAGAGCATCAAAATTACTTTAAACCAAGTAATTTAAATAACAAGTGCTATATGGAATAAATTGTCACTAAAAGCATCTTAAACTGA
>JAJIBD010001596.1:132500-146296 GCA_021461705.1 Cryptotis parvus
TCCATTTCTTCTACAATTCTCTCATTCTGTGGCATAAATATATTCAAAATCATCCCTGATGATCTTTTAAGTTTCTGTAGTATCTGTTGTGGCGTCTCCACTTTCATTTCTAATTTGGTTTATTATTGTCTCTGTTTCTTTGTCAGTCTTGTAGTGTATTGTTGATTTTATTTTTTTTTAAGAATGAGCTCTTGGTTTCATTGATCTGTATGATTATGATTCATTAATTTCTGCTCTAAGTTTTATTATTTCCTTTATCCTGCCTGTTTTGGGCTCATTGGGTTTATCCTTTTCTAGTATCTTAAGTTAGGTTATTAATGTGGGCCCTTTTTTTCTAATGTATGCTTTTATTGCTATGAATTTTCCAATTAATATTGCTTTTTTGTGTCCCATATGTTCTGGAAGTTCTTATCCTCATTCTCATTTGTTTCTTGGAATATTTTTACTTCCTCACTGCCTTATTCTATCACCCACTGGTTGGCTCAGTGTAAATTGTTAAATTATCAAGTATCTGTGTTTTTCTCCCGCTTTTCCTGTTTCTGACTAATTTCCACTCTCAGTGTATTATGACCTGAGAAAATTGTTGATAATATTTATATTTCCCTAATTTTATGGAGGTTTGTTTGTGACCCAACATATGGTTCGTCCCAGGTGCACTAGAGAAGTATGTGTATTCAATAGTTTGGAGGTATTTCTTCCTTCAAAGTCAGTGTTTCCTTTTTTACTTTTAGTTATGAGTATATATTCAGACGTGGTAAGACAGTGTTGAAGTCTCCCACTACTATTGTGTTACTGTCAATATTGTCCTTTGGGTCTATAAGTAGTCATTTTAGATATTTTGATGGTCATTCATTAGGTGCATAAATGTTTAGAAGTTCTTCCTGGTGTACAGATCTTTAGATATTAGAAAATGACCATCTTTGTCCCATTTTTTTTCCGCCCCTTTGTCCCATTTTTTAACTTGCGCTTATATTGTCTGGTAAGAGTATGGTTAACTCAACCTTTTTTAAAGATGACTGTTTGCTTGGAATACTAGTTTCCAGTTTTTGATTTGAGCCTGAATTTTTCCTGATTATTTAGATGTGACACTGGTAGACAGCAGAAAGTTGGGTTCATTGGGTTCAGTTTTTTTTTTTTCTTTTTTTTTTTTTTTTTTTTTTTTTTTGCTTTTTAGGTCACACCCAGCGACGCTCAGGGATTACTCTGGGCTCTGCACTCAGGAATTACTTATGGCAGTGCTCAGGGGACCATATGAGATGCTGGGGATCGAACCCAGGTCAGCTGCATGCAAGGCAAATGCCCTACCCGCTGGACTATCGCTCCAACCCTGGGTTCTTTTTTCTTTACCTTTTCTTTTTTATTGTATTGAGCCACCATGTCATATAATTTGAAGGCTGTTCATGATAGGTTTCAGTCACACAATGTTCCAAGACCTATCCCTCTACTAGTGCACATGTCCCACCACTATTGTGTCTCTTTATCCTCATGCCACCCTACCCACTCTATACCTCAGCCCATCTCTATGGCAGGTACTTTCCTTCTTTCTTCCTCTCTCTCGCTCTCTCTCTCTCTTCCCCCTCCATTGGACATTATGGTCTGCAATACAGACACTGAGAGATTACCATGTTTGTTCCCTATCTAATAAGGATTAATATCCAGGATATTTCTAGACTTTTTTTACTCATCTTCTGTTTGTTGGTTTGTTTGTTTGTTTGTAGTTTTATTGCAGTGCATGTTGGAGTTCACTGATTTTATCCTAGGTCTGCTGCCAGATTTCCCATTGTGTTTTCTGATTTTTTTTATTTCACCAACAATGCTTCATTTGTCACTTCTGATTGTAGTTTTTCTCATTCTGCTCACATTTCTTCTCTCATAGTTTCTTGTGATTTTAATAAAGCTTTATTAGTTTTTAACAGCATTTAATAATTAATGCTCATTAAAACCACTGATTTTTTGAGTTCACTAAAAATCCTCAGCATGTAATTCCTTAATTTCTGACCTGATAAGCTATATAGCTAGTTAGTAACAAAAGTGTCATCTGGGCTTCAATCTTCATTCAATGAACTTGGTAGGGTTCTATTCTCCCATTGCTTCTGTTGCAGTCCGCATATCAGTTTATTGCTTTACTATGCTTGCCCTGTTACCAGAAAGCTCTCTGGGGAAGTCAGACAATGGTTGCCTTATTGCTTATTTGGGAGTTGTCAGTCCACATATACGAATATGGAGTCTTTGTGTACAATAAAGTACTTTCCAAATACTATTAATTTGCTTCAGGAGTCCAGTTTATGCTTGCAATGGGCTGTAGAGGAAAGAAATGTGATTCCTGGGAGGGTAGTGGGGCCTCAGACAATCTAGGTCAACCTGGAAAAGAGGAGGAGCTCCTTGTGTAGTTCCACTGCCCTGGAGCACATATGTGATATCCAGGAGTGCATTAGTAATGTCCTGATAAACTTAATTTAGATGACTGCCAACATATAACATTATGTTTCCATGTTTAGCATTTTTCCAGAATGTGCTTACAGTCTGAAAATACTTCCCTATAAATTATTTTGCTACTTCACTAACTTGTTTGCTACTGCAGAATTAAAATTGACTTGAAGTAAATTTGGCACCACCTCCAAATCAACAAACAAAAGCAATAAAACCAAGGCCTCAAGTGGCAACAAACAGCTTAATAAATCCTTAGACATGGATTAAACCTGTGTTGTGATAGATAGCAATTTTTACATTTAAAAACTGAGTTCTAAACTTCTAAATTTTAATATTGGAGCCTTGTTAGCTAATAAATTTCAACTCTAGAATTGTATCAATGGTTGAGGATTCTATCTGTATTTAATAAATTAACTAAAATGTTTTCATTTCAATCTTTGCATTAAAATTGATTTGTATTAAAATTGACTTAAGAGTCTATTTATTTAAAAATACTATGCAAGGTAGCCAAAGCTTTAATATTGCATATTCACTTAATCATTGTACCACTCTATAAAGTAGAAACTATTACTATATTCATTTTACAGACATAGTACCGAGGTATAGATGAATAGAGACTAGCTAGGAGGGAAAGAGCCATTCATCTGGAGCCAGTTTTCAATTTGCTAGGAGTATCTTATGTTTAATTTAACTTTTGATTCCTTCATATATCTCCTCTGTATGCTTCTTTTGTGGGGGTGGGGAGGCAGTGCACCTGGCAGTGCTCAGGGCTTACCCCTGACTCCATGCTCAGGCATTGTTGGGGAACACCGCCAGGGTCCCTGACAGTGCAGGGAAGCGAAGTTCCCTTCTACCTCCGAAGCCGGCGGGAATGGAGGAAGACTCAGGAATCCAATGCAGTTTTAAAAGCTTTACTTATCACAGGTTCCAATATACAATCCAAGAGCAGGAAAAAACCTCCGGGCTTTGGGTTCCCAGCTAGGCCCCAGCCAGGTGTAGACCACGTTTTGAGGCCCAACAGAGAATGGAGAGGACGGAGAAGCAAAACACCAAGGGAAGCCGAAATGGCAAAAAGGGGAAAAAAAGAGGGAGAGAGATTCTTTCTTCTTACAGCTTATTTTATAGCTAGGAATGCCCCCAAACTCCCAGAGCCCATTCCGGGCTGGGCTATCTAGAGATAAAAACAGGAAAATAGCTCTATAGAATGTAGCAACTTCAGGAGAACATCTGGTTGTTTACAAGGACCCAGAGCTAATTAAAAGCCTCCTAGCAAAGCTGGGAGAAGCTATAAGCTAAATGTAACTTCCCCTGGCAGGAAGGATCAAATGCCCTCAGGTAATTTCTCCCATCACCTCACCTAATATCTTGAGCCAAGATCTGCCTGGAATTGCCTTTATAGGGTAGAGAAGGGGGTTTCTGAGATGGCATGTCTCTGTACCAAATACTAATACTAATGCCAGTTAAATATTTCTCCAAGCCTTCACAAGAGTCTCGTCTACTTCATGGTAGTTTTGTATTTTAGTTGCCTATGAGTTATCAGGGGAGCCATGCTTGCTTGCTTGGAGGCAAACAGCATTTCTCTCTGGTCTAATTACTGAGAGATCCAACGTGGCCAGGCAAATATGCTGGTAAGATCTAGCTAGTCCCACGATGCTTGTGGTATAGCATGAGAGAATATTTATACTAGCCAGTACAGAATACATGGTCAGATAAGACTGCCACATTCAGACTACCCCCTATCTATGAAGTGACCTGCAGGAGGCAATCCAGGGCAGATGCAGAGGCCTAAGCTTTTAGGTATCCTGCAACAAGGCATCACTCCTAGCGGAGTTTGAGGGACTAAATAGGTGTCCAGCAATCAAACCTCAGTCAGCTGCATGCAAAGCAAGCTCCCTACCTGCTATACTATGTCTTTGGTCCTTTTTCTGTGTTTTCTAATTTACCTTGTTATTTGATCACTAAATAAAACTCAAGGTGTTGCAGGTGTGGCGGGCTGCATCAGCAGGTGAAAGACAGGAGACAGGCTTGTCTACACTCAGGGCTGCCCCTTGGGCCTTGGATGGTTGATGGTCTGACAGAGAAAAAGACTGGGCCCCCTGGGATGAACCCAGAGCCATGGCAGAGCCCAGCAAGCTACCCGTGGTGTATTAGATATGCCAAAAACTGTAACAATAATGGACCTCTTTTTCAAATAAATGGAGACGTTACTGGTGGCCGCTCGAACAAATTGATGAACAACAGGAAGACAAGTGACCGAACAAATTGATGAACAACAGTAAGACAAGTGATACAAGTGAAGTGATCTTATGTTAGTTTAAACTTTTTGTATATGATTAACAATTGTATCCAAAACAATTGTATCCAATTTGTATCTGCTGATTTTCCTTAACTGGTGTTTTCTAAACTGTTTCTCACTTCTCTTTAATGTTAATGATATAAACAGACCTAAAACTAGTAATGTCCAAATTATTGGAGGTTATTTCAATAATATTCCAAATATCCAAAAGTTGATCCCACCATATAGTTGAGATATTAAATGGTATGAACAGTCATTTTTCTAATTCTAACATTAAAATTGAAATTCATATTCTATTATCACCATTTACTATTTTATTTCTTACTTAAATAGATCAAGATGCTGATCACACTTACAGAAAATACTGTACATGAATAGTACTTTGACCTCTTCCTATTGGATGAGAACTGGCAATCTGTGGTTAGAATAAAAACTATCTTTGTAATATAGAAAAAAATTTATGCACTACACATATAGGATTTATGTTTATAAATTTAATGTATTTGATTGATCTTTCAAGTAAGACTGTTAGAATGAAGAAAAAATAAAATGAATAGGTTGAAAAGAAATGCCTTAGACTACAGATAAATATATCTGTACTTGGAAAAGAATGCCTGCTCCTTTTCTATACAAATTTAGTGGTATGGACACCCAGCAGACCAGCCCAGCAAGCGAGCGGTTCATCAATAAATGCTTTATTTGGAGGTGTTTAAAAGAGTTTGCCTCCCTCGACAAGCCTGGCAAGCTTCTGTGTATATGATATGCCAAATTCCAGTAAAATTATATTAGGTCATACCATGACCTAATATAATGGTTTGAGCTCTTTATGTTCCTGTAGCAAGCCGCCCCTGGCTCACTGGCTGAGACAGAACATTTGGGATATTACTGGTGCCTGCTCTAGCAAATAGATGCCAGGGAAGATCGTGATGGACACATAGAAAACATCACTTTTGATTTACGTGAACTTCATCTACACCATGTATTTTAAAAGCTGATAATTAACACAGGAGCAGTTTCATTATAACCTACTACTTATATTTCATTCAGATTCAGATTTGAAACATTTAAATTTAAAATAAAAAATTGAGAAATCAGTAAATTACCTTGAGTGTAGCTCTGTGCTACCATTATTATATTTGCTTCCTCTTTCCCAAACACCAAAGTCAGGCACACGGTAAACTCTCTCAACACAAAATACAAGATTTTGAATAAAACTGACCTAAAAAATAGAAATACAACATAAAGGAACATGCAATAATGAGACCTTTTAGATACTTAAAAGCACAATTACCATTGAAAATGCATTATCAGAACTTGTTTACTGACATTTTTAACATGCTGAAATTCTTATTATTACTAGCAATTAGAATTAGTGTTATTGTATCTTTACTATGAATTAATATTATTTATTACAAATACTGTAATATTAAACAAATATTATTTACTACAAATGTTGATTATACCTGCTCTGTCTAATATAAACACTAAAGAAAACAAAGAAAATTAAATTAAATTTGAATTCTCTTACAATAGTTCAACTGAAACTTTTCAAGGACCTTTTTGCTACTATTCATGATAACTTTTCTTACTATTCATTTTAAGATATAATAAAAGGCAATTATAGATCTCAACGTCAAACATAACTCTATAAGATACATCGAAGAAAACATAGGAAAAACACTCTATGACATTGAAACTGAAGACATCTTCAAAGATGAAACAACACTGACCAAGCAAATGGAAGCAAAGATAAACAAATGGGATTATTTAAAATTGAATAGCGTCTGCATCTCAAAAGAAACAGTGACCAAGATACAAAGACAATCCACAGAGTGGGAAAGAATATTCACCCAATACCCATCTGACAAGGGGTTAATATTCAGGATATATCAGGCACTGGTAACACTTCACAAGCAAAAAACAGCCAACCCATCAAAAAATGGGGGAGAAGAAATGAACAGAAGCTTCCAAAAAAAGAAATTCGAATGGCCAAAAGGCATATGAAAAAGTGCTCTTCATCATTAATCATTAGAGGTATGCAAATCAAAACAACAATGAGGTATCATCTCACACCACAGAGACTGGCACACATCCAAAATAGGAAAAACAACCTGTGCTGGCATGGATGTGGGGTAAAAGGGACTCTTATCCACTGTTGGTGGGAGTGCTGACTGGTCCAGCCCTTTTTGAAAACAATATGGAACATTCCTCCGAAAACTAGATATTGAGCTCCCATTTGATCCAGCAATCCCACTCCTGGGAATATACCCTGGAGACTCAAAAACCCATAGCAGAAACACTATCTGTACTTCTTTATTCATCGCTGCGCTATTCACAATAGCTAGAATCTAGAAACAACCTAATCACCCGAGAACAGAAGACTGGCTAAAGAAACTATGGTACATCTACACGATGGAATACTATTCAGCTGTCAGAAAAGACGAAATTATGAAATTTACCTGAAAATGGATGGGCATGAAGACTATCATGCTGAGTGGAATTAGAAGGAAAAGGACAGATATAGAATGACTGCATTCATTAATGGGATATAAATATATACCAGTGATTTACTAAATGTGGGAAATGATAATGTCAGACTAGAAGTCACCATTGAATATACACAAAGAGACTTACATGATAAACCTAAATGTCTGTAGGGCAAGCCACAATGTGTAAAAAAGAGAGAGAGAGAGTTACAGAGACAGAGAGAGAGAAAGAGAGAGAGGAATAGAAAAAGTGCCTGTTTAGAGGCAGGCTGGGGGGTCAGTGGGGGGGGGGAATTTGGGGTCATTGGTGTTGGGAAATGTGCACTGGTGGAGGGATGGGTGCTGTAACACTGTATGACTGAAACCCAATTATGAACATCTTTGTAATTGTGTATCTCACGATGGGGCCTGAGAGATAGCACAGCAGGGAGGGCATTTGCCTTGCGTGGCCGACCAGGGTTTGATCCCCAGCATCCCATAACGGTGCCCCAAGCTCCACCAGGTGTAATTCCTGAGCAAAGAGCCAGGAGTAACCTCTGATGGTTGCGGGTGTGACCCAAAAAGCAAAAAAAAATTTTTTAATTAGAAAAGGGGGCTGAGAGATAGATCAAAATACTGAAGTGCATGCTTTGCATGCAGGAGCCCTAGATTTAATTCCTGGTGCCACATGGCTACCATTATTGCCAGAAGAACCCCAGAGCATCATGCTAGGAGTTTACTTGAGTACTACCGGTATGGTCTAAAATATACATGCACACAAGAAATGAAACAAAAATATGAATTAATAGAAACATAAATCCCTTTTCATGCTATAATCGGTAGCTAGTGTCAACTCTATCACTATCACTATCTTCCGGTTCATCATCAATTTGCTCAAGCGGGCTCCAGTAACATCTCCATATGTCCTGTCTCACGCTAGTAGAACCCAAGGGCATCTGCTCACTCGAGGAACATAAAGAGTCTCAAACCATTATATTAGGTCATGGGAATGACTTAGCATAATTGTTACTGGTATTTGGCATATCAAATGCGACACGGGCAGCTTGCCAGGCTTGCCGTGCGGGTGGCATACTCTTGTAGTCACCTCTAAATGCACCATTTATTGATGAACCGCATGGCCGCAAGTGGCCACGTGAGCCGGGCTGTGATAGCTCATCTGCTGGATGGAGTTCTGACGAGAGGAGGTCGGATATGGAAAATGGCAGTCCTCATGGAGTGGGGGTCATCTGGCTTGTTGCAAGGCTCTGCTGGGGTGGCAGGTCAGGGCTAGAACCCGCCATCCCTCCTGGGTGCCTTGTGAGCGGCTGGGCACAGGGAGAGCTGGTAGCAGCTCTGCCCCATGTCTGTGAGTCTCTGGATCAGCATACCTGGGCGGATTAAAAAAAAAAAAACTGTGGCAGGGTAGGTGTTGATGATCCGGGCTGTGATAGGGTTAGCTAGTGTCAACATGAAATGTTAAGAGCCTAAAATTTCAGACATTAAAAAGAAACATCTCAGTTCTGCAAGGAGTCAGTTCCATGTGAGATCAATCTGAGCTTTCAGTATATTACTCTTAAAAATCTAATCTTCATCCCAGGTTTTCTTTTCTAGATTCCCCTTTTTAATTTTACAACGGATCAATAACAGTCTCTTCAACACAGTGCTGGAACAGCTAAACACACACATACAAATGAGACTCGAGACATACCCCACACACATAAAAAGGAATTTAAGACCAGAGTGATAATGCAGTGAATAAGGTGCTTTCCTTTTATGTGGATGACCCAGATTTGATCCCCAGATCCCCATATAGTCCCTTGAGTCCCACCACTGGCTACGAGTTGCAGAGCCAGTAAAAGTCCTGAGCACTGCTGATTGTGGCGAAATGCAAAAAAGAAGAAAGAAAGAAAGAAAGAAAAGAAAGAAAGAAAGAAAGAAAGAAAAGAAAGAAAGAAAGAAAGAGAGAGAGAGAGAGAGAGAGAGAAAGAAAGAAAGAAAGAAAGAAAGAAAGAAAGAAAGAAAGAAAGAAAGAAAGAAAGAAAGAAAGAAAGAAAGAAAGAAAGAAAGAAAGAAAGAAAGAAAGAAAGAAAGAAAGAAAGAAAGAAAGAAAAGAGAGAGAGAAAGAAAGAAAGAACTAAGAAAGAAACTAAGAAAGGAAGAAAGATTTTTTAAAAAGGAATTGAGACACATGCCATTGTATATGATAAAAATGAGCCTAAAATGAATAATATGACCTGAATATAATAGCAAAGCTATGAAAATCCACATGTTGTGTTGAAAGTGTAACATGGGAGGAAATAATTCATGAACTTGGATATGATGGTGCCTTTTAGATATAATTTTCTGGATCCTAAATAAATGATTAATAAAAATGTAAGCTCAATTAGAACTGTTCTATAAATAAAACTGTTAAGAGAATAAGACAAACCACAAACAGTAAAAATACTTATAAAAGATACACTGATAAAACACTTATCTTCAAAATATAGAGACCACAAGAAGGTGACAAATAAAGATGACAGATTTACCTCTTCTCCACATTTTTAGCAGACAAACAGATTTATAGAATATATGTGAAGTGATAACGATTGATGACTAGAGGGCACTGTTTTCACAGGCAGAGGTGGCTGGTGACATATCACAGACCTTTCATATCAGTGAATGTAGAAATAACTGTAAAACAAACATACAAACAAAAAAATGCCAGCTATGCCACTGGAAACCAGAACTTTAAGAGAGGGAAAAGGCTGTGATTCACAATCCTGCTTTTAAGACTATGTCCAGACAGTCTTAGAAGGGCTCACACAAGGAACTCTGATAAAGTTAGGGACTGCCAGTAAAGGATAAAAAATGTCTTCTACAATGTGCAAAAGAAGAGACAAAGAGTGAGAGAGAAAAGTACCTGCCATAGAGATGTGGGTGGGAGGAAATTAGGGACATTGGTGGTGGGAAAGTGTGCTGGTGGAGGGATGGGTGCTGCAACATTGTATGGCGGAACCCAATTATGAACAGCTTTCTAATTGTCTATCTCATGGTGATAGAATTAAAAAGTGGATTTTTTTTTACTTTGTTCTATCTAGAAAGCATTGTGACACTGGAGAAGGAGCTTAGTCCTCCAGGACTGATCAATGAGGTAACACATAGCTGCATATACCAAACAACCAGGAACTAAAAGGAAGCTGAACTAAAGGGGGAACTACCCTACCAGACTACTGCAGAAAATGTTTGAGCTACCTGTTTTGGTCAGCATTGAGCTTCTGAGAGGTAAAACTGGCAAATTAAGCTGTAGTTCCTGGATGATATTGATAGAACTTGTTTGCATCTGGAAGATCTCCACCAATGGTCTCCTCAGAGAGGTTCCTCTTTGTAACAGGCCTTGTGTAATGCAAAGCACTCAGTCTTATCAAAGTCTAGGACTATCACTGGTACCCCTTTCATCAGTAGTGCTTTTTACTCCAATTCCAAGCTTGAAACACCAGATTAAACAATTGAAAAGTGGCTTCTAACTCCCAGATTTCCAGACAGTGAAGTAAAACACATTTTATTTGGAGGCATAGGGAAGGGGAAGGAGAGAAAATGAGAGTAACATGCTCGAGAGACTATGGGCTTCTTCAAAGGCAAAAAGAGTCCCAGCACACATCTCAAGAGGGGAGATGTGGGCAACATAGGTGCTCTAACACATGTGCTGGGCCTCGTGGATACAAGCAGCACATGGGCTCGGGCCCCATATGTGCACACATCCTCTGTTCAAATGCACTTTCATAGGATTTTTCCAAACTGCCCCATACGGAACTTTCTACATAGATAAGAGTCCTTTGCTAGGGTGGTTGCCAAGGTGGGCGGGGGGAGGGAGAGGCTGCAATGGTCTTCTCTGAAATCTCTTTTTTCTTGACCTTTGTTCCCACTGGAGGTTATCTTGGAGAGTGGATTCAGCCTTCTCTGGTCTGGGATAGCTACAGGTAAAGTTTTTTTTTATCAGATCTAATATGGTATAGCCACAAGGTGGGTGCTGACAGCCTTAGGGCTAGATGTTTTACTACTCTCCAGGAATTCCACTGGTCTGGAGGCCCTTCCCTAATCTACCCGCCTACATCAGAATGACATATTAAATTACAGAATATAAAAAAAATTTTCAACCTGGAGTCCAACTAGTCTGCACAGCTCTGATTTGGATGGATGAAAGGGATAAAAATATTCTCAGACAAACAAGAGCTGGAAACATTTGTAATAAGTAAACCAGCCCTGAATGAACTACTAAAAGGCTATTTACATAAACCAAATACCAAACGGTAGAAGCAACAGTGTACACAGTAAAATGGCAATAGGGTCCTTATATCAATATCATCCCTGAATTCCAATAGACTAAACTCCAATGAAAAGGCACAGAGTGGCAGGACAAATTAGGAAACAAAATTCATTCATTTGATGCTTACAGGAAATATAACTAAAAATCACATATAGACACAGGCTAAAAAGGATCTAAAATAATTATATAAGCCAATGGGAAACCAAAACAGCTGGGTCAGACATAAATCTAACTTAAATAAATTAATGAACCTAAGAACAGCCAAAGCATTTTATTAGACTGACCACAATGACATGAAGATCGAAATTAACCATGGAAAGAAGATGTGAAGAAACTTTAACACCAGGTGGCTGAACAACATGCTGCTAAATAACAGCTGTACCAAAGAGGAGACCAAGGAAGAAATAAAAAGATTCCTTGTGAATGATGATAAGGAGGAAACGAGTTATGAAAATCTATGGGACACAGGAAAAAAATACTCAGAAGGAACTCATTGCATAAAGGCCTACATTAGGAAGGAAGAAAAAAAATAAAATAAAAAACTTAAATGCAAATTTCAAACATCTGGAGAACCCAAAAACAAACGAATCCAAAGACCTTCAAAAGTAAGGGAAACAATAAAAAGTAGAGAAGACATCAGTGATACAGACATCAAGAAAATAATACAAAGAACCAAGAAAACCAGGAGTTCGTTCTTTAAAAGAATAAACAAGATAGAAAAGCTGCTGGTTAGATTCATTAGAGGAGGGGTCAAAAAAAAGAAAGAGCTCAAATAGATATGATGAGAAATAAAAAGGGGGCATATTACAACAGAACCCCCCAGAAATCCAAGATGAGAGCTGACTATCAGCAACTCTACCCTGCCTAGAAGAAGTGGATACTCCCAAAACTAAATGAGGAAGAAGTAGAAAGCTTGAAAAGGCCAATCATAAGCAAGGAAATTGAAAGAGTAATTAAGAACCTCCCCTAAAATAAATTTCCTTGCTAAAACAATTTAGGAGCTTACTGTAAAAAGAAGACATTGCACTATTAATATATATTTGCACCAAATGAAGGTAAAATATGTAACAAATTTTATATAACTGTAGTCACAATGACAGCAATTCAATAAGTAAATATTGACACTCCACTTAAGCTGGAAGAGATAAACTAAAAAAGTACACATAAGGAAATAGTATTTTCAAGTGATATGATGGACTTAATAGTCATTTATAAAATATTTCAGTCCTAAAAAGCTGAATTTAAATTTTCTTCAGGGTACATGGTGCTTTTACAGAGATAAAACATATGCTGGGATATAAAACAAATATCAATGACTAAGTGAATGAAACAAACTAAAGCTAAAATAATAAAAAGATTTTTTTTCCTGCTCACAAAGCTCCAAAATTGGAAAAATTTAAACACATGAAATGTGAAAAAAAACGCTTCTAAGCAACCAACAGATAAAAATGAAAATTAAAAAACCTGGAGCCAAATGAGAACTTAAATTATAGAAAACTTTAGAGTCTGCTTATAAAATTATATTAAAAGAGAAACTAACAGTGATATACAGGGCACTGGACGGTGAAGTCACCTGGACTCCAGCTATACAGTGCACTGGACGGTGAAGTCACCGGACTCCAGCTATACAGGGCACTGGCTGTGAAATCCCCCAGACTCCAACTATACAGTGCATTGGACGGTGAAGTCACCCGGACTCCAGCTATACAGGGCACTGTACAGTGAAATCACCCGGACTCCAGCTATACAGGGCACTGGCTGCGAAGTCACCTGGACTCCAACTACACAGGGCACTGGACTGTGAAGTCACCCGCACTCAGCTATACAGAGCACTGGCTGTGAAGTCACCTGGACTCCAACTACACAGGGCACTGGACCGTGAAGTCACCCGCACTCCAGCTATACAGGGCACTGGCTGTGAAGTCACCCAAACTCTAACTAAAAAGGGCACTGGACTGTGAAGTCACCTGGACTCCAACTATACAGAGCACTGGCTGTGAAGTCACCCGGACTCCAGCTATACAGAGCACTGGCTGTGAAGTCACCCGCTCTCCAGCTATACAGAGCACTGGCTGTGAAGTCACCCGAACTCCAGCTATACAGAGCACTGGCTGTGAAGTCGCCGGACTCCAGCTATACAGAGCACTGGCTGTGAAGTCACCCGGACTCCAGCTATACAGAGCACTGCTGTGAAGTCACCCGCTCTCCAGCTATAACAGAGCACTGCTGTGAAGTCACCCACTCTCAGCTATACAGAGCACTGTCTGTGAAGTCACCCGGACTCCAGCTATACAGAGCA
>JAJIBD010001597.1:0-22101 GCA_021461705.1 Cryptotis parvus
GTCTCTGCTCCCTACAAGCTGCCTGTTGCCACCCTGCTGCTTGGCAGGGTTTCTCCTTTCCTTCTGCTCCCCAGAGTCACTCTGTGCTTGCCCTGCAGTTACCTTTTATGTTAGATGGATGTTGCAGAGCCATAACTGGCAGTGCTCAGGGCTTACTCCTGCCTCTGTGCTCAGGGAGCACCCCTGGTGGGGCTCAGGAAGTTACACCGGGTGCTGGGACTCAAACCTACCTTGGCTGGTTGCAAACCAAGGCCAAAGCCCTGTCCTTCTGGCCCCCCCTGCTCCCTTCCTGAGGGCCCCCCGCCCCCTACTTTGCAGGGCCCTTTCACCTCTGCTTCCCCTTTGTTTAGTTGTTGTCAGCCCACAGCACCATCCCCTACCCAAGGCAGATGCATTTGGGGGCCACTGTTCCCGGACTGTGTAGGCAGAGCTGCCCTGCAGGACTTGTTCCCAGGGGCTGGAACCCACTGGTGCAGGCCGTCCTCATTGTCTCCTTCCTCCCCAAAGGTTGTTGCCCTGGTGGGCGTTCCAGACTCACTGTGCCTGCAGGCAGAGCTGGGAGTAAAAAACCACCTTAATAGGACCAGGTGTGAAGTCATCTGTTGTGTGTGCAAAGGGAGAATACCAAGATTACCTTGATCCTTGGTCACAGAAGTAAAAAGGGACAGAGAGAAACTGGATTGGGAGGATTAAAGAGAGCTGGGCGGAAGTAACCTGTCGGGGTCCAGTGCCTTGGCCTCATTCGTGGTGTAGAGTACATATGTATACATATGTGGGGATGTAATTATATACCTAGATAAATATCCATACATGTACATAGACATAAATATATAAACTGCAGAGCCAACAGCAAGCATGAGAGCTAAACTGCAATAACCAGACTTAGCCTGCCTGGAGGGATGGCTGTGTCCTTCCATCCCAGTATTCAGGCTGGGAAGGAAGCTGGGGACCCTGGTGGGGAAGCGGGCGCTGCTGTGCAGTTAGTGTTTAGACATTGTACTCCTGAAACTCAGCTATGAACAACTATGTAAGTAAAGGTACCTTAATAGTTAATTTAAAAAATAAGACCATGTGTTTTGAGGGCTAAGAGCATAAACTGGTGAAGAGGCCTGAGGTGTTGTGGGTGGAGGCCTCCTTTTGTGCAGGAAATGGACAGTTTTACCCTCAACTTACACAGGTGCCCTGGGGAGCCTTGGTGTTGATGGGCCAAAGGGTGAGGCCAACTGTGGGGAAACACTGGGCAACCTGCACAAAATCCGGGAGCAGGGTCAGGGATCCCTTCTTCCCTAGGGGATCAACAGCCAGTGAAAGATGTGAGAATCCAGAAAAGTTTCAAAATGCTTTACTTACACAGGTTCTGGCATATAAATCAGCGATAGGAAAACCCCGAACTTAGGGTTCCCCTGGGCCCCAGCCACATGTAGGCCAAGATGGCTGCCACCATGTGTTAAGGCCCTGCAGAGAGGAGACAGCGAAGAGGCAAGAAAGGAAGCACCAACAGAAAAGAGGCTCAGAAAGTAAGCAGGCTAGTTTTTATATCCCTGCAACACAGACTGCCCAACCCAAGGGTCAAATCCCTCAGGTAATTTCTCCCAGGACCTACCTAGGCCCTTTGAGATGTTAATGTTGCTGAGCTAAGATCTGCCTTGGAAGTTCCCCTGCAGGGTAGAGTGGAGAAGAAGCTTCTAAGATTCACTCAGAATACAAAGTATTGTATTCTGTATCTCAGAATACAAAGGCATGCATCTGTACCAAAGAATATTCTAATAGCTAGTTATATATTTCTCCAAGCCTTCACTAGAGTCTCATCTTTACTTCATGGTTGTTATGAATATTAGTCTTTGATTTATTAGAGAGCCATGCTTGCTTGTTTGGAGGCAAGCAGCATTTCTCTCTGGTCTAATTATTTAGAGATCCAGAGTGGCCAGGCAAATATACCGGTAAGATCTAGCTAGTCCCAGGATGATTGTGGCAGCATGAGAGAATATTTATATCAGCCAGTATAAAATACATGGTCAGATGAACTGTCACATTCAAGCAGTCCTCCTCCTATCTACAAAGTGGCCTGCAGGAGGCAACTCCAGGCCAGATGCAGAGGCTCTGGGCAGCAGTGTACTGCAACAGCCAACTGACTGGGGTAAAGAAGAAATACCAAGCCTGGTGGCTGCCTCAGGAGACAGAGAAGCATAAAGAACCCAAAATTCATCAAGGCCAGGAAGTGTGTTACCACCAAACACAAGATTTGCTTTAGGATTTCATTGGTAAAGTTGAACTTTTCTTCTTCCCTGTACTTCTAAGAAACAAGGGCTAGGTAACACCTGAATGAAAGTCAAGAGGGTGGCAAAGAACTAAGAGACACAGTTAACAAGGCTGGGAAACTCTCAGTGAGGAAGGGGAGGAGAGCTTAGGGAGTGGAACACTGGGATAAAGGAGGAGGGGTACCAAAGGTAGTTAAGTATAGTATGAGACTAACTCCCTAGGATGGTAGAAACAAGGGCCAGGAGGACTGGTCCACAGTTGTGGTTGGGAGCTACCTCAAGTGCTGGGGAGAGGGCAGTTGGGATAGAGAAGGGACCACTGTGATAATGATAATTTGAAATGATCACTCTGGATAAGAACTGCGTGCTATGAGCAGGCAGCCTCCACAACCAGCAAAGCCAGATAAAGACAGACCAGACCAACCGCTGTGCCGCTTAACCCACATAGAGTAGCCCATGAAGCCACAGGAGGACAGTAAATGGCTCGGACCCTGGCCTTGTCCAACATAGCTCCAAGGGCCAGCAGACACATGGGGGAGGCTGTGCCAGCCATACTTGGAGCAGGGGTTGGGCCCCTCCCCCATACCTTCCATCTCCATGCCCCAGCAGGTGGGGCTACGAGCAGGCAGCCACCACAACCAGCCAAGCCAGGTAAAGACAGACCAGACCCACTGCAGCAGATGCGTGGCCGCCCGGGGCCGCATGACAGACTTAGATAATAATCAAGTTTAGGACCAGGTCCTTCCCAGGATCTTGCACTTATATACACTGTACTGATCATTGTAGGTGTAACTAATTGGGGTGGCTGATGGGGAATGGGAAATGGTTATGTTAGACTAGAGCTCACCATTGAATGTACACATAGAGACTTACATGCTAAACAGTTAATATCTGTAGGACAAGCCACAATGTATAAGAGAAGAGAGAGAAATACAGAGACAGAGAGGGGGCCAGTTATAGAGGCAGGCTGGGGTTGGGTGGGAGAGAGTGTGGGGACATTGGTGGTGGGAATGGGGTGGTGGAGGGATAGGTACTGGAACACTGTATGACAGAGACCCAATTATGAACATCTTTGTAATTGTATATCTTAGGGTGGCTGTTGGAGGACAGGTTTAGCTATTCTGGGAGTTTTGTTGTTTTGCCCACTCCCAGCTTAATCTATTTAAGCCAAGGTTCATTCTAATGAGACCTCTCTTCTATGTAAACACTGCTAGAGAGTGTGGCAATTACAGAAGTCACCTTGACTGAATAACTTCTGACTTATACATCTACTAAGACTTCTATGTTTTCTAGATTGGGCACAGCTCCTCTTTATACCCAGCTCATAGATGTTTTTTTTTCCCCCCCTCTTCAGTGTTTTACATAAGAGATAATCTCAGAAGAAGAGATTAGTCCTTGGTGTAACCTTTGTTTATACCTGCAATAGGGTGTGGCACTACACTCTGTTTAGAGTTCTTTGTTGACATGACCCTCCCTGGATTACTTTGGTTTATATAAGGGGACTGACTTGAGGCCCCTTCGGCTTGGCCTTTTAGCTTTCGGCTTTTGACTCCTGTGGCTTTTGGCTCCTCAGCCTTTTGCTTTTGGCTTTTGGCTTTTTGCTCTTTGGCCTTTTGCTCCTTCTTCTGGGTAGGACTCATCTTGGGTGAGATCCTCTCTCTTTGGTGGGAGACTTAGGCTCTTTTGTATGGTCTAAGTTTGGACCAGAGCTAGAGTTTGTTCATTATATTGGAGTGCTGTGGAAGAGCTTTTGTACTATTAAAAGCCTTTTTGGAACTGCACCGGACTCGTGAGTTTTCATCTGTTCCCCCAGCGTCCTCGGAGGTAGAAGAGAACTTCTGTCCTGACACTGTCGGGGACCCCGGTGGCATTCCCCAACAGGTGGTATAATAAAAAAAAATTTTTTTAAAAGAAACAAGAAAAAAGAACTGTGTGCTGAGAGTAGGTAAAAGAACAAACATGATAACCTCTCAGTATCTGTATTACAAGCCATAATGCCTGTTGGAGGACAGGTTTAGCTATTCTGGGAGTTTTGTTGTTTGCCCACTCCCGGCAATGCTCAGGTGTTTCTCCTGGCTCTGCACTCATGAATTACTCCTGGCGGTGCTCGGGGGACCATATGTGATGCCGACCCAAAAGCAAAAAAAAAAAATATATATATATATATTTGAAATCTGCTGCCACCTCAACAGAGCCTAGCAAGAAGCCAGAGGAACCCCCACACCACGAGGGCTGCCATTTTCCACATCCGGACTCCCATCTCCTCAGAGCTCCACCCAGCAGAAGAGCTGATCAGAGCTGATCACAGCATCAATAAATGCTCGAAGTTTTGAGATGACTACAAGAGTATCCCACCTGCACGGCAGAGCCTGGCAAGCTACCCGTGTCGTATTTGATATGCCAAATATCGGTAACAATTATAGCCCTCATTCCCATGACTTGATGGAATGGCTTGACGCTCTTTATGTTCCTGGAGCAGGCAGATGCCCTTGGGCCATCTTGCATGTGACACGATGTATTGACATGTTAACTGGTGCCAGCTCGAGCAAATCGATGATCTATGGGAAGACAGTGATACAGTGATACAGCCCACTCCCAGCTTAATCTATTTAAGCCAAGGTTCATTGTAATGAGACCTCCCTTCTATGTAAACACTGCTAGAGGGTGTGGCAATTACAGAAGTCACCTTGACTGAATAACTTCTGACTTATACATCTACTAAGACTTCTATGTTTTCTAGATTGGGCACAGCTCCTCTTTATACCCACTGCACCCAACGTGGGACAGTTAGAATTTACCAGGAGACTACCACCCTGGTTACATTGAGACTATAGGAAGACTATAGGAAGGATCATACTCTGCTCTAAGCAGGTGAGTGTGACCCTTTCAGTACACGAGAACAAGATACTCAGAATCACCCTGGTGCAGATAATAAGAAGGACCTTGTGGGTACCATCTAGATTACATGAAGCTCATAAAGTTGAGATGTATTACTTTATATCAGCCCTCTCTCTCCAGTGTTTTACATAAGAGATAATCTCGGGATTAGTCCTTGGCATAACCTTTGCTTATACCTGCAATAGGGGCGTGGCACTGCTCTTCTACACTCTGTTTAGGGTTCTTTGTTGACATGACCCTCCCTGGATTACTTTGGGCCTCTTTTGGCTTTTGGCTCGGGCAGCTTTTGGCTCCTCAGCTTTCAGCTTTTGGCTCCTGTGGCTTTTGGCTTTTGGCTCCCTCAGCCTTTTGCTTTTGGCTTTTGGCTTTTTTGCTCTTCGGCCTTTTGCTCCTTCTTCTGGGTAAGACTCATCTCGGGTGAGATTCCTCTCTTTGGTGGGAGACTTAGGCTCTTTTGTAAGGTAACTAAGTTCGGACCAGAGCTAGAGTTTGTTCATTATATTGGAGTGCTGTGGAAGAGCTTTTGTACTATTAAAAGCCTTTTTGGAACTGCACCGGACTCGTGAGTTTTCATCTGTTCCCCCAGCATCCTCGGAGGTAGAAGAGAACTTCAGTCCTGACACTGTCGGGGCCCCGGCTGCATCCCCAACAAATGCCCAAAAAGGAGAGCGAGAAAGAAGAATCTGCCATAGTGGCAATCTGTGGGTGAGGGGTGGTGGGAGGGAAACTGGGACACTAGTGTTGGGAAATGTGCACTGGTGGAGGGGTGGGTGTTGGAACACTGTATGACTGAAACCTAACCAGGAACAGCTTTGTAAGTGTGAATCTCACACATTCAAGGAAAAAATAGTTAATTAAAAAATTAATATAAAAATAAAAGATAGTTAAGGGGATCCTTCCGTTCCCTCTCTGCCTGCCACCTACAGTGTAGTGTGGCTACTAGTAATTACATACAGTGAAAGTTACCTTCTCAGAAAAAGAGACAATGCAGGTAAGGTACAAGCTCCTTGTGACCAGGCCCAGTGTGATTCTCAGGCACCACATAGGCTCCTGAGTAACTCCAGGTTTGGTCCTAGACGTCCAGAGCACTGGTGAGGTGGCCTAAGGGAACTGAGGGCTTAGTAGAACTTTATTTTCTGCTTGGTCTAGTGGAACAAGAACTGCAGGAAAGGGCCCTGGGCCCCCTGAGACCTCTTCAGAGGACCTCCCTGTAAAAGAGAGTTTTGTTCTCACCTGGCAGTAAAAACGTCCCCACCCCTGTTGCACACTCACCCTCTGTGTCTCTGCTGAGAAGTTAGGGGGATCTGCAGGAGCCAGGGAGCAACCTTAGAGGGTTGGCTGCTGATTTTAGGGCTCGCTTGGGGAATTTCTAAGTTCCATGATTGAATCTCACTCTCAGAGAGTCATCCTGTTGGGGAGCCGCAGGGGTCGCCAACAATACCAGGAAGCGAAGTTCCCTTCTACCTCCAAAGCCGGCAGGGAATGGATGAAAACTCAGGAATCTGGCGCAGTTTTAAAAAGGTTTTATTATCACAGGTTCTGATATATAATCCAAGAACAAGAAAACCTCTGGATTTGGGGTTCCTAGCTGGACCCCAGCCACGTGTAGGCCAAAATGGCTGCCACCACGTGTTGAAGCCCAAAAAGAGAATGGAGAGGCAGAAACCAAGGCAAAAATGGCAAAAGGGGCTTCTCCTTTCTCCCAGCTTATTTTATAGATAGAAATCTGCCAAAACTTCCCAGCCTGGCCCATCGGCCCAGCCTATCGTGGGCTGGACTATCTAGAGATGAAGGCAGGTAAACAACTCTACTGAAATGCAGCACTTCAGGTGGACCTTTTGGCTTTACAAGTGCCAGAGCTGGTTCAAAACCTCCCTAGCAAGCTAAGTGTAGCTGGTGCTTAAAGCAGGGTGTGGCACCCAATATCACTCCTGGAGGTCTGGACAGCATTTATGTTTTTTTTTTCTTTTGGGTCACACATAGCCGTGCTCAGCAATTGCTCCTGCTCTGCACTCAGGAATCACTCCTGGTGGTGCTTAGGGCTCCATATGGGATGCCAAGGATCAAATCTGGTGGGCTGCATGCAAGGCAAATGCCCTACCCGCTGTGCTATCATTCCAGCTCCAGCTCCTGAAGAGCACTTATGTGCCAACCATTCCCGGGTGGCACCAGTGTGCAGGTTGAAGGAGAACCCCTACTGTACTAACACAGGTAGCTCACGTCCCAGGTATTGGCAGCTTTATTCCAAGTTGACTGCTGTGCTTTCAAATTTTGTTTCAATCATGCAGGTACCATGAGGTTATTTTTTGGTTACAACATAAGGCATCAAGACCCTGCTCAGTCTGAACATAAAGAAAAGTTACAGAAACTCCTGGTCTCAGTGGCCCGTGACTCAAAGTGCGACTCTTTCCCCAGTATCTCTTCAGATGAATCCTGTGAGTACACCGTGAACTCGCTGCCGCTCAGCCACTGCTTACAAACCTTAGTGCCAGAACAGGTTCCATTCCATAAACTGTCGTGAGCTCATGATTCCTGCATGATATTTTTATGGTTGCATAATCTTCTACCACAGTTTACATTGTTCTCTATCATGTGCAGCTTTACCATCACACACTTGGCAATCTCCTACTTTGTAGTAGGCCAGTATTTAACTTGTATTTTGAAAACTAACCCCTGATCCTTATCATCTAATTTGACATAAGAATAATGTAAACTTGGTGAAAAGAGATTGTAACTTTATCATTTGGTTGATCTTATTTCTAGCATTTAGCAATATAGCTTTGTATGGTTGCCTGTAACACTGCTCTCTGGGGACTTTTCAAATTCTTTGGAAGGAGTTCCATTCGTTAGCGTGCCTCTCTCTCTCTAAAGGAGCTGCATTACTGGGCAAGGGATATTTTCTATGTTATTAATACAGATGTTGTACTGCAATTCCAGCAGACAGTGTGTACCAGAACTGGAGGTTTGAAACATGTCTTTCAACCAGCTTTGTAAACCCTTTTGCTTATGAAAATAATACTTCATGACCCAAAATGAATGAATAACTTTGTTTGAAGACTAATCTAAGTTTAAGTTTAGAACTAGTTGGTCCTGATAAGGAAAAGAGCACCTGCAAATGGAAATAGCGAACAGTTGACTGACATTCCACAACCTACACAAGCAGATAAATTGGCAAGTCTGTAATTATCTGTTAGAAACACAGTGTAGGGGCCAGAGAGATAGTACAGTGGGCAGGTGCTTGCCTGGCATGTCTCTGACTGGGATTCAGTTCTTGGTACCCTGCTGGTCCCCCAGAATGCCCAGGAGTACAGAGCAATGATTAAGCACCAAACTCTACCTGGGGATGTCCCCTGCAGAAAGACCCTCAAAACAAAACAAAACACAAAACAATAGTGTATAAACCTCTAAATTAGAAGTAGACAAATTTTTATTGTAGGAAATTAGTTATATCAGGGATGTTTAATTCAACTTACTTGTAATAGTGATGAATTATGAACAAAGCTGAATGCTCATTAATATGAGTGTTTCTATGCAATTCATGCAGAAATATTATATGAGAGGCAATAATAAAGATATATATTAGATATATATTAGACGTGATATATAAGAGGTAATAACATTTCAAACAATGTTATAAAGAAGGTAATATATAAAGGTAATATATATAGAAGTAATACATAAAAGTAATGACATGTATGTTCTAAACATGTCATTAATGTCTCAATTGTCCATACATAATAGAATTACATAAGTATACCATTGAGTATGATGTTGGCCGTGTGTTGTTACAAATGACCACAGTTATCCAGAGGAAAGTCCCTATTATGCTGGGATTTTTCACCATGCATATCTGTAGAATTTTATCAAAAGTTGCTACCTCAATTGATAAGAGCACATGATTGTCATCTATTCTTTTGTTGGTATGGTTTATATTTCATTCGGATAATTCAAGATACATTGACGATAAAAGGAAACCTAGCTTCCCTCAGTGCCAACAGTGTCTGGGGAGTATTGCGAGGTGAGTTCCATATGACTTTATTGTTATTTTCTAGTAGTGAATCATTGTTATTTTCTAGTAGTAAAATCTTTTTAGCTGCTGCTTTGGAAAGTCAGAAATAGAAAAAATTATCTCCTTTGGACCTGTAGAATGGGATTGTTAAGTATTTCCAAAATGATTTTCATTAAACATATGCCACTTCAAACTTTGGAGAAAGGAAACAGAGATAGTGCAGGGATTAAGATCCCTGCCTTGCCTTGCACATGGCTACCCTGGGTTCCCATCTAGAATATAGTCCTCCCAGCACCACCAGGAGTGATCCTTGACACTGCTGGGTGAGGGCGAAAAATAAAATAAGCACTGGAGAAGGATCATTTAATTGTTATTTAAAAGCTACTTGACAAAATGCAAATTTTCTAATTTGTTTTCTTTGAGACATTTTTCAAAATTTTAATTTTGAACTGTAATTTATAATACTGTTAATAGTAGCGTTTTAGCTACACAGTGCTCTGCCTCACACCCATCACCAGTGTCAGCAACAGTCTTCCACCTCACACCATCACCAGCGTTAGCTACACAGTGTTCCACCTCACACCCATCACCAGTGTCAGTACACTCTTCTACCTCACACCCATTGCCAGTGTTGGCTACAGTGTTTCACCTCACACCATCACCAGTGTCAGCATCTGTCCAACAATGCCCCAACATCTCCTCAGTCCTTTACTCAGTTCTTTGTTAACTTGTCATTAATTTTCTCAATTATTTTTTATTTTGTCTATTTACTTTTATTGATTGAGGTTCTGTGATATACAATACTGTTAATGATGGTTCCCATGTACCTAATTCTAACATCACATTCTTCACCACACGCCTTCAGTTGTGTGGATTTGTTCTTTAATTGTGTTGCCTTTGTCCCTTTGTTGCCACCTCGCTATGTATCTGTAAGTCTCATATATGAGAGACATCATTCCATATCTGTCCCTTTCCTTCTGACTCACTTCTTCATAATATTCTCTAGCTTCATTCAAGTCACGGAAAATTGCATGAGTTCATTCTTTCTTAGAGTTGCATAGTATTTCATTGTGTATCTATACCACAACTTCTTGAGCCATTCATTTGTAGTTGGGTATTTGGGCTATTTCTCTATTTTGCTACTATGTTAATGTGGAAATTAACATAGGCATGCATATATCCTTTCAAGTGAATGTTTTTGTGTTTTGAGGAAAGATGCCAAGAAGTTGTATCAGTGGTATAGTAGTACTACTTTTTTTTTTTTTTTTTTTTGCTTTTTGGGTCACACCTGGTGATGCTCAAGGGTTACTCCTGGCTCTGCACTCAGGAAGTACTCCTGGCAGTGCTCTGGAGACCACATGGGATGCCAGGGATCGAACCTGGGTCGGCCACATGCAAGGCCACATGCCCTACCTGCTGTGCTAGAAACACAATGTCCATGTAGCACACCGCTACCAATGTTTTAACATACCTTCACCATTGACTTCTTGTGAGTCCCTTTGTCCCTGATGTAGCAGAATAAGTTTATGCTCTCAGGGTCTGTTAGCATCAGCTATTGTTTAGTTCCTTCCAATGATAACAGAGGTGTTAAAAATCCATTTTGGCTTTAGAACATATTTTAGCAGACACTGGTTTTGCACTATATTTAATTGTATTAGCCTTATCCTGTAGATTACTGGATAATGCAACTTTATTGCTTTGATGTGAAATAATGCAGTTATTTGTTTTATTTTTTCTAGGTTTAGAAACCTTTAGCCAGTTAATTTTTAGAGATGATTATGGTGTAAGTACGATTATAATAAGTCATTAAAATTTATTGTATAGGCATGTTCCTACCAGAAAATAAATGTAAGCCATTTAGCTCTTGCTTCTTGAAGATTTTTCTCTGTAAATATCTATATGGTGGGTGTTTACTGCATAATTAATTTGAAATAAATGCTGTATTCAGTACTTGTCTCTAATCAAGAACAAATTCTAGAAACAGATCAAAATAATTTTGTTGTTTATTTCACCATCAATGAATGCAACATTACCGATTCTCCACGATTTCCTCACAGAGGTGTTTTAATTGATACGGGTAGACACTATCTCCCAGTGAAGTGCATTTTGGAAACTCTGGTAGGTGACCACTTTACTTTATTGTCTGTTCTGCCATTGCTCTGCTCTGCACCATTACGTTACCCTGGAACTTACAGACCTCCATTTAGGATTAAGCTAGGACATTTGCTTTTTGTGTACTAAGTCAAAACACTGAGCTTTCATTTCTTCCCCTGAGAAGTTTCTTTTCTCAACTGAGGGTCTACTAAAGAGTTACTCTTTGTTGTTGTTTTTTTTTGGTGATGGGGAAAAGGGTATTTATAATATCTCACCAGGGTTTGTTAAGAGAAGTCTATAGTTTTATTCATTTTTTAAAATTAAAAAAATTTTTTAATTAAAAAAAATTTAAATTATGGTATACTCTTCTACTGAGAGTATACCACCTACATGGCAGAGCCTGGCAAGCTACCTGTATTTTATTTCATATGCCAAAAACTAGTAACAATTATGGACCTCAATTCCATGACCTGAAGAATGGTTTGAGGCTCTTCCTGTCCCTGGAGTGAGTAGATGCCCTTGGGTTACACTTGCTTGCGACAGGACTACAGGACATATAGAGATGTTACTGGTGCCTGCTTGAGCAAATCGATGAACAACGGGAAGACAGTGATACAGTGATACAGTGATACAGTAATTAAAGTTTTTTTTTATTATACCACCTTGAGATATACAATTACAAAGATGTTCATATTTGGGTTTCATCATACAGTGTTTCAGCACTCACCCTCCACCAGTGACCATTTCCCCACCACCAGAGTCCCCTGATTCGCCCCTCCTCCCCAGCCTGAGTCTATGGCAAGAAGCCTATAGTTTTAATACTGCCCATTGGACTTGTATACTGCAAGATACCAAACCATTGGTATTTCCAGTCTTTCTCAAAGGGTTATACTGTTACCCTGGTGGCTGATGGAATGATTGTTCTCTTTAAAAATGTAGATTTAGTGGCTGGAGTGTTAGTGAAGTGGGTAGGGCATTTGTCTTGCAGGTGGCTGACCCAGGTTTAATCCTGGACACCCTACGTGTTCCCCTGAGCATTGCTGGAATTAATCCCTAAGTGCAGAGCCAGAAGTAAACTCTAATTGCCACGGGTTAATTCCCTGCTGCATTATGCAGATTTACAGAATGGTACTAAATTAATTTCTTTTTCTTTTTTTCTGAAAAGGAGTTAGTAGGCCCAATTAGTTTGGAAGGCTCTAGACTAGGTATAAGGTTGGAAATATATAGCATCTGAACAATAGCCTTTATTATGAGCTTCGCACATTCCTATAGTGTCTGCATAATAGCCTTTAGTGTGATGAGCTTTGCTTACATTCCTTAAGGTGTCATAGACAGGGAGAGTTTCCGTGCACCCTGGGAGATGGTTCAAAGGTTTCTGGAACTCTTCATCCAGATCTGAAAGACTTCCTTTGACAATGGCCATACCAACATATGTACCATTGGCCCCTTGGTTGTCAGACAGTAGAAATTTAGAGACAAGATTTCCCAGACAATATGTATTGTGCTTATACTAGTATTCAAGGGAGCTCTCAGAAGGGAGGTATCCCAGATGAGGATCTCCCAAAGGGGTGAAAGTTGCACTCTTTGGAGTTTAGGGGAGGCAGTGGGTGATGTATACAGCAGGAGAGGGAAAGGTTGGGTTGTAGGTTGTCTGGGTGTCTCTGTGACTAGAGGAGGAAGGAATCACAAGCAGTGTTGAAAGAGAAGCTTCATTTTTATCTCTAGTTCATAAGGAGCTAGACTGGATAGAAATCTTAGACTCAAGATTGAGGAGTTGGGAGATACCAGGCTTATACAGTTGCATATGCTGCAAAATCAGTGGAGATACCTTGTCCAAAATATATGAAAACCTGCAATTAATAATGGAATATTTCTTTGTTTTATTAGTAATTCTTTTGAACTTTTTTTTTTTTTTTTTGTTTTGGGTCACACCCGGCAGTGCTCAGGATTACTCCTGGTTCTGCACTCAGGAATCACTCCTGGCGGTCTCGGGGACCATATGGGATGCCGGGATCGAACCCAGGCCGGCACAGGCCGGCCGCCTGCAAGCAAACGCCCTACCCGCTGGGCTATCGGCTCCGGCCCTTCTTTTGAACTTTAGTGAGTATATAATCTGCAGTTCGTGGACTACTTCCTTGTTTTTTTTAGTATTCTTTTTATGTTTTAGTATCAGTTTTTAGTTATTAGCTATTTATATTTGTATATGCAAACTGTTAATTCATTTTAATTTCACTTAATTATCTAGAATATTAATTTTTCTTGCTGATCCAAGAGGTTCTAAGTAGTCAATAATGATAGCCATAAAATAGATATATTTTATGTATCCATTCACATTTGCTTTACTTACATTATATACTGATCTGCCATACATTGTTATGAAATTCCCTAAATTTGTAGAGTTTGAGATGTTGCAGCCACATGATCCAGGAAGTCAAAAAATTTATAAGAAGATGAGACAGCTGGAGTTAAATTTTTAACTGGGTGGTGGTTTGGGGGCATGTACATGACCTCTGGGGCTTCCAGAAGTACAATAAGATGGGGGGGAGATAGCACACTCCGATTCCATGAAAGCCTGGAGACTTTAGTGACAAAACCCGCATACCTGAACAGATTAATTTCTGGATGAGACTCGTCCTGATCAGTGGAGTCCTGTTAAGAATATGGAAGCAATTGTGGGGTATGCAGTTTTTTGGCTGCTGGGACTCTGTTTTTGTGGGCACTGGGTTTACCAGGGTGCCTTGAACAACTCTGCCTTTTGCAGTATGTGAAAGTATCTCTGCAATTTGTTGATCTTTTGAGATTTATTTATGAGTTTCTAGATCATGGCCAGAGATGGCTCATAGGTGTGACTTCCAGGGCTTCCAGAAGTACAGGGAGATGAGGGGAGGTAGCCCATCCCCAACTCCATGAAAGCCTGGAGATTTCCATGTACATTCATTATTAGCACTTCTTATGGCCAGAAGTTTGTGGCTTTTGCCTGCCTTCCTCAGTTTCCTCCCACCAGTCCCCAGTAGCTATTGTGAATATGACAGGGAAGGTAAAGAATTTAAGGTAAAAATTTATACATTTACACCTTTGTTTGCTTCTCTTGTAAATAGAAGCAGACTCATTGGAAACATCCTGAATGTAGAAATATTAACTGGATTGTGAACCTAATCTGCTGTGTGTTCACATGTTGATTTGCAGGACGCCATGGTTTTTAACAAGTTCAATGTTCTCCACTGGCATATAGTTGACCAACAGTCTTTCCCCTATCAGAGTGTCACTTTTCCAGAGTTAAGCAATAAAGTGAGTATTCACATTATTGGAATCTGTATTACTGAAGTGAGGTTGTTTGGTTGAGTTTCATTCAAAGACTTACCCCCCCCAACCCCCCCGAAGCCCGAACCTGCTGCCCAGGAACATAAGAGTCTCAAACCATTCCATGGTCTGAGAGGTCTATATGTACTGGTATCTGCAATAAATGACCTCGCCTGCCGTGGGAGCATACTAGGCTCGGACCTACTCTGCACTCGATACTTCTGGCGTGCTCAGGATCCTAAACTGGGTCGCCACTTGAAGTCAACTGCCCTCCCCTGCTGTACTATTGTTCTGGCTCTTCCAAGTCCTTTAAGAAAGTTGTCTCTGGGCCAAAACTAGCACGCGCGGTAGACTTGTCACGTGGAGTAGCACTAAGCTATACAGCATTAGTGTTTCAAGCAGTGGATTGGGCTTATATTACTTGGACACTAATAACAACTTTTAAAGAAATTTAAGGATCACTAGGTCTCAACACTCTGTGACATTCCAAACTTCCGCTCGTGACGGACGAGGGAGCAGCTTCCAGGTCTAGTTACTGGAGACTCATTCTGAAGGCTTACACTGTTCCAGCTTATCAAGTACACATAGCTAGTCTGCCCGTTTCTTCTTTCAGTTCTCTACCTCTCTTCCAGATTACCGCATTCCATATAAAATTATAATCTGGGCCCAAAGTGCTACTAGCATATAAAACTTAAGAACATCTATAGCATCAATATTTCTTCCTAGAAATAGAAATAATGTCTACAGTTATGTGTTAGGGAAAATTTTAATACACATTTTTTATTTTAGGTTTATATAACTGTTAGATTTTTGTAATTATTAGGTTATTGTAAATGTAAACTACACAGAATCTATGGACAAAATAATTTTTAGCACTAGTGGGAAAGCTGATATTTCTTCTTCTAAATAGAAATATTTATAAATATGTTATTTAAAAATATTCTTCATATAGATATAATGTCAACAATTATATATTTGGAAAATGTTTTAATACACATATTTTTCATTTTATAATTGTTAAGTTATTCTAACTGTAAACTCTAAAGAATCTACACACATAAAATTTGTTAACAGTAGTGGAAGACCTGATTCATTCATTATTAATGGAAGATTTATAATTATGAGGCAGCTCAGCTCAGATATTAGTTTGAAACTAATTGCTTTGAATTCTGTATATTTTCTCTTTACTCTCTGAAAAAAACAAAATGGGGAATGTTAGATATGAGAACTCTGCCTCAGGAAACAATGGCAGCCTCACTCTGAAGTGCTGGAATTGCCTTTCTCAGATCAGAGGACCTGTAAGTCAGCCTTGGTGTGAGTCGATAGTGTAGTCCCCTCTATTGAGAGCTGCAGCTGATTTCAGTAAAACAATTGCCTTGTTTCAAGCCACAGAGTCAGAATTTTTAAACTTTGTCCTCTAGCATAATTCCAGAATTTCGTCCAGTGTTCATGCAATGTAGTTTTAAAGTGCTAACTCCATGCATGGTCTGACTTACTATACATTTATTAGGGAAATTTTCAAACACACACAGAAGTAAAACAATTGATGTATTTTCATGTTATTGCTAATCAACACTTGACTATCAAATCACTAAGATTCCCACACCATTATTATTATTTGTGGTGGTGAAGGGATTAAACACAGGGACTCACATCACTAAAGTGTATGCTCTATCATTAAATTCCTAACCCTCAGTACTGTTACTTGGGTTTTGTTTGTTTTTTTTTGGGAGCCACACCTAGTAATGCTCAGGGTTTTCTCCTGGCTACACTCAGGAATTACACCAAGAGGGTTTGAGGAACCATCTGGGATGCCACGGATTGAACCCAGGCTGCCACATTCAAGGCAGGTGCCCTCCTCCTGAACTGTCTCCAGTCCAAATACCATATTTTGAATTAAATCCCAGATCAGATAAAACTTGTACTTTTTCCCCCTATTCTTTCCATTTTCTTTTTTATTTTTAAATATTTTATTATACCACTATGAGAGATAAAATTACAAAGATGTTCATGTTTGGGTTTTGGTCATACAGTGTTCCAGCACCCATCCCTCCACCAGTGCCCATTTCCCACCACCAACGTCCCTGATTCCCTCCCCCTGCACTCCCCCCTCCCGCCAGCCTACCACTATGGCAGGTTCTTTATCTTTCTCTCTTTATCATTTTCTCTCTCTCTTTCTCTCTTCTTTGTCTTACATATTGTGGATTGTAACACATAGACTTAGAGGTTATCATGTGTATCTTTTTGCCTGTCTTTAATGCTCAGTTCTAGGTTGGTATTACCACTTTTGACAATTATTAACACACTGTTCCCTTCTCTGTCTTACCTAACCTTTGACTCCCATACATTTGTGGTAATTTCCACCTTTGACAAGACCTCCTGATTCATGTTTTGCTTGACCTTGGATATATATATATATATATATATATATATACACACACACATATATATATGTCATGCAAATAAATGCAGTCATTTCATATCTGTCTTTTTTCCTTCTGGCTAATTTCACTCAGCATGATCATCTCCATGTCCATCCATTTATAGAAAATTTCATAACTTCATTTTTCCTAACAGCTGCATAGTATTCCATTGTGTAGATGTACCAAAGTTTCTTTATCCAGTAATCAGTTCTTGGGCACTCTGGTTGTTTCCAGATTTTGACTATTGTGAATAGTGCTGCTATGAACGTAAAAGTGCAGATGGTGTTTCCGCTGTGTGTTTTTGGCTTCCCAGGGTATATTCCCAGGAGTGGTATGGCTGGGTCAAATGGGAGCTCAATTTCTAGTCTTTGAAGGAATATCCATATTGTTTTCCAAAAAGGCTGTATGAGTTGACATTCCCACCAACAATGGATGAGAGTCCTCTTTTCCCCACATCCACACCAGCATTTGTTGTTCTTGCTCTTTTGGATATGCGCCAGTCTCTGTGGTGTAAAATGATATCTCATTGTTGTTTTGATTTGCATCTCTCTGATGATTAGTGATGATGGGCATTCTTTCATATGTCTTTTGGCCATTCAAATTTCTTCCTTGTTGAAGTTTCTGTTCATTTCTTCTCCCCATTTTTTTGATGGGGTTGTTTGTTTTCTTTTTGTAAAGTTCTACCAGTGCCTGATATATCCTAGATATTAACCCCTTATCAGATGGGTATTGGGTGAATATTCTTAAATATTTTTTAAAAATGAACTTAAAAACACACATAAGCCTTATCTATATATTGATAATTTAACACTATCTAGTCAATCAGTGTTTACAATTCCCAAACATCTGCTGCATATCACTTGATCACTTGACATCCCATTATTTGTCGATTTGCTCTAGCAAATGTTCCATTTGACCCTATCATGTGCCAGTGTAGCCCAATGGCATCTGCTTGCTTCAGGAATATGAAGAGCCTCAAACCGTTCATTCAGGGTCTTGATGAAGAAGTCTGACCATCTTGTAGGTGGGCGGCCACGTGATCTTTTGATGTCTCGTGGGATCCAGTCCGTAATGGCTCTAGTCCAGCAGTCATCTCCAACTGGCATTACATGTCCAGCCCATCTGATTTTCGATGCCTTGGCAAACGAGACAGCGTCCCTGACTCTGGATTGTCGACAGAGTTGGGAACTCCAGATTCCTTCTCTCTTTTTAGTGAGGGGTGATATTCCAAGCAGAGCTCTTTCGACTCTTCTTTGGGAGACCCGAATAGCATTCTTATCCTGCTTTCATAGGGCCCAGGTCTCTGAGGCATATGTTAATGCAGGGAGAAGGGTGGAGTCCAAGAGATGTGCCCGGAGCCAGAGGTTCTTTGTCCTTTTAGCTATTTCTTCAATGCTCTTGAAGGTGTTCCATGCCGCTCTCTTCCTCCTGCGCAGCTCAGGTTTTAGGTTGTTCATCATGTTGACTTCTCAACCTAGGTACACATAACTGCTGCATTCAGAGATGTTTGTTCAATTGAGAGTGAATGGGGCCTCTGGAACTAGTTCATTTTTCATGGACATAGTTTTGTTGAGATTCAGCTGTAGACCTATCTTTTAACATTCTTGGTCAAAGTCAGCCAGCATTTGTGCCGCTTGGCTGATTTTTTGGTGTTATTAGAATGATGTCATCAGTGAAGCGGAGGTGGTGTAGTTGCCAACCTTCTACCTTCACTCCCATTCCTTCCCATTCTAATTGTCGCATGAGGTTCTCGAGGGTGGCACTGAAGAGTTTTGGTGAAATGGTATCACCCTGCCAAACCCCTCTTTTGACATCAATGATCACTTCCTTGTAGAATAGTGAGATCCTCGTGGTGAATTTGTAATACAGTTCACAAGGTATCTTGATGTATTGGGTTTGAATGCCCTGTTTATATAAATGTCCTGCTGTGTATAATAAAAATAATTAATGGAATTGGATACAAAAAGGGTCTACATATATCAATCTGTTAATCGTGTTAATAATCTGTATTAACTCTCCTGTAAGTTATAGGTGCTACCATTTTTAGTTTTCTTGAAAATCTTTGCTATTTTTATTAAAGAATCTAAGGCAGTTGCCTAAAAATTGTCCACACTGGGTTTACTGATTGCATTTCTATAGTGTTAATTAGCATTTCCTTCTGTCCCCTGAATTTATTTAAGTATATAGCAAAAACATTTGATTAGATAAAAATTGGACCCTGGAACTGGATCCAAGTTTCTTTTGAAACCATAACATTTATAGTCTATACCTTGAGAAATGGGTTTTAGTAACACCAGCCGTGCTTCTTTATCTTTAATTAAAACCAGTATTTTTTTAAGGTTTATTTATTAATTTATTTTGCTTTTTTGGGTCACACCCAGCAATGCTCAGGGGGGTTACTCCTGGCTCTGCACTCAGGAATTACTCCTGGGGGTGCTCGGGGGACCATATGGAATGCCGGGGATCAAACCTGGGTCAGCTGCATGCAAAGCAAATGTCCTACCTGCTGTGCTGTCACTCCAGCCCCTAAAACCAGTATTAACTGCTGAATTTTCAAGTGAACTATTAAGGGGCTAAGGATAGTCTTCAAGAAAGTCATGTCAGTTAGAGTCCCTGGGGGATTTTTAAAACTGATCCTAATTCAGGTGACTTTGAAAGACAAGATCTGTGCCTGGTACGGTTTTTTTTAAAGTTTTTTTTTTTTTTTGGGTCGTTCCTGGCAATGCTCAGGAGTTTCTCCTAGCTCTGCACTCAGGAGTTACTTCTGGCGGTGCTTGGGGGACCATATGGGATGCCGGGGATTGAACCCGGGCCAGCACAGGCCGGCCTTGTGCAAGGCAAACGCCCTACCCACTGGGCTATCACTCCGGCCCCTGGTTTTTTAAATTTGATTCTATAACTCATAAATGCAGTGAATGCTGGTTAAAGTACTTTCAGTTTGGAGTCAAGCATTTTACTTCTGAAGTTGTATGGTCCAATGACGGTAGGTATTCCTTGGAGTGAGAGATCTCTCAGTAAATCTGAGATGAGCCCAAGGTGTGCTGAAAACATTAAGTGAATAATCAAACATCACAAGGGCCTACATTACACATGACTTTGGAAATGTTAGTTTTCAGATATCAAGCACGGGCAGAAGTATTAAGGCAAATTTGTCTTGAGACAAACCCTCTTTGTATGTTTAGTTTTTCATATGTGCCTTATGCAGGGAAGCTACTCCCCATTTCATGTGTATACGCCACTTGATGTCCAAATGGTGATTGAATATGCCCGACTACGGGGGGATTCGAGTCATACCAGAATTTGACTCTGCTTTGCATGCAAAATCTTGGGAGAAAGGTAAGGAGTGTTTTTTTTTTTCTTTTTGGGTCACACCCGGCGATGCTCAGGGGTTTCTCCTGGCTCTGCACTCAGGAATTACTCCTGGCGGTGCTGGGGGACTATATGGGATGCCGGGGATCGAACCCGGGCCGGCACAGGCCGGCCGCGTGCAAGGCAAACGCCCTACTCGCTGGGCTGTCGCTCCAGCCCCAGGAGTGTGTTTTTTAACTGCAGAAAGGGGACACCTAACCTTCTGCATGTCTGCTTCTTGTGAATGGCGTAGCTCAGTATTTTGTCCTTAATTGTGCCATTGATGTAGTTCCATAACTATTCAAAAAAGTCAGTAACTATTATTTGTCTTTCATGACCAAGGCACTTCTGAAAATATAAAACCAAGGGATTTAAAAAACCAAAACAAACAAGAACATGGTCACAAAGTAGAACTTGATAGTGAATTTAGCAGTATCCTTGGGGTCAGAGACATAGTACAAGGGTAAGGTGCCTTTCTTATATGTGGCCAAGCCCAGTTTGTTTGTCAGCACCAGATATCATCCCGGATCACACCAGGAGTGACCCTGAGCACAGTCAGAAATAGCACCCCTAGTGTCACCCAGCCCACCCACCCCACCTCAAAAGAATATTTTTTCATGATACGGTAATGACCATAATACTCAAAAGTGAAGGGAATGTATTTACATTTCTGGTAGAGTAAAGGCATTTAGTTGAAATACACTGCTGCCAAGATTAGAATTTTTTATGAGGAATTAAGAATTGGTATCAATCAAGTTAACCCAAATTTAAATATTTCTTCTGCCATTTATAAGTATAGTGAACTGTCGCATCTCTAATGGACGCTAGACCTGGGATGGTGAGTGCAACCAGAATGAGGCAGTGACTACACGTCCAGCATGCAGCAACTTTATTCCCCACATCAAGGGAATAATATATGACTTTAGACAAAGAAGCACATGAAGCGCATTAAGTCAGAGTCAGTTACAAGGCAGCTACAGCTATGCTTCCCATGCCCTGACCATGAGGCATTCCAGGGTCAGCTTTTCACGGGCATATTTAGCCTTGGACTTTAGCAGAGCACTGCGGTATGTGCAGGTGGCCAGATAGGGAGGCACCAGGCCCAAGCTGTACCCTAGACCTACCGTCTAGGGGGCTCCTAGCGTTCCTCATGCACTGTGACTGCGCCTTCGCTGACACGTCCAATGGACCCAGGGCTTAGGAGACGGCTGTCTTCCCACAGTAAATGACACGGTTAGGTTAAAGAATCTCATCTTCATTTTCCTAACTATGTTTTTGGGGAAGTCATAATAGTGACATCATAAACTATTTTTGAAGGTTCAGTAATGAATTTCATGTACACAGCCTTACATAGACAGACGTGGAGAACACAGAGAGGTCAGTCTGGCAGCATGTACGCTAGGACAGTCCCGGGTGTGGAGTGACCGCACCTGACCCATCCAGACCATTCAGCATTACTGGAAAGGAGACTGGCACGGTGGGAACAGAGCTCCAGAAAAGCTGAGGCAACAGTGACAGGCTGGCAGCGGAAAGAGATTGAAGTCCTAGACTGTAAGGGTGAGCAAGCAAAAGGACAGTGCACAGAGACATGCTGGAAATAACATCCAGAAACTTCCTACTGACGCTGGGAGATGGAGGAAGTTAGGGGTAGTGGTCTCGTATTAGAATATGAAAATCAAAAGAATCTACAAAAGGAGTTTAGGAAACAGAATCTTAAATTATTTTTAGGGGCCAGAGTGATAGCCCAGCGGGTAGGGCATTTGCCTTGCAC
>JAJIBD010001598.1:0-23250 GCA_021461705.1 Cryptotis parvus
GGATAGCTAAAGCAATCCCTCGGGAAAAGAAGATGGGAGGCATCACCTTTCCCAACTTCAAACTGTACTACAAGGCAGTAGTAATTAAAACAGCATGGTATTGGAATAAAAACAGACCTGTGGACCTATGGAATAGAATAGAGTATCCTGACACCCAACCTCAAACACATGATCATTTAATCTTTGATAAAGGTGCAATGAGTCTAAAATGGAGTAAGGAAAGCCTCTTCAACAAGTGGTGTTAGGAAAACTGGGCAGCAACGATGTAAAAAAAATGAATTTGGACCTGTGTCTAACACCATGCACAAAAAATCAGATCAAAATGGACTAAAGATCTCAATATCAGACTTGAATCCATAAAGTACATTGAAGAAAATATAGGAAAAACCCTCCACGACATTGAAGCTAAAGGCATCTTCAAAGGTGAAACATCACTAACAAAGCAACTAGAAGAAAAGATAAACATATGGGACTACATGAAACTGAAAAGCTTCTGCACCTCAAAAGAAACAGTGACTAAGATACAAAAGCAGTCCACAGAATGGGAAAGAATATTCACCCAATACCCATCTGATAAGGGGTTAATATCCAGGATATATCAGGCACTGGTAGAACTTTACAAGAAGAAAACAAACACCCCATCAAAAAATGGGGACAAAGAAATGAACAGAAACTTCAGCAAGGAAGAAATTCGAATGGCCAAAAAACATATGAAAAAATGCTCATCATCACTAATCATCAGAGAGATGCAAATCAAAACAACAATGAGATACCACTTTACACCACAGAGACTGGCACATATTCAAAGAGCAAGAACAACAAGTGCTGGCGTGGATGTGGGGGAAAAGGGGACACTCATCCATTGTTGGTGGGAATGCCGGCTGGTACAGCCTTTCTGGAAAACAATATGGACTTTCCTCCAAAGACTAGAAATTGAACTCCCATTTGACCCAGCCATACCACTCCTGGGAATCTACTCTGGGAAACCAAAAATACGCAGCGGAAACACCATCCCTACTTTTATGTTCATAGCAGCATTATTCACAATAGCCAGAATCTGGAAGCAACCAGAGTGCCCGAAAATCGATGACTGGATAAAGAAGCTTTTGGTACATCTACACAATGGAATACTATGCAGCTGTTAGGAAAAATGAAGTTATAAAATTTGCCTATAAATGGATGGACATGGAGAAGATTATGTTGAGTGAAATTAGCCAGAAGGAGAGAGACAGATACAGAATGACTGCATTTATTTGCATGGCATAAATATATATGTACATATTATGATACCAATATCCAAGGTCAAGTGAAACATATATCAGGAGGTCTTGTCAAAGGTGGAGATTATCACAAAAACGTGTGGGAGTCAGAGTTTAGGTAAGACAGAAAAATGGAACAGGGGGCTAACAATGAGTCGAGGGTACTAATGCCAACCTAGAACTGGGCATTAAATAGAGGCAAAAGGATACAAATGACAACCTTTTAATGTATGTTCTGTAATCCATAGTCTGGAAGGGAAGGAAAAGAGAAAGAGAGAAAAGGGAAAGAAATAAAGAACCTGCCATGGAGCAGGGCTGGGGAAGGGGGGGGGAACCGGGGATGTTGGTGGTGGGAGATGGGCACTGGTGGAGGGACGGGTGCTGAAACACTGTATGACCAAAACCCAAACATGAACTTTTTTAATTGTATATCTTTTTATTTGTATATCTCACGGTGGTATAATAAAATACTTAAAAAAAAAGAAAAAAAAAAAAAAATAAAATAAAAAAGGATTGAAGGGTCTATTGTAAAATAGAGACAACCAAAACCACAACAAGTTTAAACAGAAAGATGGCACAAAATCCAATGACAATAATATCTCTCAACGTCAACTGTCTAAATGCACCAATTAAGAGACACAGGGTGGCAAAATGGATTAAAAAAACTGAATCCAACATTCTGCTGCCTACAAAGAAACACATCTGAATAATCAGAGCAAACACAGACTCAAAGTCAAAGGCTGGAAGACCATTCTCCACGCAAACAACTCCTCCAAAAAGGCGGGTGTGGCCATACTCGTATCTGACAATATAGACTTCAGGCTGAAAAAAGGTTAAAAGGGACAATGAAGGCCATTTCTTAATAATTAAGGGGTATGTATACCAGGAAGAAATCACACTACTAAACATATATCGCCAAACGAGGGGCCAGCAAAATACTTAAAGCGACTATTAATAGACCTCAAAGAAGACATTAACAGTAGCACAATAATAGTCGGAGACTTCAACACTGCCTTATCGACTATGGATAGATCGACGAGACTGAAACTCACCAGGAAATACTGGACCTGAAGGAAGAAATGGAAGAAAGAGAGCTGGTTGATATATACAGGGCTTTTCATCCCAAAAAAGCTGAATACACATTTTTTCCAGTGCACATGGAACATTCTCCAAGATAGACCATATACTGAGCCACAAAGCATACCTCAACAAAATAAAAAGATAGAAATTGTGTCAACTATCTTTTCAGATCATGATGCACTGAAAATAGTAGTTAACCATACACAGAAGCAGGGAGTCAAACCAAACACCTGGAAACTGAACAGCTCACTGCTGAACAACAAATGGGTCATAGAAGAAATCAAACAGGAAATCCAAAGATTCCTGGAAACAAATGACAATGAAGATACCAACTATCAGAACTTGTGGGACACAGCAAAAGCTGTGTTAAGAGGAAAGTTCATAGCTCTGCAAGCATTCATAAGGAAAGAAGAAAGGGCCCACATAAATAACCTGACCTCACAGCTGAAAATATTAGAAAAAGACCAACAAAAGAAGCCCAACCCAGGCAGAAGGAAGGAAATAATAAAACTTAGGGAGGAAATCAATGAGCTGGAAACCAAAAAAAACAATCCGAAAGATTAATGAAACCAAGAGCTGGTTCTTTGAAAAAATTAAACAAGATTGACAAGCCACTGGCAAGACTTGTAAGGACAGGGAAAGAGAGAACCCAAATAAACAGAATCAGAAATGAAAATGGTGACATCACAACAGAAAAGACAGAAATCCAAAAGATCATCAAAGATTACTTTGAGAACCTGTATGCCACAAAACATGAGAACCTAGAAGAAATGGATAAATTCCTGAAGTCCTATAACCTCCCACGATTGAAACAAGAAGACCTCCAATACCTGAATAAGCCTATCACCATCGAGGAAATTGAAACAGTAATTAAAAGTCTGCCCAAACACAAAAGCCCAGGTCCAGATGGGTTCACTAGCGAATTCTACCAAACCTTTAAGGAGGACCTACTGCCTGTCCTGTTCAAGCTCTTCCAGGAAATAGAAGAAACAGAAACACTCCCAAACAGCTTCTACGAGGCACATATCACCCTGATACCCAAAGCAGGGAGAGACAACACAAAGAAGGAAAATTACAGACCAATCTCCTTGATGAACACAGATGCTAAGATCTTCAACAAAATACTAGCAAACAGAATCCAAAGACTCATCAAAAGATCATACATCATGACCAAGTAGGATTCATCCCGGGAATGCAAGGATGGTTCAACATTCGCAAATCAATCAACATAATACATCATATCAATAAGAGAAAAAAATAAAAACCATATGATCCTATCAATAGATGCAGAAAAGCATTTGACAAGATCCAGCACCCATTCATGATTAAAACCCCCCAGAAAATGGGAATTGAAGGAAGCTTCCTCAAGATAGTCAAAGCCATCTACCAAAAGCCCACAGCGAGTATCATTCTCAATGGGGAAAAATTGAAAGCCTTCCCTTAAGATCAGGAACACGACAAGGTTGCCCTCTCTCACCTCTTTTATTCAATATAGTACTGGAAGTACTCGCCATAGCAATCAGAGAAGAAAAGGACATTAAGGGCATCCAGATAGGCAAGGAAGAAATCAAGCTATCATTATTTGCAGATGACATGATATTATACTTAGAGAACCCTAAACTCTCAACCAAAAACTCTTAGAAACAATAGATATGTATAGTAGAGTGGCAGGGTACAAAATCAATACCCAAAAAGTCGGTGGCTTTCCTATACACAAATAACGAAAGAGAAGAAAGGGATATTAAGAAATCGATTCCATTCACAATTGTGCCACAGAAAATCAAATACCTAGGAATCAGCTTAACCAAGTGTGTAAAGGACCTATACAAAGAGAACTACAAGACACTGCTTCAAGAATAAAAAGAGGACACGAGGAAATGGAAACACATTCCCTGCTCATGGATGGGGAGAATTAACATTGTCAAGATGGTAATACTCCCTAGAGCTTTGTACAGATTCAATGCGGTTCCTATAAGGATACCCATGACATTCTTTAAAGAAATTGACCAAACACTCCTGAAATTCGTATGGAATAATAACCCCCACGGATAGCTAAAGCAATCCTTGGGAAAAAGAAGATGGGAGGCATCACCTTTCCCAACCTCAAACTGTACTACAAAGCATGGCTAGTAATAAAAACAGCATGGTACTGGAATAAAAACAGACCTGTGGATCTATGGAACAGAGTTGAGTATCCTGACACCCACCCTCAAAGACATGATCAGTTAATCTTTGATAAAGGTGCAAAGAGTCCAAACTAGAGTAAGGAAAGCCTCTTCAACAAGTGGTGCTGGGAAAACTGGACAGCTACATGTAAAAAAATGAATTTGGACCTGTGTCTAACACCTTGCACAAAAATCAGATCAAAATGGATTAAAGATCTCAATATCAGACCTGAATCCATAAAAGTACGTTGAAGAAAATATAGGAAAAACCCTCCAGGACATTGAAGCTAAAGACATCTTCAAAGGTGAAACACCATTAACAAAGCAACTAGAAGAAAAGATAAACATATGGGACTACATGAAACTAAAGAGCTTCTGCACCTCGAAAAGAAACAGTGACCAAGATAGAAAGACAGTCCACAGAATGGGAAAGAATATTCACCCAATACCCATCTGATAAGGGGTTAATATCCAGGATATATCAGGCACTGGTACAGCTATATAAGAAGAAAAACCAACCCCATTAAAAAATGGGGAGAAGAGATGAACAGAAACTTTGACAAGGAAGAAATTCGAATGGCCAAAAGGCATATGAAAAAATGCCCATCATCACTAATCATCAGAGAGATGCAAATCAAAACAACAATGAGATATCACCTCACACCACAGAGACTGGCCCATATCCAAAAGGGTAAAAGCAACAAGTGCTGGTGTGGATGCGGGGAAAGGGGACCCTCATACATTGTTGGTGGGAATGTCGACTTGTACAACCTTTCTGGAAAACAATATGGACATTCCTCCAAAGACTAGAAATTGAGCTCCCTTTTGACCCAGCCATACCACTCCTGGGAATATACCCTGGGAAGCCAAAACCACACAGCGGAAACACAATCCGCACTTTTATTTTCATAGCAGCACTATTCACAATAGCCAGAACCTGGAAACAACCAGTATGCCCGAGAACTGATGACTGGATAAAGAAACTGTTGTACATCTACACAATGGAATACTATGCAGCTGTTAGGAAAAATGAAGTTATGAAATTTGCCTATAAATGGATGGACATGGAAAGGATCATGTTGAGTGAAATTAGTCAGAAGGAAAGAGAGAGACATAGAATGACTGCATTTATTTGCATGACATAAATATAGCAGGTGGTCTTACCAAAATTGGAAATTACCGCAAGCGTGGGGGAGTCAGAGGTTAGGTAAGACAGAGAGGGAACATGTGTGAATAAATGTCGAAAGGTCTGATACCAACATAGAACTGAGCATTAAATACAGGCAAATAAATGCACATGATGGCTTCCAAGTGTATGTAGTGCAACCCACAATGTGTAGGAAGGAAGGAAGGAGAGAGAGGGAGAGAGAAAAGAGATAAAGAACCTGCCATTTAGGCAGGCTATCGGAGGGGGGAGGGAATTGGGGACATTGGTGGTGGGAAATGGGCACTGGTGGGAGGCAGGGTGCTGGAACACTATGTGACTGAAACCTCCAAACATGAACAACGTTGTAATTGTATATCTCACGGTGGTATAATAAAATATTTAATTAAAGAAGGGGGTTCATATGAATGAGATGAAGGAAAGATAAAACAAAGGAAGCTAATTAATACATCACTAAGACTATTTTGCAGGCAGGGAGGCAGCTCAGTGGCCCAAGTGCCTGCCTTACAAGCACATGGTGCCACGAGTACAAAGCCCACGGGTCATCCACCTGTACCCCTGTGTGATGCTAGCAGCTCTGGCCCAGGCCTGGCAGCACAGTTCTCTATGACTCCCAGTGCGTCTAACAATGTCTGCAATCAAAGTTGTATGGAGCACAACGGAGAGGGCACGGTGAGCTTGTGAATAGGACAACCAAGCATTTGCACTGACTTCCTCCACCTTTACCCACCTCCCATCAGGAAAATATCCACTGAGGGGCAGGCTGGAAAAGATGAGAAAAATAGGCCAAAAACAAAATAGCTAAGGTGATCAAATAAAAGTGGGAAAAGAAAATCATTGAAAATTTACAATGGAAAAATAACCCTTAATGCAGAATTTTTTAAGATCTTGATGCTAACTTTCAAATTTCTCAGAAAATAAAATTTCAAATCTGGGTAAGACAGCTAATCTCCTAAGAAAATGCAGACTGTCAAATAATCTCATAGGAATTTAAAGGCTTTTATTAAGGTCTTTTTTTTCATAGGGAGAGAAAAATGTTACTAAAAAGTACCTCAGATACAGCACCAGAGGTGCTTCACAGAGCAATTCTAGAGTTTTTCTCTGTCACATTAGGTGGAGGCTGTGTGCACCCAACCCCTCATACCTTTTATTACAACTATGCAGTGAACTGTCAATGTGGGGCGTATATTTATTATAGGAACTCCATAAATGTCGCAGTTCCCATATGTTACAACAAGGGAACTTTATTTCCCTGAAGTGCTCCATTTACTTGTTTCAAATTCACTCCATTCATTTTATGTTTTTTTTTTTTTTGAGAGAGGGGAGAGAAAGAAATGGAAAGAAGAAGAGGAGGGAGAAGAAATGAGAAAAGAGATATTTATGGAGATAATTAATTTGTAATATAAAATGATTTCAGCTCTATTTAACCAAAGGGGTTCTCCCTCATAAATAAAACTAAAAAGCATTGTCTGGGGTTCCTGCTACTTCCCTATTGTTCACAGCATGTTTTTCCTGAGTAATCCACACTGTGAAGGGCTGTGGTACACTGCCATGATAAGTTTCACTCCAAATTAGACTGCAGCATTTGTTGGGAGAATAAATGGATATGAGTCTGGATAATGAGGCTGTTATGCTGTTCCATTAGGTGAAAGCAAAGTACTTACACTATTCATAAAAATAGAAATATACTCAACTGACATAGTTCCCCACCACATGCAATGAGTTGCATTAATTTTCCTCCATATGAAAACCATATCTGAAACATAAGCAGCGAATTCAAGTCATTTGCCTGATTAGGTTTTATAGTAACCCTCAGCCATTCTCCAAGACAGTTTTAGCTTCCATCTGTGGAATTTAATGAGGATGTGATCAGAATTGTATACCAATATCACAATCCTACAGAAAAATGGTTTTTTCTTTGAATATACTGACTTGGAAGGGAAAGATTCACGGACTTAATTCATGAATAAAGAAGATTCTACCAGGTTCTCAAGATAATTTATTTCAACTACATGATAAGAATTTGGGGAGACAATCACAACTAGCATGAGGATAGTCCTTTAGGTTTAACATTTGGGTTGTGCTTTTCTCCTCCTGCCGCGGGCATAGGTCAATTGGACTGCACCCATTCCAGTGCTCCTGGAGATACTAATCAGACACAACAATTTACAAGGTCTTTGGATTAACTTTGTTATTAATTTTGTTATTAACTTTGTTATTAATTGAAGTTTTAATTAACCTAGTATTAACTTTGGATTATGGAGAATGTGGAAAGATAGGTTTACAACTGAATCTCAACAAAAAATGTTTATGAAAAATGAACTACTTCTGAGACCCCATTCACTCTTAATGGAACAAATATTTCTGAATGTAGCAGTTATGTGTACCTAGGTAGAGAACTCAACATGATGAAGGACCTAAAACCTGAGCTTTGCAGGAGGGAAGAGAGTGGTGTGGAACACCTTCAAAACATCGAAGAAATAGCTAAAAAGGACAAAGAACCTCTGGCTCTGGGCACATCTCTTTGACTCCACTGTTCTCCCTGCATTAACATATGCCTTAGAGATCTGGGCCTTATGAAAGCTGGATGAAACGCTATTCGGGTCTCCCAAAGAGAATCGAAAGAGCTATGCTCAGAATCTCATGCCTCACTCAAGTGAGAGAAGGAATCCGGAGTTCAACCTCCTTCGACGTTCCAGAGTCTGGGGCACTGTATCATTTGCCAAGGTGTCAAAAATCAGATGGGCTGGGCATGTAATGCGATTTTGGAGATGACTGCTGGACTAGAGCCGTTACTCACTGGATCCCACAGCCGTCAAAGATCACATGGCCGCCGGCCTACAAGATGGTCAGACTTCTTCATCAAGACACTGAATGAAAGGTTTGAGGATCTTCGTATTCCTGAAGCAAGGAGATGCCATTGGGCTACACTGGCATGTGCTAGGGTCAAATGGAAATGTCACTGGTTCCTGCTTGAGCAAATCGATGAATAATGGGATGTCAAGTGATCAAGTGATCAAGCCTTTGGATTTTGTATATATAAGTGAAATATTACTTTTCTCTTTCATTTGTGTCTTTTACATATTTTTATATTAGAGGAATCTCCTTTTTTGTATAGACATAGGAAAACAGTAAATGCAATGCTTTTGTAATATGGGAGTTAATTGACTCTGAAATACTTACTCCTGGGCAGCCATCATATTTAACTGACTTAAACTCCAGTTGCCCTCAGAGTGATCTTAGTTCCTTACACCCCCAAAAGGAAGGTCCTGCCATGGTGCTTGGATGGACTCAGGGGCAAAGTGTGAGTAAGCTAACCTGGCCTTGACATAGGACAGACTAAGTACTATAAGAGATAATAAGTTAAGAGCGCGATCATGGAACAAACTCTGACATGACCCATAAAGAAGTGACTGAGTGACGACCCTGTTGAGTTAGGAATAATTAATTTGGCCTGAGGACCATAGTCTGGGGAAATAAGTGAGATGAACCCAGGAAAAGCCGCCCGTTACCATGAGTCCAAAGAGACCATTATATGCTTAATCCAAGGTGTAGATAAAAGTTTATATCTTTTATTGTGTCTATACAAAATGACTGGAAATATTATTAAGTAGTAAATGTTATATAATTGTTTGTATGATTACCAATAAAGAAAAGGAGAAAGCAGTATGTCCTTAGATGAAATTTCACCCTTGGGTGGATCTCCTGGAAAGTGCTGTAGCCCCTAGATGGAATTGTGACCTTAGCTGGGTCTTCTACAAGATTGTTCCCGAAGGAAGGTATCTACATTTTTTCATTGTTTACCTCTTATCCTGTAACCCCCTACTCCCAATCCTTGATGATGTCTCTATAACTAGCCAACTTCACTTGAACTAAAGGGCCACTAACTACCATAAGCTGTGATCCTGTTCCTTTGTCCATCAGGGGGGATGGTCTATGGTCCTGAACACACCAGGGGACCACCCCAAACCTCACCATCTGTAAGGGACCCCACTGAACCCCAACATGCTATAAAAACTCAGCTCAGACATGTACTTACATACCACTAATAAAAATAGAAATTATTGACATCCAGAAAATAATATCATCTCTCAACTAGCATCTGGTGGTTCTCATTGGAGAATACCTTTATGAAAAAATATAATGAAGATACATGGGAGTTCTTTTCATCTTTTTGTCTCTTTGTCAGAGTTTGACTGAGTTAATATTCCAACGTGTTCTTACACACCTGACCCAGGTTTCTTCCCTGGATCGAGACATAGGTTAAACCACATACAGTTCCTGATCTACCCCTGAAATGATCCCTCAGCGCAGAACCAGAATCAAGTCCTGAACACTGTCAGGTGTGGCCCCAAATGAAAAACAAAAACAAAACCCAGCAATCCCAAAATTGTGTTTTATTATCCTTATTTGAGCACTCAAAATATCCATTTCTCAGACAATTCACATTCATGAAATTTCCACAATATTTTTTCCCTCTAATTTTGTATTTCATCATCTAAGCAAAATTGGGATTTGGGAAAGAGGGAGGGAGGGGTGGAATTTGTGTTATACCTTGCAGTGCTCAGAGGCTATTTTTAGCTCTTCTCAGGAGGGTAGTTTCTGGTAGTGCCTGGGGACTATGAATTGACAGGTATTTAACCAGGATTTGCTACATGCAAGGCAAGCATTTTAAACCCCTGTGCTATCTATCAGGCCCTGGATTTTGTTTTTTTAAGCTACCATTTATTGACACTCTAGTATCAGATGTGGTACAGTAAAATTCTATGCCAAAAACATTACTAGATTGTAAATCCTGATACCACATTTAAATTTTTTTCATCATCTGGCAATGCTCCAGGGCTTATTCCTGTCTCTGTACTCAGGCAGCATTCCTGGCGGGTTTGGAGGACTAAGTTGTGCATTGAGCCTGGGTAGGCTGCATGCAAGGGAAGCACCCTTTCTGTTGCACTATCTTTCTACCCCTGATAACCGAGTTTTTAAAAGGGGAATTCACTCCTGCTTTCATAGAAATTAACAAGGCGTTAATTGAACTTTTTAGCTTACCCTTTTGGGGAGGCATGTCTTAGTCGACCAAGAGAAAGGCAACTAAATTATTTTGAATGAATTCATTATTCCAAGCTCTTAAAAAGTTTTCCAATTCCTCTCAGATTTTATGGTTTGGGTTTTTTTTTAACCACTCTTATTTGGTCAGGGCTCTTTCATTTTCAATACTAGACATTGGGCCAGAAGGATAGCACAGAGGTTAATATACTTGCTTTGCACAAAGCTGACCTAGGTTCAATCCCAGGCGCCATATATAGTTTTCCGAGCTCTGCCTGGGTGATCTATTAAGAGACCTGGGTGTGGACATAACCACTAAAAGATTCCACAAGTTTATCCATTCAAAGGCTAGAACAATTCAGCAACTCAAAAAGAGATCAATCTCCCTATGACTGTTGGGTTTTCTGGGTTTTGTTTTTATTGGGAGGTTTTTTTTTTTGGGGTTAGGCATTGTCATAGGAAGGCTGGTCATTTTTCCCTTTCTGTCTTGAATGTTTCATATTGTGATCAGATTTCTCTAGGTGTTTAAGTTACCCAGAACTATCTACACTGCTATCTGGCATTCTGGTTCTTTTCAAATTAGCCTTGTGGAGGTAAGACTTACTAAACACAGCACAGCGATTGCAGTACAGCACAGTACAGTATAAAGTACCTTGCCTTCTATATGACCTACTGAGGTCCCTTCCCTGTACCAGGAACAATCCTAAACACAATTGAATGCTTCCCCAAAGGGGATAAGAATCCCCCTTTCAATGGACACTTATCCCAGAGAGTTAAGCTCTGTGGGCACATAGGACATTATAATTAGACAACCAACCCGCTTCAACTCCTTCCACCCTGAATGCTCAGCTTCTTTTAAGGACAGAAGCTTTGATTAGCTTAGGGGTCAGAGGAATGATTCTGTGTGATAGGGATATGATTCCATAATCTCTCCCAAACAAGAATAGGAATAGTCCTCATTCCACCTATTAAAGAAGGATGCTTGAAGGACTATAAAGAAAATAGAGACACATATACAGACTGCTTGGGCACAGAGGAAACTGATCAAGAGCTTATTTGCCTGGTGAATTCTAGGAAAGAAGATTGCAGCGGATGGCAAGTGCTCTATTTTACCCTCCTAACTCAACTGCCACAGACACAGACTTTTCTTTTTCTCCTGTTTTTAGGTCACACCCAGTGGTACTTAATCCTGGTTCTTCACTCCAGGGTTCAATCCTGATGGAGATTAGAAGTCATATGTGTGCGGGAAATGAAGTTGTGTCAGTCATGTGCAAGGCAAGTTCCCAACCTGCTGTACTATCTCTCTCATCCATAGCCACAGCTCTTTCTAAGTCATTTTGTAGTGCACAAGTTCCAACACTCCTGTTTCTGACATTGGACCCTCATTAATCCTAGCTAAACTCCAAGAAATTTGCAGATAAACACTTTTATGCAAATGTTGAGAAGGCTGAACAGGAAGTGAAAGGATAAGGTAAACAAAAGGAAGATGGCCTTGGAATGTGGGCAGGGCCAGGAGAGTTGACCTGGTGCCTGTGTGAGACCTGCCAGGAGTCGGGATGAGCTCATGGCGGGCATGCCCCACCTGGATGGACAGGTCAAGGGAGATGACCCTGTATATGCCCTGCCTACGTGCTCATGTGACCGCACACTCATAGGCTAAGGAGCAATATACCTTAAGTGGATAGGCTAGAGATAAGATATCACAAACTAATTGGCTATGTTATTCGCAGGTCCTTTGTAATGGACAGGAAAGCCTTCATAAGGGGCCTTTTGAGAGAGGCTCAAGGTCCCTCCTGCTTGTTCAGTCTTGCTGAGTCCATGTGGGAGCTGGACCCTGGCTAGCCAACACAATAAACTCTGCTTTGTTCATTGCATTCCTGTGTGACTGTCTCTCAAAAGGGGATAAGATTCCTGGACCCCCTAACAGAAGATTTTATAGTAGTCTTATTCCTCCACACAGCACTTTCAACTCACCAAAGAGGACTGTCCTGCTGAAATTTTAATTAGGAAATCTCTTGAATTAGGCAACCTTTTAACTCTTTGTACCCATACATACAAATGAAAAGACAGGCAGTGAAAGATTACGGTTAATTCTTTCCTTCTACCACCAACACTCCATATGCTTTTAGACATAAGCATTCAGTTTTCCTGCCACTGTTGCTTCTTTTTTTCCCCACCGGGATGGAAGGTAGCACAGGCCAGGGACCACATCATCATGTTGTTCAATTCTAAAGACATTTTCTTTCTTTTGGGCCCATGCTTCCCCTCTGACACATGGTTGCCAAGGAGAAAAATACGTCCATTCTGGAATGGACTCAGAAAAGCTCTCAGGTATACAGCATGGCAAGCTGAACAAGAGCAGAGCTCTAGTACGCCCTTAGCTTCTGCTCTGGGTTTTGTGTTTTTTTTTTTTTAATTTGGATTAGTCATTTGTGATAGTTCTCTCTAGAAGTTAAATTCAAAGTGGAAATAATTCCCTTAGAGTCATCTGGTTTGTTAAGTATTGGGAAAAAACGGGCCACAGAAGATCCTGAATTAAAGTCATCCCATTTCTATGCCCTTTAGGTCATATGCGAATAAATAAGTTTACCACCTAACCAGCTGCAAGATTTTGCTACTGTGGTATCCGCACTTGAGATGCTTCTGTTTTCTAAGTAAAATGTTGATCTATGTTTTAGAAGCCAGGTTCTTGTTGATATGGCACAAATGAATTCTGTATGCACCAACCCCTATTGCAGAAGACAAGTTTTCTGAAATGCCCCTCATTCTTTCCATACTTACTCATCCCACTTTCGGCATCTCTTACAACTGATCATAGATGCTCAGCTCTTAGCTCAGTTCAGTGCAGGAAACTATTTTGTGTCTACTGTGTCCTGCCAGCTGTCCTAGCTATGGCAGGGTGCCTCCAGCTCAGCAATGCCCCGTGGTCATAATGATCTCTTCCTCTCGGCTCGGCACTCCAGGAACCTCTCATACAGATGCCCAACACCCAAACCTAGCTTGGCCAGACTAGTTGTCTCTTTCTCACTGGCTTCTTTTCCTGCCTTTCCCAGTGAAGCCCTAGGCTCCCTCTTTCCATTAACAGTTTTACCAGCATACTCTGACTCTTTTAGATCTTTCTTCCCCAAACACCTTTATTCCTTACTTTGACTTCTCTTGGAACTGACCACATGTGCCAAGCTCTGGGCACAGATAGATCACTGCGGGGGGTTATTCTGTGACTATTGTGTCCCAACTTCCAAACTAAGAAATTTAACCTGGGTTGTCCCAGGGCATTTCTCCTATTGCTTTCTTGTAATACTTACAAGTGACCTAGAGTTCCCTGAAGTAATTTCAGAGGGTCAAAAAAGTTTAAAAATATATACCAATTTTATAATAATACATTTATGTCATCTACTTCCCCCTCTCCAATAATATAGATTTATTTTTATTCAGAAACTCATACTATCTGTAGCTCATAGTTAAAAACTCAAGAGACAAAAAGTTAGATGAATTGTTGGATGACAGGCTTAGATAGCTTTTGGAGCTTTGCTGTTTTACCCACTCACAGCTTAATCTACTTACATGTTCTTAAGCCAAGGTTCATTCTAATGAGATCTCTCTTCTATGTAAACACTGCTAGAGGGTGTGGCAGTTACAGAAGTCACCTTGACTCTGAATAACTTCTGACTTGTTATACATCTACTAAGACTCCTATGTTTTCTAGATTGGGCACAGCTCCTCTTAATACCCACTGCACCCAGCGTGGGACAGCTAGAATTTACCAGGAGACTACCACCCTGGCTACGTTGAGACTATAGGAAGATTATAGGATGGATCATACTAGTTTGCCCTCATGCAGGTGAGTGTGACCCTTTTCAGTATATGGAGAACAAGATACTCAGAATCACCCCTGGTGCAGATAATAAGAAGGACCTTGTGGGTACCATCTAGATTACATGAAGCCCATGAAATTAAGATGTATTACTTTATATCAGCCCCCTCCTCTCCAGTGTTTTACATAAGAGATAATCTCAGAAGAAGGGATTAGTCTTTGGCATAATCCTTTGTTTATACCTATAATAGGGTGTGGCACCACCCTTCTACAAGCTGTTTAGGGTTCTTTGTTGACAGGACACTCCCTGTCAGAATAGGATTACTTTTGGTGTATATAGGACTGACTTGAGGCCCCTTCCCCTTTTTCTCCTTCTTTTTGGGTAGGACTCCTCTCGGGTGAGATCCTCTCTCTTTGGTGGGAGACTTGGGCTCTTTTGTATGGTCTAAGTTCTGACCAGAGCTAGAGTTCTTTCATTATATTGGATTGCAGTGGTAGAGCTTTTTGTACTATTAAAAGCCTTTTTTGGAACTGCGCGGACTCGTGAGTTTTCATCCGTTCCCCTGGCTGCCTCGGAGGTAGAAGAGAACTTCTGTCCTGATACTGTCGGGGACCCCAGTGGCTCCCCCAATAATGAATCTTAGAAAAAAAAATTTAGTTTTTGGGGGATGCACCTTGTGGCACTCAGGATTTACTCCTGTGAGGATCACTTTCGGGGTTGCTCCTGGAAAGGAACAAATGCAGTGCTGGAAACTGAACCAAGGTTAGCTGCATGCAAGGCAAGCACCCTCCCACTATTGCTGCAAGCCTGGTATCTTTTTAAGTCCATTTACTCAGAAATATACAGCAGATTCTTTCAGACTAGACACAAAAGCAAATATGAAAATTCACTGTCCTGTTTTTAGTCATATATTAGAGAAATTCAAAATTATAAAGCCATGCTACTCTTTTAAGCATTTTTATTTATTTTGCAGTGGGTGATAAACAGGGCTCCCAAGAAGTGCTCAGGTGATCCAGGGGTTCCTCTACTGATGCTTGAAGGCTCAGAGAGAGGCCCACGGATGCTCAGGCCCAGTCCCAAAGTACCTGAGCACCCTGATGGTGCTTGGGGCTTCTAGGGCCATGCCCAGTTTGCAGGAGGGCATGGAGATGGTAGTGAATTGCTACCAGCTGGTACAGGAACCAGGTCAGGCACACACTAGGCAAACACCCTAACCACAGTGGTTTCTGTAATCAAGTGTCTGCATTCTACATATAGACTTTTCCCCCACTAAAATGATACATATGATATGATGCAGTAAGTTGTTATTTTGAAAAAATCATTTTTAGTATTTCGCTCTCCTGCGCCTTTTGTGAGGGACAGTCTATAGACAAGCAGGGAACTGGTTCTGAAAGTGAAAAACAATAAAGGAAGAAGGTCAGTTTTCATTTCCAACGAGTGGAGCTAGGGTGAGCCGGCAAGGTGAAGGCCTCAGGTAAGCAGGTTGAAGAATTTATAAAGAGGCTGTTTGTGGCCACACCAGTATTCAGTGCTCACTCCATGACTCAGTCTCAGGAATCACTCCAGCAGTGCCCAGAAATCATATGGAGTTCTTGGGATTGAACTCAGAATGGTCATGTGCAAGGAAGAACAGGCTCCATTACCGACCCTGCAGAAATTTTTTATTTGGATTGTGACCTCCCCAAATAATGTTGCCCCCGGAAGAGAGAGACCCACCCATGCCAGACTCAGCTAATTTGCAACCCGGAAGAGATCCAGACCCATGCACTTCAGACCCACAGCTGCGCTGCTCGCCGCCCATGCAGAAGCAACCCATGGAGCTGACCTCCTGGTAAGGGCTCGGCCATCCCCTGGCCGAGTCCAACATTGCTCCAAGAGTTTGCTCTCATGAGCGGGAGAGAGACCACGCTGGCCAGATCGAAGTGGAGGTTTGGGTCCTGCCCTTTCCTCCCGCCTCCCATGCCAGTTGCCCGGAAAGAGAGAGACCCACCCACGCCAGACTCAGCTAATTTGCAACCCGGAAGAGATCCACCCACGCCAGACCCACATGTCCCTTGGCGTGCGGCTGCTTTGGCCGCGCAATATTTTTATAGCATACTGAATTTTTGCATAAGGTTCTTCCCAATTTCTTTCACATTTATACATAGTAAAGAGTTCTAGACATGTTTTAACTGATACCAGTAAGCCTGGCAAGAAGCCAGAGCAAAAAAAAATCATGCAGTTAATCATTCTCAACATCCAGACTCCATAGTTCCTCAGAGCTCCATCCAAGAGAAAACCTGATCTCCCCACTTTAAGTTTCATCAATAAATGCTCGGGTTGAGAGCCTTCTACTGAGACTATACCACCTACATGGTAAAGCCTGGCAAGCTACCATGTTTTATTTACTTTTTATGCCAAAGATTAAGTAACTATTATGGACCTCAGTTCCATTACCTGAAGAATGGTTTCGGGCTCCTCCTGTCCCTGTAGCAAGTAGATGCCCTTGGGTTGCACTTGCTTGTGACAGGACTAATGGAGATGTTACTAGGTGCCCACTTGAGCAAATCGATGAACAATGGGAAGACAGTGATACAGACAGTGATTTGCAGAAACCATGCAAATACATTATTAAGACTTAAGCTTCAAAGTTTATTATTTACTCCTTTCTCTATATTCAGGGATCACTCCTATTTGGGCTTAGGAGTGATCCTATGGGATACCAGGGATAAAACCTGAATCAGCCACATGCAAGGCAAGTCCTACCAGATGTACTATTTCTGCTGACCCTTGGTACAAAGTTATTAATTATGTAAGGCTATTCAGAAAGCAAATGAAAGAAAATCATTGGGATTTTTAAGGTTTTTTTGGGGAGTGGGAGTTGAGCATGCGCAGCAGTGCTCAGCCGACCTTGTGGTGCAGGGGATCATGTCAGGCCACCCCAAGTAAAGCACAGACACTTTACAGCTACCTCTTTAGTCTGAAAATCATGGCTTAAAATATGTTCCTCACTGATAAATGTATGGGGGTTGACTGTGGGGTTCTAAATCCAGATATCATGCCCCCAACATTTAGTCAGTAAGTGTTGTGCTCAGGACAAAAGGTGTGATTATCGCTGATTGCTTTGAATACCTTTGGGGCATAAGTAATAATTCAGGCAGTAAGTAGGTTTGGATATTTCAAGGAATATATAGAATTAGAGGGAGTAATGAAGTTCAGTGTAATGAAGGACTGTTCAGCAGAGTGAACATCTTCTTGGGACTCCGGAGGCTGGGGATGTGATACAATGGTAGAGAGAATGCTTTGAATGTCCGAGTCATGGGGTGCATCTACAGCTCTACCCCCAAGATGGAGACATGGGGGGGCTTTGATTACCTTAAGAGAAATTTAAGTGATCTTACCAATAAGGGATTGGCAGAAGACAAATACAAATGGTTTTTCGATAAAACAGAAAATAAAAACCTTGAGATAGAAACTCTCTTAAGACATTTAATTAAGGGGGAAAGGGATGTAACGTGATTACAATAAGTCCAAGTGACACAGGCTGGCTGCATATTCTGCAGCATGGAATATTAAAAACTAACCCAAAAAGTGCTTGGGGCTGGAAGCGATAGTCATAGTGGCTAGGCGTTTGCCTTGTACACGGCCCGACCGGGTTTGATCCCGGCATCCTATATGGTACCCTGAGCACTGCCAGGAGTATTCTTTGAGTGCAGAGCCAGGAGTAACCCTGAGCATTGCCAGGTGTGACCCAAAAAAGCAAAAAAAATTAATAAATAAGTGCTTGATAGTCTCTAATTATCACCACGTGTTGGTCTGTGTGATAAAATTGCAGCACTCTGGGTTCAACAGTTCCCATAATTTATAATTTCAACATTTCTACTTGAGAAATCACAGAAAGGCATAATATGTTTGCCTTTCTGTAATAAATGTATTACAGAATAAATGTATTAATTCTTTTACTGTATTCAATATTAAGCAGACTATAGTTCATAACAGGCAATGGAAATAATTTACTGGTTATCCTTCTTTTTGGAAAAAAAATGTCTTCAAAGTGCAATATTAATAAGGCCAACTGATCTTCTAAGAAAGACAATTTCATATAGTAACACAAAAACAAGTCATTTTTATTTTTTCATTTTTAATCCTGAGAAAATGGGCATCCTGTTTTCTCACCTGAATAAAGAATGCAATTCAGCCTGATCTATTTCAAGTCAGTGACAGCAAGGAAAGCAGAGGAAGCGACCAACTCCTCTGTAAATGGAATTGATTTTTTGACTGATAGAAAGATGAGCTCAATTCATCTATCTATAACTAGTTAGTGGAACTCTGAAACCTTCAATATGCATTACAATTATTAACCATGATCTTTAAAAGAGCTATGAGATATCAGTGAAGAAACCATTTCAGAACATCATATATTCAAGAGAAAAATAAAATGAGCCTAGTTAGAATGGCTAGGTTTAAATTTGTATGTCTAATTCATAGTTCAATTATTTTCATGAGATTATTCTAACATCTATGTATTAAAAAAATCCATTACAGACTCAAGACACACAGGAGCCTTTATAGCCTCCAAAATAAAATGGAAATTATACAACTTAGAAATCAACAGCATGCTAATGACCATTTGTTTTATTCATTTGTGAGATTGGTAATTGGTGGAGTGAATATTCTCCACCATAATTTTCTCATTAAGGAAACATTTTTTCTCTAGCCAGCAGCTTGTTTTAAATAGAGCACAGCCAATGATACGCTTTCAAACTGTATTAGTAAGCGGTATCTGGCTCTAATTACCGAGGGCAACCACAGGACTGAGTGAACTTTTACCTCTTACATTGTGTAGAGAACAGAGAAGCGATCAAACTTCAACCCTGTATGAAGTGGCCATTGCTGAGATTTGTCCTTCTCAATCATCTCTGTGTGAGAGCTTTTTACTCTGACAGACAGGTCTAAATTATGAGTCTTACCTCTCCTGCATGCAAATCAGAAGGGAAGTCTTAGGTTTCCTCTGCAGCAAGTACATTTGCAGAGCAGTGAGATACACCTATTTATTAGCCTTCCCGTGAGACATGAATCATGGGAGAAACTTGGCAGAAGAGGCAGGTGCAAGTCAATATTCAATGTCTGGCAGCTGTGAAGCTGGTTCCTGAAGTAAGTGTGTTCCGGCACCCACAGCAGCACCAGGCATGCTGGATGACAGGTACTGGCTCATGCAGAGGCCAGTGAGTATTGTTTCTCCTCAATTAGGTATGGTCCTGTGCCATGTTTTGCCATACCACTGATAAAAGCTTACTTGTTTGTTTGTCTATTTTTGTTTGGGGTTACACTGGGCGTGCTCCAGGGGTTCACTCCTGGCTCTGCACTTAGGGTTCACTCACTTACGAGGGTTCTGGAGGCCAAATGAGTTGCAATGGATCAAACCTGGGTTGGCCACATAAAGGCAAAGCACCCTATCCACTGCAATATCACTCTAGCCCTAAGCGCTTAGTTCTGAATATGCCTATTTTTCCCTCCCAAGAATCCCACTTAAAGTTAATCTATCACATCTGGCATTCTAAATAACACTTTAAGGATGAAACTAGCTACATGTGACTCTCATTTATAAAGAGTTTTCTGACTGATAGACCATTGTAGCTCAGAAACAGGGGAGTTGGAAGGAGACCTGGCAAGGAGGAAAGGGTGATAAAACTCTAAAAATGCTTCTTTAAGCTGCATGAGTATTAGAAAAACAAAACTTACATGGAATCAACATATTAAACATTTCTACTCTAAAAGGGTAATGGAACTGAGAGCAATGTACAAGAAGAAACACACTGCCTATTGTTTGGGGCTCAGCGGGAGTCTCAGACAGATACTGGGTTAAGCAGGGTCCCTTAATATATTTGGCACTGGTGACTGTTCCCCCCCCACCCAGCTCCTCTGACTGAAGGACAAAGGAACTGGATCAGAGGCATCTTTGTAGTCAGAGGCTATTTAATTCAAGTCTTCTAGTTATAGCCTCCAAAAAAAGGTTGGGGGGTTAGGATTTACAAGATGATGGACTTTTCAAAAAAATTTTAAAAAAATTTTATTACTACCACCGTGAGACATACAATTACAAAGGTGTTCATAATTGGTTCTTGGTAGTACAGTATACCGGCACCCATCCCTCCACCAGTGCCCCATTTCCACCACCAATGTACCCCACCCTCTCCGCCCACCCCCCCAGGCTGCCTAAATGGCAGGTACCCAGTATCCTCTCTTTCTCTCTCTGTCTCTCTCTCTGTCTCTGCATCTCTCTCCCTCTTTTTTTGTACACATTGTGGCTAGCCCTGCAGATATTTAGGAGTTTATCACTTAAGTCTCTTTGTGTATATTCAATGGTGAGTTTTAATCTGCCATTACCATTTCCACATTTAGTAAAACACTGGTATCTATTTATATCCTATTAATGAATGCAGTCATTCTATATCTGTCCCTTTTCCTTCTGACTAATTTCACTCAGCATGATAGTCTCCATGTCCAGATGATGGCTTGATCCTGAAACAATGAGGGAAGGTATAAAGCCCCTCCTTTCTAGGACGGTACATCCCTTCAGAGATGGAGATACAGCTCTGGGGCTATGAACTTGCCCAGGACGAGGCAGAATCCCAGCATTCTAACTGGGCTTTAACTTAGCCATTCTAACTAGACTCATGTTGTTTTCTCCTTTCCTTTGCTAGTATAACATTTACTTCTTAATAATATTTCTAGTCATTTTTGTATAAACACAGAAAGACATATATACATTTTAAAAAAATTTATTTTTACAATTACAAAAGATATACAATTAAAAAGTTCATATTTGGGTTTTGGTCATACAGTGTTCCAGCACCCATCCCTCCACCAGTGCCCATCTCCCACCACCACATTCCTTTTCCCTGCCCCCTCCCCAGCTCTCACTCCATGGCAGGTTCTTTATTTCTTTCCTTTTCTCTCTCCTTTCCTACCCTTCCAGACTATGGAGTACAGAACATACATGAAAGGGTTTTCATGTATATTTTTTTGCCTCCTATTTAATGCCCAGTTCTAGAGTTGGGCATTAGTACCCTCGACAATTGTACTTTTACACTGTTCCATTTTCTGTCTTACCTAGCCTCTAGCTCCCACGTTTGTCATAATTTCCACCTTTGGCAAGACCTCCTAATATCTGTTTCACTTGACCTTGGATGTTGGCCTCATAGTATGCACACATATATATTTATGTTATCCAAATAAATGCAGTCATTCTTATCTAGAAAGACATATATACATTTATCTACACCCAGGATTACGTTTAAAGGGTGGCTTTTCCTGGGCGCCTCTCCTATATATTCCAGGCTGTAGTCCCAGGCCAAATCAGTTTTACCTAACAACAGGTTCTGAAATCAATTACTTATCTGTAGGTCAGAACAGAATTTTGTTCCATGAATGTGCGCTTAGCTTATTATACTGCTTTACGTAATCTGTCCTATGTTGAAACCAAGGTAGCTTACTCATGTTTTGCCCTAGGGTTTAACTATGCCATGATGGGACCCTTCTTTTATAGGAACTGAAGCAATCTAGGAAGCAACTCAGGTTTTAAGTTGAGAAATATAGCGGATGCCCAGAGTAAATATTTCAGAGTTAATTGCTTCCTATATTACAAAGACACAGTCTATATATACAAATACATTTACTTTCTGCCTGGGTTCTTGGGGGACTAACCAATTGTCATCAATACAGTGATCTCCCCAGGGAAGCCAGAGCAGCCCGCACATCAAAAGGTCATTCTCAGCTTGCCAGAGTCCATAGTTTCTCAGGGATACCACCCAAGAAAAAACCTGATCTTTCCCCTGAATTATCATCAATAGATGGCCCCACTAATTTGGGAGCCTTCTACTAAGAGTAGGTCACCACCTACCGGCAGAGCATGCCAAGCTACCCATATTGTTTAATTTATTTGTCCCAAGCTAAATGACAATTATGGACCTCTAGTTCATGACCTGAAATATGATTTGAGGCTCTTCCTGCCCCCGAACAAGCGGACCTTGCCCAGGGCTACGCCAGCTATATCAGGACTTATGAAGTTACTGGTGCCCGCTAGAGCCAGTAGCTGAGCAACAGGAAAACAGTGATACAGTAATACAGTGACTACAAATGCATGGCTTTTAACTTGTCTTCCATTGTCTGTATACTTGGTATATAACATTACTCTAACATAAGAACATTGCTCTGACATAAGAATATGCAAAGCATACAGGAAAGAAACAAGGCATTTCACTATGTGCGAACTGGTGCTGGCAAGTCACTGAACTTTATTATGTGATGAACACCTGCTGGAGTTAGGATACAGAGGGCTGTGAAAAAGGGTAATCTAACACCTAAGAAGCTTAGTATCACCGTTATGGCCAGCTCTGGATAGCAACTCTAAATTCTCAACTAATATATCAGATAATATGTGATGATGTGTCAGACTAGATGGATTAGTTAAGTATTAAGCAATAACTTATACTTCACTAAGAGCTTTTTTTCCAGGGATTGCTATTGCACTCTAAACTATATGGGTGAAGTTTCAGTTTGGAGGGCTATTCACTCCAGCTACTTTAGCAGAGATCAGGAGTTGCTTTTATTTTTTTTGTTTTTTTTTTTAATTTTTTATTATACCACAGTGAAACATACAATTACAAAGATGATCTTATAGTTAGGTTCTTGGTAATACAGTATACAGCACTTACATCCCTCACAGTGCCCCATTTCCACCA
>JAJIBD010001599.1:0-82616 GCA_021461705.1 Cryptotis parvus
TTACTTAGAGCACAGATTTCTTTTTATTGTTTTATTATTATTATTATTGTTGTTGTTGTTAATTTTGCTTTTGGGGTCTTACCTGGCTATGTTCAGGAATTACTCCTGGGTCTGCACTCAGGAATTACTACTGGTAGTGCTCAGGGACCATATGGGATGCTGGTGATCAAAGATGGGTTGGATGCGTGCAGGCAAACACTTTCCCCACTATGCTTTCGCTCTGGCCCCTCCTTCTATTATTTTAATAATTTTCACTCTCCGTTATTCCACATGCCCATTTTCTCTCTCTCTCTCTCTCTCTTTTCTTTTTTTTGGGTCACACCCGGCAATGCCCAGGGGTTACTGCTGGCTCTGCACCCAGGAATTACTCCTGGCAGTGCTCAGGGGACCATATGGAATGCCGGGGGTCAAACAACCCAGGTCAGTCTTGTGCAACGCATGCCCATTCTTGCCATGTTCTTGGTGTAAACAATTATTTTATTTTACTTTTTTGGCTAGGTATTCAGGAATATCTTTGAAAGGCTAAAAGATATATGCTTCTTTGGCCATATGTTTCATATGTTATTTTATTTGTAGCATTATTGGTTAATTATTATTATTGATTTGGGGACCGCATTTTGCTTGGTGCTCAGGGATAGCCCCCAGAGGCATTTGGGGAACCATGTGGAGCTGGGGATCAAAGTCAGAGCTTCTGCAAGCCAAACAAGTGTCCTAACATTTGAGCAGTATTCCTGGCCTTATAGCACATTATTGGATGCAATCCCCATGCCTCCTTAAAACTATGCTAAATTAATTCCCAGTAGAATAGACAGAGGGGGCTGGATAGAGAACTGCAGTTAAGTTGTTGCCTTGCATGAAGCTAATCAGATTCATTTCCCGCCATTCCATATGGTCCTCTGAGCTGCACCACATGTGATCCCTGACCACAGAGCCAGGAGTAGGTATCGAGTACTCCAGGAGTGTGGACAGCACAGCGGGTAGGGCGATCGCCTTGTACAGGCCAACCAGGGTTCAATCCCCCGCATCCGGGGCCAGAGCGATAGCACAGCGGGTAGGGCATTTATCTTGCACGCAGCCAACCGGGTTCGATCCCTGGCACCCCATATGGTCCCCTAGCACCGCCAGGAGTAGTTCCTGAATGGAGAGCCAGGGGTAACCGCTGAGCATAGCCAGGTGTGACCCCAAAAGCAAAAAAAAATCAAAAATCCCCGCATCCTATATGGTCCCCGAGCACCACCAGGAGTAATTCCTGAGTCCAGAGTCAGGAGTAACCTCTGAGCATCAAAGTAGCAACCAAAAAAAAAAAAAAAAAAGGAGGGGGAAGAGGACGAGGAGGAACCCATGTCTATGAGTTGAAATACACCAGTTGAAACCCAGGTACCCCTATTAGAAATAAGTTGAAAACAGAAAAATAATGTTTCATAATGTGCACTTGTCAGGAATGTGCTTTATTGCCATATACTAAACCAGGAATTCAAGCTTTTAGGGACAGATCAAAAAATGTTCAAAAGTAAAGGAACTTGAGATGATTTAATGTTGGTTTTTAGTCACTGCAATGTTTTCATTGTTTCCATCTGCAGAAGTATGTAGTTGGACTGGTTTATAAAGGTTTGCAATGGTTGGCGAAGCTTTAGTCTCCTTAATACTCAGATCTTCTTACCCTTTCTTTTTGTGCAAAACTGCCCTCAAATGGTTTTCCTCATTGAAATAAAAAGCTGCTTCTCACTGACCTAAGCAAAAGCATTGTTTAGTTCTGTGCAACTAATTTCTTCAGATCATAATAAATTGTGTTTCATAGGCAAAGTGTCCTGAGTTGGAGATGGCTGTTCTCACTGCAAGTTCTACAGTCAAAAGCAGACTCTGAAACAGAGGTGCTTTTGCAGATGCCATGCATGCAAAGCTTGAAAATGAGGAAACAGCTGGAGAGATAGTACAGAGGTTAACAAAGTTGCCTTTCGCTCTGCTGATGCTGGTTCAGTCCCTGGTACAGGCACTACGTATAGTCCCCCAGACCCCTGCAGGAGTGATGCCTGAGCACAGAGCCAGGAGTGTTGGGTGTGATGCAAAAAAAAAAAAGCCACAACTAAAAACACTAAAGTGAGGAAGCTAAAACCAAGCTTTCCCAGTTAACAAGTAGCAGCAGTAGAGGCAAAACTACCTGTTGTTTCTATCAAAGACAAATGCTTTTTAGGGCTGGAGAGGCAGACCATAAAGGGTTAAGATACTTATCTTGTACATGGTTGTATGTGGTTTGATCCCAGCACCACATGATTCCCTGAGCACAGAGCCAGGTGTATAACCTGAGGTTCACAGATATATTCCTCCACCCCAAACTTATTTTTGTTGCCAGATCACACCCCTTGACAGTTCAGGCTTTCTTGATACATAACAGTCTACATTTTCCACATCCAGACTCCCCTTTCATCAGAACTCCACCCAGCAGAAGAGCTGATCACAGCCCAGTTCATCGAGACCCACCTTGCAGCAATCTTTTTCAAGCCCAGCCCAGGTATGCTGATCCAGAGACTCACATACATGGGGCAGGGCTGCTACTGGCCTCTCCTGTGCCCAGCTGATCAGGAGGTGCCTGGGAGGGATGGTGGGTTCTAGCCCTGGCCCGCCACCCCAGCAGAGCCTTGCAACAAGCCAGAGGAACCCCCCACATCATGAGGGCCGCCATTTTCCACATCCGGACTCCCCTCTTGTCAGAACTCCACCCAGCAGAAGAGCTGATCACAGCCGGTTCATGCGGCTGCAAGCGGCCGCACGGTTCATCAATAAATGCTGGAGATCAGAGGTAACTACAAGAGTATACCACCTGCACAGCAGAGCCTAGCAAGCTACCTGTGTCATATCTGATATGCCAAATACCAGTAACAATTATAGACCTCATTCCCATGACCTGATGGAATGGTTTGAGGTTGTTTATATTCCTGGAGCAAGCAGATGCCCTTGGGCTCTACTAGCATGTGACAAGACATATGGAGATGTTATTGTGCCCACTCGAATAAATCGATGATCAATGGGAAAACAAGTGAACAGTCTACAATTGTGTTGGATTGTACATGAATAGGGCACTTGCCTTGCATGTGGCCAACCCGGTTCAATGCCCATCATCCAATATGGTCCCCTGAGTCATCCAGGAGTGATCCTACAGTCAGGAGTAAACCTAAACAATTTCATATGTGGCACCCCCTAACCTCCAGCTGATGTCACTGGGCCTGTTCTGGAATGGGAAGCAAAACCCCACTACCAGATGAGCCCCAGCACAGCCTCCAACCTGATCTGTGCCCATTAAGAGTCTGCACCACAGATCTCTGCCTGATCTCTGCTTGCTGTTCACCACCATGCAGAGAAGACAGAGCAGAGAAGACAAGAGCAAACTCCAGATTAATCCCTTGGTATCTTGAGGGCTGGGGGAGAGCTACAAAGACTCACCTGCTCCCACCCCAGCACAACAAGAACGCTAGAACACAAATGAGGAAAACACACAGAAGCCCACCAAGCTCAGTGAATGGAAACAATCACTGAAGACATAAACAACACCAGTAAATCCTCAGTGTCTTTAGTGACACTGAGGAGGATGATCAATGAGTGCAAAGAAACAATAGCACAGGTAGTCAGCAAAGCACCAGGAAGGAAGAGAGTTAAAATGAAAAACCTTGCAGTCAGAAATCACAGAAATGAAGAACATAGTGATTAAAAAATATGGGGCTGGAGCGATAGTCCAGCTGGTAGGGCATTTGCCTTGCACGTGGCCGGCCCGTGCTGGCCCGGGTTTGATCCCCGGCATCCCATATGGTCCCCTGAGCACTGCCAGGAGTGATTCCTGAGTGCAGAGCCAGGAGAAACCCCTGAGCATTGCCGGGTGTGACCCGAAAAAGCAAAAAAGAAATAGTTAATAGAAGCTCTGAAGAGAAGAATAATAGCAACTGAGAAATAGATTTTTGCTTTTTTTTTTTTTGGGGGTGGTCACACCCAGCGATGCTCAGGGGTTATTCCAGGCTCTGCACTCAGCAATTATTCCCAGTGGTGCTGAGGGACCATTTATGATACTGGGGATCAAACCTGGGTCTGCCTCGTGCAAAGCAAATGCTCTACCCAATGTACTATCGCCCCAACCCCAGATCAAGGATCTTCAAGATGAGGAGAAAATTGCTAGGAAATAATAGAAGATATAAAATAGTCTAAAAATAAACACACAGCACATCAGAGAACTATGGGATGAGTTCAAGAGGAACAATATAAGAATCATTGGGGTCCCTGAAGAACAGGAAGGTAAAAGTGTTAAAGAAACAATAGTTAAAGAAATCAGCAGTAAAAATTCACAAAGTTGAGGATTCAAGAGTGAAAAAGCACCAAGATCCAAGAGGCAAGAAGGGTTTCACCCACTAAGGAAAAAAAACCCCAAAACATATTATACTCAAAATGACAAAATCCAAGAAAGAGACATAATATTGAATGCAGCAAGGTCAAAAAGGAACTACATGAACAATTTTATTTAAAAACTGAGTAGAGGGGCCGGAGCGATAGCCCAGCGGGTAGGGCGTTTGCCTTGCACGCGACTGGCCCATGCCGGCCCGGTTTCGATCCCGGCATCCCATATAGTCCCCGAGCACCGCCAGGAGTGATTCCTGAGTGCAGAGCCAGGAGAAACCCCTGAGCATCGCCGGTGTGACCCAAAAAAAAAAAAAAAGCAAAAAAAAAAAACTGAGTAGAAGCCCATTATATTTAATAAGTTCAATAAGTGAAAATAATAACACAGATGGTCCAATTCACAGTAACAGCTAAAAAATGTCATGACTTCAGCAATACCATTCCGAGATATATGTTGTAATAAGCAACATAATTAGTGTCTGCTTAAGGAGCAGGCATGGGTCAGTGGGTGGAAAATGAGGATCTTTTGTGGTGGCAATGGCATATTGGTGGTGAGACTGGTGTTGGAATATTGAGTACCCAAAACAACTATACTGTGAAAAACTTTGTAAATCACAGTGTTTAAATAAAGCTTTTAAATTTTTTTTTAAAAAGATCAAAAAGACCATCTTATGGTCTTTTTTATGTATAAAGAAAGACCATAAGATGTACAGCAGTCCTATCAAATGAGATTCTACAAACCAGAAGAATATGGAAGGATATAATACAAAAACTCAATGAAATGAGCAACCCACTAAGTTGAAACCAGTTTTGCAAGAAGCATTAAAAGAGCTCCTTTAAAGGACAGGAGAAATTTCCCATCACGTGGCATTCAGGATGACACTCTCTAATAGCCCTTATCTTCTACTAAATTAAGAGATATTTTAAAAATACAATAATTAATCAAGAATTGACTTTTTCGAGCCCAGGTAGGCAGCTCCCAGAAGCGGGAATCAGTGAGAATTTGTCAGATGGAGTCAGGGGTCGGCCCTTCCCCCTCCATTTTGTCCAGCCTGGTGGCCCCGCCCAGGAGCTGCCCTGGGGCGACCAGCCATAGCATGCAGTCTCAAACGTGGCTGGGGAAGCTGGAACTCCGCCTCCCCAGGCTCAGCTGACCATGGGGCTCCCAGGAGGACAGATGGGTTTTGGGAGTGGGCCCATCACCTCTGGGGGTCCCGGAAGCAGCCAGATGAGACTCGCCCACCACACTAGCTGCCACCTTCGCTGTCCAGATGCTGACCATGAGGCCCCTAAGTCGCATGACCGTTTGAGGCTATGTGGTCCATCAAATTAATGGAAACAGTTATGTCCTTTAATGTACTGCATTCCAAGATGTGCAGGAAAGTTTGGCAGGAGGGAGAGATAGAGAGGAGAGAAAAGACATACAGAACCCGCCAAGTAGTTGAGGTGTGGGAGGGGGAGGGAGGTGGGGACATTGGTGATGGGAGATGGGTTTGGGTGGAGGGATGGGTGTTGGAACACTGTGTAACCAAAACTCTACATGAGCATCTTGCAATTTTATGTCTAAAAGTGTTGTAATAAAATGTGGGAAAAGGAAAAAAAAGAATTGACTTTTATGATTTACTCTCTCTGATAATTCTATCTGCCATTCCTTTCAGTGTTGTTGTATCAAATAATATGAAATAAATTTGTTATATGCCCTCTAAGTGGACAGGTTGGTTGGTGGGAAGGAACCTGGAGGTATTGGTGGAAGGAAGGGGACATTGGTGGTGGGACTGGTGTTGGAAGGTTGTAATCTCGAAATAACTATCGTGAACAGTTTGTAAATCACAGTGCCTCAATAAACATTTCAAAGTTTCTAAAAATGTGTATTGACTCACATCTCCCATGTACCTGGTGCCATGTGCTCACACAGGAGGATGTCCACTGAGAGAATGTCCTCAGTGTCGTTAGCTGAAGGATCTCAGGTTGTCAGGATCTGTGGACTTCCAGCAGATGAGCCAGCTGTAGCAGGGCCAAGCATTGACAGATCAGGTGGTTTGTCCATGACCCATGGCACAACCACAGGAGTGCTCCTGGCTGTGGCTCAGAATACCTGAGCAAATCGCAGAAGATCTGAAGCAAATCTCTGAAAGGCCACATCAATGTGGATTTGAGAACTAAATGTGGGCAAGGTCCCTGGAATGAAGTCCATTAATCAATGCTGTTTACCTTCTGTGCTATGAGAAGCAGGGTGATAAATTACTTTTTCCTTCTTGACCTCCAAGACTGCTTATAGAGATGAGACACTCTAAAAGAATTTGCAAAATTTTTGTAAATTTTTGAACCATTATTACTCTGTTTCTTTTTACCCAGTGTTATCACCACTACCATCTTATCTCTTGCTTCTTGGCATCTCCGGCATTTCAATTTTCTTGTGTGCCCCAACCATTTTTCAAAATAAATATACAGACTGGAATGGGTTAAAATGAGGCAGAAGTTGAGGCCAGGGAGCCAGAGTGATAGTACAGCGGGGAGGGTATTTGCCTTGTATGTGGCCAACCCAGGTTCAATCCCGGCATCCCATATTGTCCCCTGAGCACCACCAGGAGTAATTCCTGAATGCAGAGCCAGGAGCAACCCCTGAGCATCGCCGGGTGTAACCCAAAAAAAAAAAAAGAAGAAGAAGTTGAAGCAAGAAAATGTTTCTGGGGCCTGGAGCAATACTATAGTGGGTAGGGCATTGACCTTGCATGCGGCTGACCTTAGTTCAATTCCCAGCATCTCATATGGTCCTCTGAGCATAGATAGGAGTAATTCCTGAGTGCAGATCCAAGAGTAACCCCTAAGCATTGCTACATGTGACCCAAAAAAGCCAAAAAGAAAAAAAAGGAAATGTTTCTGTGTGGGTGACTGTCTTTTATGGATTAGTTGATTTTGAAATTATCTCTTAGAGATATTAGTCAAAAATTCCAACTTTACTTTTTTAACATGACTTTGTTTTGCTTTTTGTTTTATTTACCATGAAGTTTATTAAAAGATTATCATGTCTTTGTTATAAAGATAGGGGCTAGAGCAATAGTACAGCAGTGAGGGTGTTGGTCTTGCACACAGCTGACCGGGTTCGATCCCTGTCTTCCCATATGGTCCCCGAGCACTGCCAGGACTAATTCCTGAGAACAGAGCCAGGAGTAACCCCTGAGCATCTCCAGGTGTGACCCAAAAAGTCAAACAAACAAAAAAGCAGACAGACAGACAGTCAGACAGATAGACAGACAGATACAGACAGACAGACAGACAGACAGACAGACAGACAGACAGACAGACAGACAGACAGACAGACAGACAGACAGACAGACAGACAGACAGATAGATAGATAGATAGATAGATATATAGATAGATAGATAGATAGATAGATAGATAGATAGATAGATAGATAGATAGATAGATAGATAGATAGATAGATAGATAGATAGATAGATAGATAAACTAATAAAAAATGAATAAGCAAATAAATGAATGAATGAAGATATAGTTAGTATTGAACTGGAGAGATCATTCAGTCAGTGAAATGCTTGCCTTGTACTTGGTAGACTTGGTTTTGATCCCCAGCAATGCTTATGGTCCACTGGGCTCTCAAGTGTGATCCCTGAATATAGAGCAAGGGAGTAAGTCCTGAGCACTGCCGAGTATGACCCAAACTCCCTACTACATATGTGTGTATACATTCATACTCACATATATAGTACTGAAGATAATATGTGTATATGCTTACATACACACTTACAGTACTAAGATAATTCTCTTTTAATATCTATAGGAGACACTGAGTATATAACATAGGCCTGAGGGCAGCTCAGAGAAAATATGTCGAGTCTTCTACTTGTGATGAAACCAAGCCCAGGTCCAAATCAATGAAGAGTGGACAGAGGGAGGTCCTGCTGGTCAGGAGTGAGAGGATTCTGGTGGAGGTGCTGAATTGTGTCATGTCAGCTGAGTGCCTGCAGCTTATCACTGAAGCTCTCTGCATCTTGGATACACACCCTGCACAATCCAGGTGATCATGGCTTTGCCTCATTCTTTTTGTTAGTTTGTTGTTGTTGTTGTTGTTTGGTTGTTCTGGGGGCCACACCCAATGGTGCGCTGGTGTTATTCCTGGCTACACACTCAGGAATTACTCCTGGCAGTGCTTTGGGGACCACATGGGATGTCAGGAATCCACCTGGTCCTACATGTGCAAGGCAAATGCCCTACCGATCATTGTACTATTGCTCAGACCCAAGGCTGTGTGCCATTCTTTGGAGCCCAACAATAGAATCCAGCTCCATAGTCACTTGTCACTTGTCTTTCCATTGTTCATAGATTTGCTCGAGCAGGCACCAGTAACATCTCCATTCATTGGGAATGAGGTCCATTACTGTTACTGTTTTGGACATATCCAATATACCACGGGTACCTTGCGAGGAGGCTCTACCATGGCTCGGACTCATCCCAGGGGGCCCAGTCTTTTCTATGTCAGGCCATCAACCATCCAGGGCCCATGGGGCAGAGCCCTGGATGTAGACAAGTATGTCTCCTGTCTGCCACCTGTCGACGCAGCCAGGCACTGCAGCCACACCTGCAACACCTCAAGGGACAAGCCAGCTCCATAGTCCATATAGCAAATACTGCCCTTGTCAAATCCTTTACCTTGTGACTGGAGCTATAGTACAGAGGTAGGGTGTTTGCCTTACGCGCTCGACCTGGCATCCCATATGACCCCCTGAGCATCACCAGAACTAATTTCTGAGTGCAGAGCCAGGAGTAACTCCTGAGCATCACTAAGTGTGACCCAAAATAAAAAAATAAATTCTGCCCTTGAGACAAGCATCTGGGAGCTTGTGCCCTTCTCAGACTGCTTTGCTTTCTAGGCAGCTCTCCAGGAACCCACATTCCAAGGCAGGCTCAGAGTGTGGGAATCACCAGGTGTTTGAGTCCCTAGTCCCAGGGAAAATGATAGCAGACACCCTGACTGCCATCCCTAGTGTCCAAGAAGGGTGAGCGTGAGGGCAGAGGACTGAGGTGTGGAACACAGTCAGGTGTTTTCAGCCAATGCTTCTGCCATTGCCACTCCCAAGACACAACTCCAGAGCGTCTGAGAATTCTAAACTTCCCAAGTTCTTTCAAAGCCAGAGATTGTGTGTTTTATGTGTCAACTTGCACAGGCCCCATAACCAGAAACTCAAATAGCACTGTATATGTTACTTTGAAGGTATTTTGTTTAGATGAGATTAACATTGAAATCAGTAAACCTTGAGTAAAGCAGATTAGCCTCTTAATGTGAGTGGTCTTCCTCTTATCAGTAGCTGGCACTCAGAAATGAAGGCCAGGCAGAGAGCTCAAGGGCTGGGACACATGCTTTGCATTCTGGAGTCTAAGGTTTGATCCCTGGCACAACATGATCACAAGCACGGAACTGAAGGACCGCTGGCTATGCTCCAAAGCACAAAAAGCAAACAAATAAGAACAAAGACTTGGTTTCCCGAAGGAAGGAAGGTTCCGTCCCAGGATCTACAATAAGAATCCTTTCCTACTGGCCTTCTCTAGAGATTTTGGGCACAGACATGCTAGTCTACATATCTCACAGCTACATGAGCCAATCTCTCATATCTTTCTCTCTCTCTCTCTCTATATATATATATATATATATATATACATACATATACATATATATAAATGTGCCTATAGACATCATAGATTTTATCTTATCTTTTTGTTTGTTTGGATGGGCTACACCCTCTTTAAAGGCTACTCCTGGCTCTGCTCACACCCAATGGTGTTTGGGGTGTTAGTGCAAAAGTGGACTTTTCTGAGCTAGTGTGTTCTTGAGAATTGCATGAAACTTTCACATATAAAACTCAGAAATTTGAAAGCTAGAAATTATTTTACAGTGTAAGTATGTGGATCTGAGAACCTCCCATATGTCAAGGCCTCTTCCTTACCCATGTATGATGTAACTGTTCTGCCTTACACTGTCCAGTTTGGGTTGTGATTTCCATAATCTTGTTGCTGGGCTTCTCTTTGACTGTGCCCAAAGGTAATTTTACCTTTTCTTAGTTTCCAGTCATGGGCAAGATCTCTGTGCTCTGTTTCTGGGCCTCTCAGCCATTCCCCAGCAGTTCCTGTCTCCCTAGCTTTCCTGCTCCGGTGAAATCTGTCTCTCTTGAACACTTATCTGCCAGAGGGAGATAGAGGCACTGGTAAGACTTCCTTTTATCTGCTTCTATCTCCCACCCAGATATCCCATCATATGCTTGGATTGGGTACCTTTTATAGGTACTGCCACCCCAGCAGAGCCTCACAACAAGCCAGACGACCCCCCCTGACTCCATGGGGGCCGCCGCTTTCCACATCCAGACTTCTTTCTGGAGTTGGGTCACAACTCCACCCAGCAGACCAGACTATCACAGCCCGGATCATTGACACCCACCCTGCAGCAGTTTTTTTCAATCCGGCCCAGGTATGCTGAACCAGAGACTCTCATACATGGGGCAGAGCTGCTACTTACTCTCCCTGTGCCCAGCTGCTTATGAGGCACCCGGGAGGCATGGCGGGTTCTAGCCCTGGACTGCCACCCCAGCAGAGCCTCACAACAAGCCAGATGACCCCCCGACTCCATGGGGGCCGCCGTTTTCCACATCTGGACTTCTTTCGTCACAACTCCACCCAGCAGACCAGACTCTCATAGCCCGGCTTAGCAGCTGCGCGGGTTCATCAATAATTGCTTTATTTAGAGGTGACTACAAGAGTATGCCACCCGCACGGCAAGCCTGGCAAGATGCTCGTGTCATATTTGACATGCCAAATACCAGTAACATTTATATTAGGTCATTCCCATGACCTAATATAATGTCTTGAGGCTCTTTATGTTCCTGGAGCAAGCGGATGCCTTTGGGTTCTACTAGCATGAGACAGGACATATGGAGATATTACTGGTGCCCGCTCTAGCAAATAGATGATCAGCAGGAAGATAGTGATAGTGATAGTGACCTTTTATAGGTGAGAGTTAAACGGACCAGCAAAATTCACCTGGTTCCAACCTTCCATTCATGCTGAGTCTGGGGGCTGGCAGAGCTGAGGATTGAACTCTTGTCTCCTGCATGCAAAACACATGCTCAGCTTGCTCCACTGTTTTTCTGATCCCTGGTATTAACTGACATAGATTCCGTTTCTCTAGACTATTCTAATACAAAGGTTTAATTACCACTTGATTTACAGAGAAATCAAGAAATCTCTTGATTTAAGAGACATATTAGACAAATAAGTTTTTCTTTTTCTTTTTTTCTTTTTTTTCTTATTGAATCACCATGAGATAGAGCATTACAAAATTGTTCATGATTGGTTTTCAGCCTTACAGTGTTCCAACACCCATCCCTCCACCAGTGCACATTTCCCAACACCAATGTGCCCACCCACATCCCCCCCAACCTATCTCTATGGCACTCTCTCTCTCTCTCCTTTTGCTCATTGTAATTTGCAATACAGACACTGAAAGGTTAACATTTATATCCCTTTACCTACTTTCAATACTGAATTCTAGTCTAACACGACCATTTCCAACTATTATTGTCAAACTGTTCCCTTATGTAGCTTACTTACTCTCTGTCCCTCACACACTTGTGGTAGATTCCAACCATTAATAAGTCCTCTTGGGGCCGGAGTGATAGCCCAGCGGGTAGGTCGTTTGCCTTGCACGCCGCCGGCCTGTGCCGGCCGGGTTCGATCCCTGGCATCCCATATGGTCCCCGAGCACTGCCAGGAGTGATTCCTGAGTACAGAGCCAGGAGTAACCCCCTGAGCGCCGCGGGTGTGACCCAAAAAAGGAAAAAAAAAATAAGTCCTCTTGGCCCCTGTTTTCCCTGGCCTTGGATATTAGTCTCATACTGTTTTTTATTTTCGGTTTTATTTTATTTATTTATAACTTTTTGGGTCATACCAGGTGATGCTCAGGGGTTACTCTTGGCTCTGCACTCAGGAATTACTCCTGGCAGTGCTTGAGGACCATATGGGAAGCCAGGGATCGAACCTGGGTTGGCGGCATGCAAGGTAAACACCTACCTGCTCACTATCACTCCAGCCCTTATAGGCAAATTTCATGACTTTCATTTTCCTAATATCTTCATATTATTCCATTCTGCAGATGTATCATAGTTTCTTTATTCAGTCTAGAATTGTGTTATTTGACTCCCCATTTGCTCACTCACAGATGGTTAAATATATATCAGGGTTGTGGAGTACTGGCAGGAATAATTACTGAGTGCAGAGCCAGGAGTAACCCCTGAGCATTGCCAGGAGTGACCCAAAAAGCAAAAAAAATGTTTTTAAATTTAATTTTATTTATTTATTTTTTGCTTTTTTGGGTCACACCTGGTGACTCTCAGGGTTACTCCTGGCTCTGCACTCAGGAATTACTCCTGGCGGTGCTCAGGGGACCATATGGGATGCCTGGGATCGAACCCGGGCCGGCACAGACCGGGCTGCATGCAAGGCAAATGCCCTACCCACTGGGCTATTGCTCGGGCCCCTAAAAATTTTTAAATTAAAAAATTTATGTATCACTTGTCTTCCCATTATGCATCAATTTGCTCGAGCGGGCACCAGTAACATTTCCATACATCCTGTTGCAAGCAGATGCCCAAGGGCATCTGCTTGCTCCAGGAACAGGAAGAGCCTCAAAACATTCCTTCCGATAATGGGAATGAGGTCCATAATTTATACTGGTTTTTGGCATAGCAAATAAAATATGATATGATTTTATTTGATATGCCAAATAAAAATTTATCAAATAAAAATTTGGCATGTCAAGTATATATATATACACATATATATATATATATGTATATATATATATATATATATATACACACACATATATATATATATACACAGAATCAGGGTTGAGCCAAATGTGTTTCCAAGTCTCATTTGTGGTATCTTAAATATGAGCACCTTAGCTACATATAGCTAGCACTATGTGATGTAGTTTGTTATTTTTTATTTAGTTTTAGATCATATCTGTTGGTGTTAAGGGCTTACTCTTGTTTTACTCCTGGCTCTATGCTCAGGGATTGAGATTGGGGCAGGCAGGTGGGGGTCTATGGGGCTTTGGAAACCATATGCTAGGTGTACCATCTTTCCAGCCTGGTTTATTCATTTATTAGTTAGTTGTTGGTTGGTTTTGATATAAGATCTTTAAAAATACGGATGAGGGGCCGGAGGCGATAGCCCAGCGGGTAGGGCGTTTGCCTTGCGCGGCCGGCCTGTGCCGGCCTGAATTCAATCCCGGCATCCCATATGGTCCCCGAGCACCGCCAGGAGTAATTCCTTAGGGCCGAGCCAGGAGTAACCCCTGAGCATCGCGGGTGTGATCCAAAAAAAAGCAAAAAAAAAAAATACCGATGAATCTTAAATATACATTAAATAATACAGATGAATCTATAATAGAAGAATACCTGAGGTTGCAGTATGATGCAGTGGACCATAGTTTTAATAAAGTCACTTGCTTTTCCTTTTTTGGTTTTGGGGTTTTTCCTGACTCGAAGCTTCAAGGTCTGTGTATTTGAGAATAAAACCTATCTTTAGTATGAAAAATACATGCTCCAGTGTTTTGGTCTGTCACCCCAACTCCAGCCTTCCAGCTCAATCCTGACTATCACTCATTAATTACATTCATAGGCATGATCTTGGACGACTTCCTTTTGTTAAAGGTAGATGGGTCTGGGTGGGGAGGGGGCTAGAAATGTACTTTTGGAAAAAAAAATACTTAAGGGAAGATTTCCTAGCTCTGAAGTAGCCCAAGCGCATGAAGACCACACCCCTTTGAAATTCAAATCCTGAGCTCTTTGGAGAGGAGAAACTGAGGCACCATTCAGAGAAGGGAAGACCCTTCAGTAAAGGAGAAGCTACAGATAAATCTGAGATTATGCAGAAAACCAACAGAGCAAGGATGAGTTTCTGAGATGACCATCAACAGTGCAAGACTTTCTTAGGACAATGCCCAGATTAATTTTATTTTTTGCTTTTTGGGTCACACCCAGCAATGCTCAGGGGTTACTCCTAGCTCTGCACTCAGGAATTACTCCTGGCAGTGCTCAGGGGATCGTATGGGATGCCAGAGATTGAACCCGGGTCGACCATGTGCAAGGCAAACGCCATACCTGCTGGACTATCGCTCCGGTCCCAAATTAACTTTTATGTAAGCAAAATTCCAGAGACAACCATTTGGAAAAACTGTATATATATAGAAGCTCCTTGCAAAAGACATTTGGGGGCTGCTTTTTGAACATGTATCTCACTTGTTTATGTTTCTCTGCTTGCTCGGGTACATTCTGTCTCTCTTCAACACTTATTTCTCTCCTCTCATATATTTTTTAAATATTTATTCATTTATTTGCTTCTTTGTGTTTGGGGGGGTCACACCCAGCAATGCTCAGGTGTTATTCTCAGCTCTGCACTCAGAAATGACTCCCAGTGGTGCTTGGGAGAGCATTTGGTATGCTGGGGATGGAACCTAGCTCAACTCTGTGAAAAGCAAGTGCCCAACCTGCTGTATCTTTCCTGCCCTTCCTCTCATATCTTCCTAAGAAAGTTATTTTCAGGAGGGGAGGGAAGTCCACCCGTCAATGCTCAGGGGTTACTCCTGGCTCTGCACTCAGGAATTACTCTTGGCAGTGCTCAGGGCATCATATGGGATGCCAGGGGATTGAACTCGAAGTGCTTGCGTAAAAAAGGCAAATGCCCTACCCTCTGTGCTATCGCTCTGACCCTTTCTAAGCAAGTTTTATTTGATAAAAACTACTTTGCTTCTAGGGGCCAGAGCAATTTTCAAAACTGGTGCTTTTGTGTTCTTCAGATGGATAACGGAGGAGTGGAGGAGTGACAAGATCATATGGTAGATCAGCCTGTAATTCTATAAGAAACTTCCATAGTATTTGCTATAGCAGCTGAACAAATTTCCTTTCCTGTTAATAACACACAAACACACACACACACAAACCACACACACACATTGTATTTGCCTTCCTGGAGATTCACAATGATATCACTGAGCCTCTGAGATTGGGTTGAGCTCAAAATATTGAATGGTTCACATCGTATTTTTTTCCACATGAACATCTACTAATTTTACCATAAGTATTTTGAAAAATACTCTTTGTGGAAATGCATGCATATGCAACATTCTATAAACATTATTTAGCTGTTTTGGGAGTCTTAAAGGATTTTTATGCTTTTTAAAAATTATTAATTCCCTTAGAATCTACAGCCATTTGTGTTGAAGCTATTCATGCTTTCTGGTAGAACAGGTTTTATTTCTTAAATTCTTATTCTTTTTTTATTTTGCTTGGCCTTTTTATTTTGTCACACCCGCCGCTCATCAGTCACTCCCGGCTCTGCCCTTAGGGATCACTCCTTCTGGGGATGGAACCTGGGGCGGACACATGTAAGCTGTATGTACCTCACCTGCTGCACTTACTCTTTAACCAGTACAAACACACATATACTTTTACAATGAACTGTTCTAAATGAAGGGAGGCTCATTAAAGAGATTGGATCATTAAATGAGAAGAAAGACTAAGGGCCTCCAGGGGTAGCTCAAATGCAATCCTCAGAACAACCACCTGTGCCAAACTCCAACCTGGCAGCTTCTGGGGACAGAGCAGGTACAGAGGGGAGAGCGTTTGCCTTGCTCGCGGCTGACCCAGGTTTGATCCCCGGCATCCCATATGGTCCCGAGCACTACCAGGAGTAATTTCTGAGTTCAGAGCCAGGAGTAACCCCTGAGCATTGCCTGGTGTGAGCCAAAAAAGCAAAAAAAAACAAGACAAAACCAAAAAAGTGCAGCTCTTGTGTCTGTGCCCCCACACTGAAGGTGTGTTTGAGCTCCTCAGTTGAAGGGTTTCAGGCCCCCAATCAATACCTTTAAACGATGTGTGCTAGCAGAAACACCATCTGCACTTTTTTTGTTTATAGCAGCACTATTCACAAAAGCCAGAATCTGGAAACAACCAGAGTGTCCGAGAACTGATGACTGGATAAAGAAAGTGTGGTACATCTACACAATGGAATACCACGCAGCTGTTAGGAAAACGAAGTTATGAAAATTGCCTATAAATGGATGGATATGGAGAGGAGAATGTTGAGTAAAATTAGCCAGATGGAAAAGAACAGATATAGAATGACTGCATTTATTTGTGGGATATAAAAAAAATGGCATGATACCAATATCCAAGTCCAGACAAAATATGGATCAGGAGGTCTTGTCAGTGGGTGGAATCTACCACAAGTGTGTGGGAGTCAGAGGTTAGGCAATACATAGAAAGAAACAGTGTACTAATAATTATTGTAAATGATAATACCAGCTGTAGAACTGAGCATTTAAAGTAGGCAAAAGGATATACATGATAACCTCTAACTGTATGTATTGCAAGCCACAGTGTGTGTATATGTGTGTGTGGTGTGTGTGTGTGTGTGAGAGAGAGAGAGAGAGAGAGAGAGAGAGAGAGAGAGAGAGAGAGAGAGAGAAGAGAGTGGGAAATGAAAATGACCTGTCATAGACGCAGCTGGGAGAGGGGGAAAATCATGGGACATTGGTGGAGGGAAATGGGCACTGGTGGAGGGATGGGTGCTGGAGCACTGTATGACTGAAACCCAAATATGAACACTTTTGTAACTGTATATATCACAGTGGTATAATAAAAATTAATAAATAAAATAAATAAAAGATGTGTGTGCATCACACAAGTGCAACAACCAGAATGTGTGGAAGCGTCATCCTGGCAAGCACATGAGCAATCCACAGTGAAAGAAGCTCAATCCTGCGGCCAGCAGGGGAGATGCTGATCTTACACACAGCCCACCTGGGTTCAGCCTCTGGCACCTCATATGATCCCCAAGCACTGCCAGGAGTGACTCCAAGCATAGAACCAAGAGTTCTGAGTGCTGCTGGGCGGCCTTGAAACAAACATAAGAAAAAAAATGCAATGTTAAGAGAACATTGCAGCTGACTTGTGGAGCCCTACACGGACCTCAGACCCTGGGCGAGCACCACAACTAACAGTGCAAGCACCGCAAGGGATTGGAGGAAGCATGACCTGGGATTTTGTTTTGTTCTAAAAAATCGGGGCTGACAGTGTGTGTGTGTGCGTGTGTGTGTGTGTGTGTGTGTGAGAGAGAGAGAGAGAGAGAGAGAGAGAAGGAAAAGAGGAATAGTGATGCCTGCTATAGAGGCAGGCTGGAGGAGGGGGAGGAAATTTGGGATATTGGTGGTGGGAATAGGGCACTGGTGGAGGGATGGGTGCTGGAAAATTATGAACATCTTTTTAATTGTGTATCGCACGGTGATATAATAAAAAATTAAAAAAAAAGAAAAACAAAAGGAACCCCCCAAAAAAAATAGGGGGCTGGAGTGATAGTCCAGCAGGTAAGGCATTTGACTTGCACGCGTCTGACCGGGTTTGATCCTGGCATCCCATATGGTATATGGTCTCCTGAGCACTGCCAGCAGTAATTCCTGAGTGCAGAGCCAGGAGGAACCCCTGAGCATTGCCAGGTGTGACCTAAAAGCCAAAAAAATTTTTTGAAAAAAATATTTGGGAAACAACTGCCAATTTTGAATAATCTGTATGTTCCAATACTGTTGTATGATAGTTTCTTGTTTTTTTTTTTTTTTTTCAGGTCACACCCAGCAGTGCTCAGGGGTTACTCCTGACTCTGCACTCAGGAATTAGTCCTGGCAGTGCTCAGGGCACCATGTGGTATGCCAGGGATTGAACCTGGGTCAGCTGCATGCAAGGCAAGCACCCTTCCTCCTGGACTATCTCTCCAGCCTGAAATTTAGTTTCTTGAATGTCTGTTTTTATGCAATACACACCGAAATATTTAGGTGAATATTTATCATTACTTCAGCTTCCTCCCATCAAACAACATTCAGAAAAATCTATGACTTAACAGAGTCCAAATATGGATAATCTTAAGAGTTGCATATCCAGTTGAAGGATATGCAGTGATGTTTTGATGCAATTTTGGACATGTTTCTTTTCTTTGCTTTGCTTTGCTTTTTTTTTTTTTTTGCTTTTTTTTGGGTGACACCCTGCAATGCTCAGGGATTTCTCCTGGCTCTGCACTCAGGAATTACTCCTGGAGGTGCTTGGGGGACCATATGGGATGCCGAGGATCTAACCTGGGCCTGCACAGGCCGGCCGAGTGCAAGGCAAACGCCCTACCCGCTGGGCTATCGCCCGCCCCAGGACATGTTTCTTGATGTATGAAGTTATGAAAAGTTATGTATGTGTTCCTAGATGTCCTCAGAGCACCTAGAAAAGGTCTGGCCGCTCAGGAATTAGACTTGGGGCAGAGCAGATACCAGACCCTGAGGTTAGCTTGATTTGAGGACACAGGAGCTCTCACAAAAGATCCAGAGAGGGCAGGAGGACACTTGGAATTGGGAGAGCAAACAAAAATGCACCCACAAATGGTTCTCCCTCCTGCCTGCAGACAGCCCCCGTATGCCCAGAAACCATGTTAAGGAATCCAATGACAGGAGACAATTATTTTTGCATTTTTGATGATGTTGGTTTAATGACCATGAGCACATTCTTAGTTAGCATTAATTATATTATTAATTTGATTATTCTAGTCTTAACTAAAATAATAAAATCAATTGTTATTGCTTTTAATGCATTTGTGATTTGGCCCTGTTTACAATTTTTTTGTTCCTTCATCATTCCTAAGAAGGACTCAGTCTTGATTTAGGCCTATTTGCTTTTATATGTGCTGTGACGCTCTGTGGTATTTAAGAGGAAGGCGGAGTTTTGTAGAAGCCTTGATAGTCTGTTTAATTCAGGCTTTGATGTTGTTCAGACAGAAGGGTGAACCCAGGGCGTGCTGCTGAGGTGACACTGGGAAGTCCCCTGCCTTTATTTTTTTTATTTTTTTGCTTTTTGGGTCACAGCAGGAGACTTTCAGGGGGTTACTCCTGGCTCTTCAATAAGGAAATAAGGAATTATTCCTGGTGGTGCTTGCGGGAGCGGGAGTGGGGGGGGGGGGGGATATGGGATGCCAGGGGTTGAATTCAGTAGGCCACATGCAAGGCAAATGCCTTACCTGCTGTGCTATCGCTTTGGCCCCAAGTTCCCTGCCTTTATAAAGTCTTTCCTCTCTCTCTCTCTCTCTCTCTCTCTCTCTCTCTCTCTCTCTCTCTCTCTCTCTCTCTCTCTCTCTCTCTCTCTCTCTCTCTCTCTCTCTCTCTCTCTCTCTCTCTCTCTCTCTCTCTCTCTCATTGTGAGAACTAATTGTGGCATTAGTATAAACAGACTTTCCCCAGATCCTGGCTTGTGACCGAACGCCTCAGAGTCCAGTCAGTAAACACTCCTGGTTTCCTGTGAAGAATCTGAACAGAAAGTTGAGGAGCTTCTCACCTGCGATCAGTGTGGAGAACTACTGTGGCAAGGGCCTCGGGTCTGTGGATGTGCTGACAAGTGTCACAGGGGGGTCCGGGAAAAGTAGCTTAGTGCTAAAGTGCTGTCTCCCATAGCCGAGGCCCAGGAGAGCCCCAGCGGCAGTAAACAACAGGTACACAATCCATATCCGTGCTTACAAATGTTCACACATATACACATGCATATACACACAGATATGCAGTAACACACATATACACATATTCACATATATACATACACAAATGTGTATGCACGTACATAGACTCTTGGGACATGCCCACAGACACCTATATTCACACATCTACACACAGATACACATGCATGCACACATACATGGTTATTCACACCATTGTATGCACACATATACACAGACACATGCATGCACACAAATAAACAGGCACACTCTAACACAGAGTTGCACACTCATCCACATGCACACACATATACACAACTACACATATGAACAAGCACATGCGTACAGACGCCAGCACACACAAAGACAACACAAACAAGTGTCAATGGAGTATCTGGATTACTTGCGCTCTTCCTACAAATTCAGCCAACAGGAATATACCAACAATCTAGAAGGATCCTTGAATGGGGGTCCCCGGGTGGCCCATTCCTGCCCTGTATGGAACCATAAATTTAACTCTGGTGCTCCCCATATTACCAAGTGAAATCCTTGGTTGCCAGCTGAGTGCACTTCACACATGGGAGTGGTACTGCACGTACATGGTAACAACAGAGGAAGGGAAGGGAAATTTATATCAAGGGCAAAAGTAAAGAACGAAAGTGTTTCAGCGAACAGAGGCGGTAGGAAAGTGTAGGCTGATGTGAAAGGGACAGACATCACCCATCTCATCTGCAGGTGCCGCCGTCAGCCTGTGATGTTGTAGATCAGAGCTGAGGGAGGATTTCCTTGAGGTCAGGTGTTTCCCTTTCTAATTCCTAACTCTAATGCACAGCCAACTGACTTCTAAGTACCAAGCCATTGTTTCTCAGAGGAACACAGTGCTTGGCCCTGGTCCACCTCTGCTCACCACATAGTTGCCGGCCGATGGGTATATCACCTTGTTTTAAATGTCTTGTTTCTTAGTATATGGTTTGCACAAGAACAGCAAAGCCTAGAATTAAACAGCCAATCTTCACAGTATTTAACTAAAGCACCATAATTTATGCCTGGTGAAAGCTTAGCTAACACACATTGCTTCTCGACAGGAAAAACCTCTGTACTGAGTCTCTGTACTTAGAATAAGGCAGCACTTCAGGACTATGCATGGGACACCCTAGACAGCAGAAATAGCAACTCAAGGCACAGAAAATGAAAAGAATGTGATACTATACATTCTTTTCCCTTGTCCCAAACGACAAGGACACAGTCTGAGCTTACCTTTGTGAACTCAGCCGCTATCTGTGCACAGCAACTGACCCCCTGTCCATCAGTAACTGTGAATGTGTGTGAGTATTGATTTGGAGGGTTGTTGCCCACCAATGAGGGAAACCAGCTCTGCTGACAACAAGCAGGGACTATTCAGAAAGCAAACAACGGAAGAAGTAAACGAAAAGCCAGGAGGAGACTCACATGCTCACTCCAGGTCAGCAAGACCAAAGTCGTGCTAAAGGACCTTCCAAGGGAAAACTGTTATTGCCAGTGGGAGCCACAAGACATGTTTGATCCTGTGCTTTGCTGATTTATGAACATGTGGGCACTATTTTGCCTCCTGGCCTCACTGATATATGGCTCTGAACAAGAATTTTACTATTTGCAAACATGGAATCAGAAAAACTCCGAATATTTATAGCTGATGCCATTTCTGAAAATTCTCCTTCTGACTTTCTCAACTGGAAGTTGAGGAAGTGAACTTCTTCGCTCCAGGGCCTGTTTTCACTGCCAAGGGAGGTGTTTTTCTTTGTAGGGATTTTGTTGTTGTTGTCATTAAAGTTTATTATTTTTTTCTTTGGGGTTACACCTGGTGGGGCTCAGGGCTTACTCCTGGCTCTGCACTTAAGAGATCTTTCCTGGCAAGTCTCAGCGGGATCGTTACATGGTGCTAAGGATAGAATCCCAATTGATCAAGTACAAGGCAAGCACCATAACTCCTGTATTATCTCTCTGGACTAAGCTGCCCCACAATTGAATGAGCCTCTTTTTTTTTAAAGGGGGTGCTTGTTGGGCCACACCTGGTGGTGTTCAAGGCTTTCTCCTAACTCCATGCTCAAGGGTCACTCCCAGTGGTGCTCAAGGACCATACCTGGTATCAGGGTCCCAACAATGGGACCACTGTGTGCCTTACCTATTGTGCCATCTCTCTGGCTTCTCAAGGGTGTTTTCATTGACTGCAACCTGTCTTTGATCCTACCATTCGGGCCCAGGTCTCAAGAGAGAACACGTGAGTGACCCAGGTTCAATCTCTCACACTCCAGATGGTCCCCCAAGCACTGCCAAGAGTGATAGTTGAACATAGAGCCAGAAGTAAGCCCTGAGCGCTGCTGAATGTGAGCCCCGCAAAACAGAGTAATCAGTGCAGGGTTGGGAGAGAGCTCAGAAGGCTAGAGTACATGCATTTATGCACAAGGCCTAGAGTTGATCCCTGGAACCACCATCCCCACCCACCCCCACACACACACACCTAAGACCTTGGAATGTGGCCTTGAAATCCCACCTAGTGTGTCCCATGTGACTCCCAGCACTGCTGAGCCTGAGCACTGAACCGTCACTAACTCTACCAACAGATGTGAAGAAACTGGCTTGTGAGCAGAGACAACCAGTTCTGAAGAGTACCGAAGTCTAAGTACCAACTCGTGCAGCACGTGCTACACAGCTGGTGCTCTAGATGTCCAAGAAAAAGGCGACTGTGAGCACTTTATGTCTTGAGTTGTGGATTTTAGTCTCTCTCTCTCTCCCCCACCCCCTTTCCTTTGAGGTACTGTGGCTTGCAATACTGTTACTCAAAGGTTATCATGTATATGCCTTTACCCCCTTTCAGCACTCAGTTCTTGTCCAGTGATCATTCCCAACTATCATTGCCATTGTGCCCTTCTCTGTCCTAACTGCCCTCTCCCCCCACTTTCGGAAAACCATGGAACAGTCCACCTAGCCTTTATTTCTATAGTATTTGGGTATTAGTCTCACGCTATGTTATGTTTTATAATATCTTGCAAATGTGTGTAATCATTGAAGGCCTGTCCCTCTCCCTCTGGTTCATTTCATTCAGCATGATACTCTCCAGGTCCACCAGGAATAATCAAGTTTCATAGCTTAAATTTTCCTGGTGGCTGCATAGTATTCCATTATGTAGATGTGCCACAGTTTGTTTTTATTTTTTTTGCTTTTTTGGGTCACACCTGGTGATGTTCAGGGGGTTACTCCTGGCTCTGCACTCAGGCATGACTCCTGGCAGTGCTCAGGGGCCATGTGGGATGCTGGGGCTAGAACTTAGGTCGACTATATGCAAGGCAAATGCCTCCCTGCTGTACTATCGCCTCCAGCCACAGTCACAGTTTTGTTTTGTTTTTTTATCCAGTTATCTGCTCTCGGCACTCGGGTTGTTTCCAGATTCTGACTATTGTGAATAGTGTTGCCCTGAAGACGGAAGCGCCAGATGGCTTTTCTGCATTGTTTTTGAGCTCATAGGGTATATTCCCAGAAGCAGTATTGCTAGATCATATGGAAGCTCAATTTCTAGGTTTTTAAGGAATGTCAATTTTTTTTTTTTTCTTTTTTGGGTCACACCCGGCGATGCTCAGGGGTTTCTCCTGGCTCTGTACTCAGGAATCACTCCTGGCAGTGCTCGGGGGGACCATATGGGTTGCGGGGATCGAGCCTGGGCCAGCACAGGCTGCGTCACAAGGCAAACGCCCTACCCTCTGGGCTATCGCTCTGGCCCCTCAAATTATTTTTTTTTAAATCAATCCCACCACCAGTCCCTTTATTCATTTATTTATTTATTTCTTCATTTGTTTGTTTGTTTATTTATTTATTTATTACTTTTTGGGTCACACCCGGCAATGCTCAGGGGTTTCTCCTGGCTCTGCACTCAGGAACCACTCCTGGCGGTGCTCGGGGGACTATATGGGATACCGGGGATCGAACCTGGGCTGGCATGGGCGGCCGGCGTGCGAGCAAATGCCCTACCCACTGGGCTATTGCTCCGGCCCCAGGAATGTCAAATTATTCTGGCAATAATTTGGTCCAAAAATCTGGACCATCAGGATTCCCACCAGCAATGAATGAGAGTCCCAATCTCCTCACATCTGCTCCAGCACTGGTTGTTCTTTTGAATGCGTGCAAATCTCTATATGATGAAATGATATCTCATTGCTATTTTGATTTGCATCTCCCTGACTGATTAGTGACTAGAGCATGATTTCATGTACCTTTTGGCCATTTGTATTTCTTCTTTGAGAAAGTTTCTGTTTTTCTTTTTGTTTTGTTTTGTTTTTGCTTTTTGATTTTTGGGTCACACGTGACAATGCTCAGAGGTTGCATTCAGGAATTATTCCTGGCAGTGCTCGAGGTATCATATGGGATGCTGGGGATCGAACCTGGGTCAGCCACGTGCAAGGCAAATGCCCTACCCGCTGTGCTATCGCACTGGCCCCTTGTCTTCATTTCTTCTCCCCACTTTTTGATGAGGCTGGATGTTTTTTTTCTTGTAAAAAAGTAGCTCTACTGGGGGCCAGAGCTATAGGCACTCTACCTTATGATAGGTAAGCCATTCATAAGCTACATTTTTGCTTTTTTTTTGGGGGTCACACCCGGCAATGCTCAGGGGTCTCTCCTGGCTCTGCACTCAGGAATCACTCCTAGCGGTGCTCGGGGGACCATATGGGATGCCGGGGATCGAACCCGTGCAGGCATGAGTCTGCCGCGTGCAAGGCAAAACGCCCTACCGCTGGGCTATCGCCCGCCCCATAAGCTACATTTAAAAAAAATATTTTGTTGTACCACCGTGAGGTATACAATTACAAAGATGTTCATGTTTGGGTTTCGGTCATACAGTGTTCCAGCACCCATCCCTCCACCAGTGCCCATCTCCTACCACCAATGTCCCCAATTCCTCCCCTCCCCATCCTTTATCTCTTCTCTCTCTCTCTCTCTCTCTCTCTCTCTCTCTCTCTCTCTCTCTGTGTGTCTCTCTCTGTCTCCCTTCTCTTACACATTGTGGATTGCAATACATACATTTAGAGCTTATCATGTGTATCTTTTCGCTTATATTCAATCACAAGCTACATTGTAAGGGAACTGCTGGTCTTCTAGTCTGTCAAAGGTGACAATGGCTGCCCTAGGAGATGGTGGGACAAGTGGATAATTGGACCAGGACTGTGGCCATTACCCTCATGAGGAACTGTAGATCAGAGATCATCGTAGCACCTCACAGTCACTGTGTTCTATGGACCGTCTCAGTATTTGCTATTACTCACACAAAGATCAAATTCACCCCCAGCTGCTTAGACTCTTGTAATAATTGTTTCAATGTTGTTCACTGTATCACTGTATCACTGTCTTCCCGTATAGCATCTATTTGCTCGAGGGGGCACCAGTAATATCTCAATACGTTCTGTCACATGCGAGATAGCCTAAGAGCATCAGCCCACTCCAGGAACATAAAGAGCCTCAAACCATTCCATCAAGTCATGGGAATGGCGTCTATAAATGTTACTGATATTTGGCATGTCAAATATGACACGGGTAGCTTGCCAGGCTCTGCCGTGCGGGTGGGATACTTTAGTAGTCACCTCAAAACTCAATGGGCACTGGTGGAGGGATGGGTGCTGAAACACTGAGCAATTATTGATGAACCGCACTGCTGCTTTGCGGCTACCGCGAGCCCAGCTGTGATCAGCTCTTCTGCTGGGTGTATCTCAGTGTTGTTGAATAGCTATTTAATTTTATTTTGGTGGGGGACATACCCTGCAGTTCTCAGGGCTTACTCTTGGCTCTGTGCTCAGGGATCACTCCTGATAGCACTTGGTGGACCATACATGGTGCTAAGGATAGAACCTGGGGTAGAAGGCAAGCGCCCTACTGACATACAATAGCCCCAAATATTTAATGATCTTATTCCTTTAATGATTATTAGTTAATTATCTTCCTTTTTCCAGGCCTGCTCCTCCCTCTCAGGCTGCCTGTCACTGGAAACCGGGGGCCCCTCTCTGCAGGGCGACAGGTGCCTTCTGCTTTCTGCTCAGCACTCCAAGGTGCTCCTCCTCTCTCTGGCCTGGGCCCCAGCAGTTGCCTCCAGCTTCTTGGGTCCAAGGGTCTGGGCTACAACCCGCTGCCCTGCCCTATCCCCTCATTTCTCAGGGTGGGGGCTGCAGTTCTGTGTGGGGTCCCCACTGGTCTGGCAGTCTCTGAGCAGGATTTCCGTGGGGCCATCAGGGTGGACTTCGCTTACTTTTTGGAACAGAGGGACAGTTTCTGGCCTGGGAGGGCAGTCCAGGCCCTGTGTTTTCTTTTTTTTTGCTTTTTTTGGGTCACACCCGGCAATACTCAGGGGTTACTCCTGGCTCTGCACTCAGGAATTATTCCTGGTGGTGCTCGGGGGACCATATGGGATGCCGGGGATCGAACCCGGCCGGCATGGGCCGACTGTGTGCAAGGCAAAAGCCCTACCCGCTGGGCTCCCCGCTCCCGGCCCAGGCCCTGTGTTTTCTCTGGTCAGGACCTACCGACTCAGCATGGGTGTCCATAGCACTGCTGGTGCCTGACACTGGGAGGAAGCGCCTTGGGGCCCTTGGAGGTGGCTCTGCTGTGTTCCCCCCTCGCCTCCAGGGTTCTCCTGCAAAGAGGCCCTGCTGCATCTTCTCCTTCCGCACTCTTCCTTCCTCCACCCTTGGCCTCACTTCTCACCACTTACTTCCCTTCAGCCACGGCTATCCACTGCGAAGTACCTGCATGCCCACCTCTTTCTCCCATCCTGGCGCATGTTCTGTCCAGCGGGGAAAAAGGTTTGCTCACATGAAACCATCCTGGATGTTCACAGCCCCCAGGGTCCCTTCAGGTGGACCAGTTGCTCAGGTGCCCCGGGGCTGTACTTCCTGTTGGATAACAAGGAGATGTAAGTGCACCTTCTCTAGCCCTCCCTGTCTTGGTGTTTCTTCCCTTTCCCTCCCAATAAAAACAGAAAACATTAAAATTAAAAAAAAGAAGAAGAAAAAGGCCAGAGTGTTAGTACAGAGGGGAGGGCATCTGCCTTGCATGCGGCTGACCCTGGTTCGATCCCAGGCATCCCATATTGTGTCCCCCAAGCACCATCAGGATTAATTCCTGAGTGCAGAGCCACTTGTAACCTCTGAGTATCACCAGATGTGACCCTCCGCCCCCCACCAAAAAAAAAAAAAAAAGAAAAAGAGAGGCCTGTACCATGATCCTGTGCTGGGGATTACTCCTGGAAGGGCTTGTGGACCATATGTGGTTCTGAGAATTGAACCTGAGTTGTTCACGTGCAAAGCAAGTGCCCTGCTGGCTGTGCTATTATTACTCCAGCTCCAAATATTTAATTTTCACTAGAGCCCCAAATATTTAATTATCCAGACACACGGCTGAGGTCCCAGGATACACAATGGTGCTTAGAGCTTCTCAACTTCTGGGGCAGGAGAGAAAGAACAGCGGGTTTGAGCCTTGCAGGCTTCACCCAGGTTTAATGCAGGAATCCCACATATTCTGTGCACTGCCAGGAGTGATCTGAGTGCAGAACCCCTGAACCCGCCTTGCGGCCCCAAAACGAAATAAAAAAAATCACGTGGATTTTCAGTGATGGCATCTGTATCTCAGTGTAGACAGTATTTACCTCCAGTGTAGACAGTAATTACCTCAGTATAGAGAGTATTTACCTCAATATAGACTGTACTAATGAGCTGTAAAAAGGACTAGAAGATGCTTTTTTTGGGGGTGGGAGTAAAATAGTTTTATTTGGGGGGACCCTACCGACTGTGCTGTGTCTCTGGTCCTAAAATAGTTTTATTTGGAAACATATCAGGGAAGAAATGACTAGGTGTGAGAGAGAACCTGGGCATCACCAGAGAAGAGCATTTCAGGAGGGCACGGGTGCCCCATGATGACGCCTCTGCGCCTGCGTTGACTATCTGCATATACATAAATATATAAGGAGACTCGCCCAGCAGCACTCCTGGGGAGGCGCCACTCCCTAAGCTTGAGGGTCAGCCCTGTAGTGCTAGACACGTAGGCACCTCCAAGTCTGTACTAGGCGGTGTGGAGGGCTCGGTGCCGGCGGTTCTTACTGAGCTCTGCACCCTCTAAAAAACGTTCTCTACCATGCGAGTCGCGCCCCTGGGTGCCACAGTCCTTCTCCCCGCAAATGCTCTGCGTGCCAGGCTCCTCTGGGTGCCAGGCACTGTCCCGCACGCAGGGTCCTCAGAGTGACAGTGGAAATGGCAACTTCTCAAATCCTTTCCAGGCTTGATTTCACGCAGGATACCTGGGTCAGGTACATCCCCTTCACCCCAGAGGAGATAGGATCCGCGGGGCCTCCATAAACACTTGATTTGGAGCCAAGATCCACCTTTGGGGGCGGAGTCGGTGTTGAGAGGGGGAACACACCCAGCAGTGCTCAGGGGGTTCCTGACTGCTCTGTGCTTAGGCGGTGCTGAGGGTCTCTATGCAATGCCAGGGATCGAACCCGGGTCAGCCTCGGTGCAATGCCAGCGCCTTAACCTAGGTGCGCGCTCTCGGGTCTCACTCCCTTCACACTGGAGAAGCGTGCGGGGGCCCTACTGAGACTCAGAGGGACCATGGCCTTCACCTGGGGGGCGACTCGTCCTCACTTGGGAGAAGCACTGCCCCGCACTCCCTTTGCTGACACCTGGGAGGATACTGGAGGCAAGGACAGGAGCCGAGCTCGTGGACATGCCCACGACCGACGTCCCGGGTGTCCCTGGAAAGATCCGCCTGAGCGTCTCTCCGGGCCCCGGGCTGCCGCGCCCTCTCGGCCACGCACCGGGACATTAAGGGTCTTCCAAGCTCTGCGCGACGCCGACAGCCATACCAAGCCCCGAGCCTGGGCCGGGGCCAGCCGGTCACTTCCCGCCCTGGGGCGCGGTATGCAAATCGGAGCGGCAGGAAGTCACTGGGACCTCTCGGCCGGGCCCGGCGACAGCCAGTTCTCTCTCCCGCGCCCGGCCGCCCGCCTGCAGCTCTGGCCGGCCGTGGGGCCCCGGGACGCCGCGCTGCAGCCTCCTCCCGCGGCTGGCGGGCGCCGAGCCTCCGCCGAGCCTCCAGCGCGGGCCCGCGGGCCGCCCCGTCGCGGATCCCAGCTCGGGTCACCGTGGAGCGCCGCCGCCCCGCAGCTGTCCCCGCGAGCTGGTGAGTGCGCCTCGGGGTGTGCGCGGGTGGACCCGCCGGAATCGAGGGCCGCGGGGTCCGGGACCGTCGGGGGCCGAGGAGGGGTGGCTGGGCGGGGCCCTCACTCCGCTTCCTGCCCGCCCACCGCACCCCGCCGCTACACCCCGAGACCCGCACCGTGCGGGGCGCGGGGACCCTGCAGGTGTCGGCTCCACCCGAGTCGCCGTGGGGGGCGCGGGAGCCAGTGGGCGAGGGCAGTGGCGCGGGGCTGGGAGGCGACGGGGACCTCCCCGAGGTGTACAACTGGGTCTCCCCCTCGGTTCTGAGCGACGGAGGGGTCCACCCTCTCCGCTCCCCGTGCTCAGGAGGCAGCGGCGCCCTGGGTGGCTTCTGGCAGGGAGGGGTTTGACGTCGAGGGGCTCAGCCTGCGTCTCAGCGGGCTGAGCCCGACGACCCCCTGGAGCTGAGCCCCAGGCCCTTCTGGAGCCGAGCCTGGGGACACACCCCAACCGATCCTGGAGACCCCCGCGGTCTGAGCACTAGGACCAGGCAGGCCGAGCCACCCCCACACCCCCAACCGAGCCCGGCGCCCCCGCAGGCCAAGCCTGGGTGCCCCTCACGACGAGGCGAACTTTGCAGCGCCTCCCCGCCCGCGGCCGCCGAGAGGAAACGAGTTATTTTAAGAATCCAGGGGTGCTTTCCTTGGCCTGGGGGAAGGGTGCTAGTGCCGGTTCCCACTTTCCCGAGCTATCCTGGCGCTCTGCAAGGTCCCCTCCTTGCTGTGCAGGCGGCGTTTTCTTCCGAATTGTTTGTGACTCCCAGGCGTTTATCGTCCTAACCCGCATGGCTCCGCCTGCGTCTCCCGGAGCGCCCGCGGGGATCCGGGGCCTGGCAGTGCAGAGTTCCCCAGCTGCGTTAAACACTGGCCTGCGGCTGGGACTCCTGTTTGCTTTCCCTCTCCCTGCAGAGGACGCATCTCCCCGCTGAGCTGTTTGGTGTGAGCAAAGCCCCGAGCCGAGGCGGTACTGGAGCTAGGGCCTCTTATCTGCGGCCTGAAACCCCGGGTGCCCAGAGCTTTGCAGCCAGACCGTTTGACACCCGTAGCTGCAGGTCTGAGAAGCCAGTTTGCGCGTCTGCTCCGGGGATGGCTGGCCCAGAGCAAGGCCGAGAGCAGTCCCGCCACCCCCACCCCTCCGCAGCCCCAGGACTTAGGAGTGGAGACGGAGAGGGCTGGGTTCCCTAGAGCAACTTGCTAAGTTCGCAGTCCTTTTCAGCCTCGGCCAGTCGCTGCTGAAATTGTGTGGCATTCTGTAAATTCCTAGTTTTCATTTAAAAGCACACCTTCCGAGGCTGGGAGGCGTTCATCGGGAGGGGCTACACTTAGCAGTGCTCAGGGTTTGTTTACTCCTGTCTCTGTGCTCAGGGTCACTCTTGGCAATGGTCAGGAGACCATATGTGGTGTAGCACCAAGCTGGGGTCTGCTGCGTGCAAGCACTGTACCCACTGAACTATATTTTTGGCTCCCCTCCAAGAGCTATTCAAGAGAGAAGTGATGGGGGGGTGGGGGGGTAGAATTACTCACTTTCGGGGCCGCAGCGATAGCACAGCCGGATAGGGCTTTTGCCTTGCTCACGGCCTACCCTGGTTCTATCCTTGGCATCCCATATGGTCTCCCTGAGCACTGCCAGGAGTAATTACTGAGTGAAGAGCCAGGAGTAACCCCTGAACATCGCCGGGTGTGACCCCCCAAAAAAAAAGAATTACTTTCAAAGTACTTAATTTCCATTCTATTCGATTTCAAAAAATAAATCTCTGCAACATTTGAGATTCCAACTGGTTCAACTGAACATAAGAATTGTAACTTAATAAAATTAAAGCATATTGCTCACCAAAACAGAAAAAAATCCCTGTACTGATTTGAAATGAGTACATAGCGTATATGTGCTCTCGTACCATTGAAAGTCACTGTGATCACTTTATTTATTTATTTTTGCTTTTGGGGTCACACCAGCGATGCTCAAGAGTTACTCCTGGTGGTGGTGATTGAGGGACATACGGGATGCTGGGAATTGAACCCAGATGGGCCGTGTGCAAGGCAAACACTCTCCCGCTGTGCTATCGCATTGGCTCTCAAAGTCACTAGGTGGGGGGGCGTTGATCAGTGACGTTGATCAGTGACGAATCAGCAGCAGAGCTGGCCTCAGACCCTGAAGCCTCCCTGAACTAAAATCATTTGAACTTCACAGTGGTTCTCACAGGCCAGACAGGAGACGATTGGCTAAGTGATATCTCAGACCGCTGATGTTGCAGGTCTATTGGTGGAGTCCTGGGCTGTGGTTCTGGTTTGATTTGATTTGCTTTTTTGTGTGACACCTGGCAAATGCTCAGGGGTTACTCCTGGCGCTCTGCTCAGGGATCACCCCTGGTGGGTTCAGGGGACCATACGGGTGCTGGGATCGAAGCTGGGTTGGCCATGTGCAAGGCAAATGTCCTAGACACTGTACTATCTCTGAAGCCCCTATGTGGTACCAATTTTAGAGTATTTTTTCACTTTTGCAGCCTTTGGGTCTGCAGAAAGTACTCAAATAAAGAGTTGATTTATTATTTAATAAATCTTTTTTTTTTTTTTTTTGTTTTTTTTGGTCACACCGGCAATGCTCAGGGGTTTCTCCTGGCTCTGCACTCAGGAATTACTCCTGGCGGTGCTCGGGGGACCATATGGGATGCCGGGATCGAACCTGGGCCGGCACAAGCAAGGCAAACGCCCTACCCGCTGGGCTATCGCCCCGGCCCCAGCATTTTGTTTTTATTTTGGGCCACACCTGACTGCTCAGGTCTTAATCCTGCCTCTTCTCAGGGGTTACTTCTGGGAGGCTTGGAGACCCTAGGTGGTGCTGGGCATCTAACTTGGTCAGCCACATGCAAGGCAAGTGCCTTATCTCTTATACTACCTTTCTTGTCTCTAGTAAGCTTTCTTTTTTTCTGATTTTGGGGCCATACTTGGTGATACTCCTGGCTCTGCACTCAGTAATTACTCTTGGAGGGCTCAGGGTTCCCATATGGGATACAAGGAATCTGACTCAGGATGGCTGTATGCAAGACAAGTGCCCTACGTATTGCACTATGCAGGCTCTAGGCAGTTTTTAAACAAATTATTATTATTATTATTATTATTATTACTTAAAAAGTAATAATAATAATAATAATAATAATAATATTATTATTATTATTATTACTTATTATTGGGCCACACCCAGCGATGCTCAGGGATTACTTCTGGCTCTGCACTCAGGAATTACTCCTGGTGGTGCTCTGGGGACTAGATGGGATGCTGCAGATTGAACCTGGATTGGCCGCATACAAGGCTAATGCCCTACATACTGTGCTATAGCTCTGGCCCCAGCATTCTTTTTCTTTTTCTTTTTTTTTTAAAGAGTCACGAGGGAATCCTTGTGTCCTTTGGTGACTGTGGACACTAAGCAGCTGGCTGCCCAGCACACGGAAGCAGTTTGACATGAACACTTGCTCTGCACTTGGGGAGAGGAGTTTCTTGACCTCAGACACTCTTCCTGCCCGGGAAGGGCGTCCTGATAGCTGCCTAGGTGATGTTTGTGCTGCCTTCCTCCAGAAGCCTTTGGCCCACTGTGGGGCTTATCAGTCGTTTGTTGGTTAACGTTGAAATGCTGATACTCTGCAAAGGGGATTCCTCCAGCCACTGCTAGAGCTGCCTTCCTGGGCGTCCTGGTGCGCTAAGCGCAAATGGCACAGTGCATCTCGTCTCGGCTGTAAAGGAAAGAGACTGCACCCATAGATGCACAGTGCGTACCCCACTTCCTGAGCAGCAGCAATGAGTAAGGCCCTGCTCCAAGCCCAAAGACTTACTATCTATCTTCACAGGGACCCTTTCGAAGACAAATAAAACAAAGGGGGACGGAGCAATGGCCCAGCAGGTAGGGGCGTTTGCCTTGCATCGCGGCCAGCCCATGCCGGCCGGGTTTGATCCCCGGCATCCCATATGGTCCCCGAGCACCGGCATCCCATATGGTCCCCCGAGCACCACCAGGAGTGATTCCTGGGTGCAGAGCCAGGAGAAACCCCTGAGCATTTCCGGGTGTGACCCCCAAAAAAAAAAAAAAAAAAGCAAAAAAAAATAAAACAAAGGGTAGGTGAGAGGAAGGGTTTTGGGTTTTTTTGTAGGGGGCGAGAATGGAGTGTCATAAATATTGAAAGATTTCTTCCAGCTACCTTCTCTCCTGATACTTGCTTGTGAAAGTTGGAGTTCACTCTTTCATCATTCCTCTCTTTTTTTTGCTTTTTTGGGTCACACCTGGCAGTGCTCCAGGCTTACTCCTGGGTGCTCTGGGGACCATATGGGATGCTAGGGATTGAAACTGGGTTTGCCGCATGCAAGGCATTCTCCCTACCCGCTGTGCTATTGCTCTGGCCCTTCTATCATCATCATTTCTAATATTTATTTTGAGGAAGCTCCCAGAGGGGAAAAGTCAGGGTATAGAAGAGTCTGCAAATCTGCCAATTGAGGAATTTTAAGTTTTGGAACAGGCCAATTTAAAGAGCTGGCACTTCTTTCAGGTATTGTTGATTCTGATTTGCTGAAAGTGCTCTCTCATAATTGATAATAACAAGTTTGAATGATTATTTGGTAGGTTTTGGCCAAAAAATCAAGTGGTGGAGGGCGGAGCGATAGTCCAGCGGGTAGAGCATTTGCCTTCGCGCGACTGGCCTGTGCCCGGCCCGGGTTCGATCCCTGGCATCCCCATATGGTCCCCTGAGCACCGCCAGGAAGTAATTCCTGAGTGCAGAGCCAGGAGAAACCCCTGAGCATCGCCGGGTGCGACCCAACAAGAAAAAAAAAATCAAGTGGTGGAACTTATAATGGCCTTTGTTCTTCATTCTTGGGCTTTTTGTTCAATATATTTCTGAGTTCACTTTCTCTTAGTTTTGAATAAGCTTTCTGTATTCCATATTTGCTACAAAACTTTTTTTTTTTTTTTTTTTTTTTGTTTTACACGCCGGTGATGCTCAAGAATTACTCCTGGCTCTTCGCTCAGTAATTACTCCTGGCAGTGCTTGGGGACCATATGGGATATCGGAGCGAACTGGCTTGCTTGGCCATGTGCAAGGCAAATGCCCTACCCACTGTGTTATCGTTCCAGCCCCCACAAAACTATTATTGTTGTTGCTGTGACTGTTGTGGTTGTTCTTGTGTTTGTAGTGATTTGTGATTGTTCTTAAGGTCATGATTGTGGTTGTCCTTGAGATTGTTGCGATTATTGTTGTGATTGTCATTATGGTTGTGTGATGGTAGTATTGATTGTAATTATGGTGATTGTGGTAGTATTAGTTTTGGTGGCAGTATTGACTGCAGTGGTTGAGGTGATTTTAGTGGAGGTGGTGTTGGTTGTATTGACTGTAGTGTTGCTTGTGGTGTGGTTGTAGTGGTACTTATGAGGGTTTGTAGTTGCGGTAGTGGTAGGCTGTGGGGTGGTGGTAGTGGTTATGGTTGTAGTGGTGGTTGTGGTTATTATGGTAATGGCGGTAATGGCTGTAACTGTAGTGGTGGTGATTGTAGTGTTATAATTATGACTGGTGGTAATGATGGTTGTGGTATTTATGAATTTAGTGGTGGTGGTAGTTGTGGTTGTGTTGACTGTAGTGATGTAGTTTTTTGTGGTGGTGGTGACTGCTGTGGTTTCTGTGGCTGTATAATTGTTTCTGGGATAGTTTTGTTAGCTGTAGTGATGGTTCTGGTGGTGGCTGTAGAGGCGCTTATAATAGTTGTGGAGGTACTGTTGATTGTGTTGGCTGTAGTGGTGGTTGTAGTGATGATTGTGGTGGTTGTGTTGTGATGGTAGTGGTGATTATGCTGGCTATAGTGGTGGCTGTGGTGGTGGTTGTAGTAGTTTTAGTAGTAGTGGCAGTGGTGATGTTGCCCTGTGTTGCCGTGGGGGATGGAATACAGGGCCTCCAATATGCAGGGTACTTGTTCTACTGCTGGAGACACACCCCTGGCGTTCACAAAACTGTCTGGAAAGCTGTGTTCACAATCATGATATCGATCCCTTTTGCAGAAACTCTTATTTTATTTATTTATTCATCTATCTATTTATTTATATATCTTTTGCGGGGAGGGGGGCAGGGCTCACAACTAGCATGCTCAGGGTTACTCCTGACTGCACTCAGGAATTACTCCTGGCATTGCTCAGGGGACCATGTGGGTTGCTGAGGATTGAACCTGAGTCTGCAGCATGCAAGGTAAATGCCCTACCTGCTGTACTATCACTCCGGCCCCAGTTGCAGAGAACTTTTAAAAAGTGAGACTGGCGTAACCCTCAACTCTCTTCCTGCCTTCACGGTGTGAATGACTTGAAAGGGAGTTGGCCGAGGGTGTGACGAGATTTCTGGATGGCCTGGCTCGCATCCCTGGTCGTTTCCAGAGTGCTAGCACATGAAAATCAAGGCCTCTAGGATGAACTGCAGAACCCGTGGGCCTGGGCTCCTTCTAGCGCCACGCCTTTTCCTTGTGAGGTTTAGAACTCTGGGAAGAATTCTCCCTTGAGGGGCTCAGAGGCTTCATCTTTCTCGTACCTTTTTGCAGTTTACCTGTTAGACAAAGTCAGATACTTCTGTGCCTTGTGCAACTAACCCCTTTCTGTGCTCGCTGGAGGCGTTCCCACGGGTCTGTTGACCCTAAGTCCTGGCCCAGGCCCCTCTCCTCTCTCTCTCTCTCTTCCTGCTTTGGCGCTGGTTGGAGACCTGTTGGCGCTGGTTGGTGAAAGAGTGCAGCCTTCCTGCCTTTAGGCCTACGAGATGTTCCTGGCGTCGGGGTCTTCTGGGTGCCCCAGTTCAACCTGGAAATGTCGGCCCCCAGAGGGTGAGGGAATGGAGAAGTTTGCCTCAGAGAGACCTTCTGGAGAGGGACAACACTTCTGCTTTCCACAGGAAGCTGTGTGTCAGGGAAGCTGTTTCTCAGCAGCAGGACTGTGGTGGAGGCCTGCGGGAGGAGGCCTGTCAGGAAGCATTACATCGAATGCCTCAGGAGGCCTGTCAGGAAACATTACAACGAATGCCTCAGGCTGTTATTTGCCTGCAGCCGCATCTCTAGCACCTGACATTTTCCTCAGGGCTTGTTCTCCCACCTTCCCCTCTGCCCAAGTTCACTTTGCCTTTGAGAGAGACTGGGAGGATGGAAACTGCAAGAAAAGATAGATTGAGAGAGACTGGGAGGATGGAAACTGCAAGAAAAGATAGAATCTAGTCCTCTGTGCAAAGCCCTCTGTAGTCAAGTCCCAGGCTACCATGGCTTCAGGTCTCAGCCACAGATAGATGTACCTTTGGAAATTCACCATCTGAGGGGGCCGGTCGTGAAACTCTTAAGCAAAACTCTTAAGCAGTTAGGAGGCTCGCAAAAATGTAAAACTCCAGCAATATGATGTTTTATCTAAACTATACTGGTAAATTGCTTTAGCTTATTTATTTACTTATCTATCTATCTATCTATCTATCTATCTATCTATCTATCTATCTATCTATCTATCTATCTATCTATCTATCTATCTATTTATCTATCTATCTATCTATCTATCTATCTATCTATCTATCTATCTATCTATCTATCTATCTATCTATCTATCTATCTATCTATCTATCTATCTATCATCTATCTATCTATCTATCTATCTATCTATCTATCTATCTATCTATCTATCCATCTATCCATCCATCCATCCATCCATCTATCCATCCATCATCTATCTATCTATCTATCTATCTATCTATCTATCTATCTATCTATCATTCTCTCTCTCTCTCTCTCTCTTTATTTAACTTATTTAGTTGGTGAGGAGCACATCTTGGCAGTGCTCTGGGCCATTTCCTTGCCGTGCTTAGGCCCATGTGGTAGGTCTTAAGGACTGAATCCACGGCTCTGTCGAGTACAAGGCCTGTCGAGCAGTCTTTCGCCTTTCCTCCAGCCCAGTATACCAGTTATGTAACTTTTTTTTTTTTACTCTTTTTGGGGTGATACACTTGGCATTGCTCAGAAGTCACTCCTGGCTCTGCACTCAGGAATTACCTCTTGGCGGTGCTACAGGATCATATGGAATGCTGGGGTTTGAACCCAGATCGGCCTTGTGCAAGGCAACCACCCTCCCTGCTGTATTATTTCTCTGGCCCCACTGGTTAAGTAACTTAAGCTGTAATTTCTTACAATTTCTTCAATTGTAATTTCTTCAATTTCTTGTAATTTCTTCAATTCTTTGGGTTAGAGCAGTGTTTTAAATCAAATTTTGTTTATTATAGCCCATGTCAAGAAACATTTTCTCGTTGCACCTGAATGTATACCTAGCTTTATTCAGAGAAAGAGAAAGAGAGAGAAAGAGAGAGACAGAGAGAGAGAGAGAGAGAGAGAGAGAGCGATACTGAGAGCAAAATGAGAGAGAGCAATGAGAGAGCAGTGATAGATTCCCTCCTGCTTCCTGATTTGTTGGTGGGAGCATGAGCTGAACATGCCTTTTGAGTCCGGCATCAGTAGAAAAATAGATTTGAACCCAACAATTTCATAAGCTCCAGTGCAATAAGGAGGTTCATTAAACAAATAGAAATGAAAGTAGTTTCACAATGTTATACCTTTTAGCTACCTTTTACAATTATATTAAATAACATCATTATGAAAGATGCTTTTATAACACAGAAGCCAAACTAACTGGTAGGTGACCTGATATCAGTTCTGAAATAAGATACTCACCTGAGGGACAGACCATCTTTGAGCTGTACTTTAAGTAGCATATTTAAACCACAAAACATTCACTGCAGTGTCGCTAGGTGATGGACGCATGCTGGTTATTTTCTTTTGGGACATCTTTGTTTCTGTGAAAGGAACACTGTTGCTGTGACTTTGACAGGGCTGTGGGGTGAGCTCAGAACTCAGCCTGAGGGGGAGTGAAATTAGGAAACTTTGGGGGCAAAAGATGGTCTTTGGGATGTATGTTTTCGTAGTAACTGCAGCACTGGCGTTGCTTGTAGATGTGATGCTTTTGAAGAAGCTTCTGCTTAGATGCAGCCAGGGCTCGGGCCTGCCTTCCACACACCTCCTGGAGGACTGAGTCAGGCAGAGTCAGTCAGATGCTGGGGCCTGTCAGTGTAGATAGTCCCCTGAGGGGAGAGGAAGGAGCCTCAAAGGAGGAACAGCTCAGACCGCACAGCTCAGCTGGCCCCGGGCCTGACTTGGCCAGATAAGGCTCTACCCGCATACAGGAGTGGAGGGCCTGGTCCCAGTTACTACATGTTGGATTTTATTGTGTAAATGAAGCGGGATCACTGAACCTTGTTAGTGGAAAAGCCCTTTTTCCCCATCACCATCAGCACTTTTTTTTTTTTTTTTCTGAGTCACACCCGGTGACGCTCAGGGGGTTACTCCTTGCTCTGCACTCAGGAATTACTCCTGGCAGTGCTCAGGGAACCTTATGGGATGCTGGGGATCGAACCCAGGTTGGCCGTGTGCAAGGCAAATGCCCAACCCGCTGGACTATCGCTCCAGCCTCCACCATCAGCACGGTTTGGGGCCACATCCAGAGGTGCTCAGGGCTTATTCCCTGGCTCTGTGCACAGGGATCACTATTGGTGTGACTCAGGCCGGATCCTGGCTTGGCCGCATGCAAGAACATCGCTCCCTGATCTGTCTCTCCCAACGCAGACACTCATCAGCTTTTTGTCTAGATTTTACTCGAGAGTCTTACTGTGACACTGCCCTGAATGGTCATTTTACTGAAGCATAAACAGCAACATTCACGGGGATTAAATCAGGGACCAGTGGGGCCGGAGTGATAGTCCAGCGAGTAGGGAGTTTACCTTGCTTGTGGCCAACCCAGGTTCGATGCCCGGCATCCCATATGGTCCCCTGAGTGCAGAACCAGGAATAACCCCTGAGCATTGCCAGGTATGACCCCCCCCAAAACCAAAAATAATCAATCAATCAATCAATCAATCATTTAACCAGGGACCAGAAAATAATACTGATTGCTGAGTTACATGCCATCAAAAGTTTTATCCTTCCCATCACTAGTGGATGGTCCCAAATGATAGTGGTGATAATGGAACCAAATAGTGTTGATCTTTCAGCTGAGCCGAGAGAAGATGGTTACAGTGAACCAGCATCAATGTGGTGGTAAGAAAACATGCCTGCAAGTTAGACAGATGTGAATTGCCCCCTGGGCCTCACTGTTTACGACTTTAAGCAAGATGCTTGTTCTCACCAAGTCTAGATTTAAAAAAGGGTGAGAATAACCCACCTCGGAGGTGTGTGGCTGCACTTGGCTGAACTAAGATGTCATCTCCTAGAACTGTTTCTGCATCACCGTGTCCCTGCTGGACAGACTCTGGGCTACTCTCTTGGACAGCCAGTCCTGCTTCTCCATGCAGCAATGGGGCGAGTAAGAAGACTGCACTAGGCCTGACTTGCTCTGGAGTCTGAGTTAGTCATGGCTTCCCAACGCAGCCTTGGGCCAGGTGTTGGAAATGGGCTTGGCTAGTCACTGTTGCCCAGGCGAGGAAGATGGCCAGGTGACCAGGTGGTCTCTGTACACTAAATGGGGGCTCTGGGGGGAGGTGTGTAAAAGGAGATAAGGAAAGGGGTGCACACAGCACACTGGGGATTGTGGAGAAGCTCAGAAGCGACCAAGGTGGGAGGGAGCCCGGTCAGGTGAGAAGAGTTGGGCTCCATGGGGCCTGCTTTGTCCTTCCGTGATCTGCGGGTGCTGGGAAGGAGCGTAGCCCTAGGGATTTGCAGTGTTTTATTTTGTTTGGGGGCCACACCCAGCAATGTCCAGGGGTTGCTCCTGGCTGTCCATTCACGGCTACAGCTGTGGTGATATCAGGGGCTGCGGATCAAATCCAGGCCAGCCACGTGCAAGGCACACACTCTACCCCTTGGCGCTCATCCCTCCGTCCCTGTCATTGGATGCGTGCTGTCAGGGTGCTTCACCTCCCTGGACCACACTGAGTTTAAATCCTTCACTTGCATTTATTTATTTCTTTGTTTGGGGGCAGGTGTTTGAGCCGCTCCCATTGGTGTTCAGTGGCTGTTCAGACTGGTCAGGAGTGATCCCTGGTCATATTGGGGAGTGTGTCTGGCACTACAGGATTGAACCCGGGTTGTGGCAGTCTCTGCCCCAGCTAGGCAAGTATCTTCTTTGCTCTATTAGCGCACCCTGAATTGTTTCCAAATATAAATAAGTAATTTTGACTTTTTTTTTTTTTTTGGGTCACACCTGGCAATGCTCAGGGGCTACTCCTGGCTCTCAACGCAGGAATTACACCTGGCCGTGCTCAGGGGACCATATGGGATGCTGGGGATCAAACCCAGTCGGCCGCATGCAAGGCAAATGCCCTCCCCTCTGTACTATTGCTCCGGCCCTTCTATCATCACCCGACAAGTTCAATTTCATAGCTGCTTTTTAAAATAGTCTTTAGGGGCCGGAGCAATAGCCCAGTGGGTAGGGCATTTGCCTTGCATGTGGCCAGCCAATGCCGGCCCAGGTTCGATCCCGGCATCCCATATGGTCCCGAGCACGCCAGGAGTAATTCCTGAGTGCAGAGCCAGGAGTAACCCCTGAGCGTCACCGGGTGTGACCCAAAAAAAAAAAAAAAAAAAGAAAATAGTCTTTAAATTAAAATGCCTCATTAAGTGAGGGTTATAATTTTGTTTGTAGGCCATACCCACTGGTGCTCAGGGCTATTCCCGGCTGTGCTCAGAAGACCGTGATGTGATGCAGCGGATCAAATCGGGGTTGGCTACATGCCCGGCAAGCATCTTAGCCCCTGGACTGTCTCTTTTGGCCCTTAATTGCAATTCCCCTTAAATTTCTTTATAAATGTATGGTCTTTCTAGCGTTTCTTAGGAAAAAGGTTTTGAATGCTTCAGAGAATGGCTCTCAGAACTAGCAGGTGTGACTCCATTCTTCCAGCACAGCCAGGATGATGTCAGGATCTGGCTTCTCCACTAGTCTTCAGCAAAGACAAGAGGTCAACCTCGGTAGCCAGAGTCACTGATTCTGCTAAGGGATGCACTTTCAGTGAGATCACAATCTGGAAAGCAGTTGTGTTCCATAGATTCTCCTAAAATACAGAAAAGGAGGAAAGGAGAGGGAGAGACAGATGTGGACCAGAGATATAGTACAGGGGAAGGGAGCTGGTACTGGGAGAGGGAGATTGCCCTGCACATGGCTGAGTCACGTTCAGTCCCTCATACCACATACGGTCCCTGAAGGTGTCCAGGAATCTCTGAGCACAGAGCCAGGAGTAAGCCCTGAGCTCCACTGGGTCTGGCATCTAAACAACAGAAAAACTAAGATAAAAGAAAGGGGGTGAGTAGATGGCTGTGAAGTCTGGAGCTCAGGCTTTGGATGTGGGAGCTCGGGTTCCACCCTGACACCACCCCCTCCGCTGAGCGCCACAAAAGCTCAGCTCCTGAGCTCTGCTGTGTTCCTACCCCCTTCTCCCACCCACCAAAGGGAGAGAAACAAAATACCAAAAAGGAAAACATGGTACATATGTTTGTTTGTTTGTTTGTTTGTTTGCTTTTTTGGGGTCACACTCCAGCGATGCTCAGGGGTTACTCCTGGCTCTGCACTCCAGGATTTACTCCTGGAAGTGTGTGGGGGGACCATATGGGATTCCAGGGATCAAACCCAGTTCGGCTGCATGCAAGGCAAACGCCCTACCCCCTGTGATATAGCTCTGACCTACATCGTATTTTTTATTTGTTATGTCACAGCACTTGTTCATTTCTGTATTTCTTCTATTTGGTAGTAGAATTCATGTTGATAACTGGCTTTATGAACCACAGTTTCTATTTTTTGAATGATTTTTAGTGATTTGGGCACTATGCTTTACAGTCACTATTTTTATTTCATTTTTTAGTTCATTTATAACAATTTATTTTTTGTTAGTTTTTGGTTTTTTTGGGGGACCATACCCAGTGATGCTCAGGAATTACTCCTAGCTTTTCACTCAGAAATTACTCCTGATGATGCTGGGAGACCATACGGAAACCCGGAAATCAAACCCAGGTCACCACATACAAGGCACATGCCTTACCTTCTGTACTACTGCTCTGGCCCCACAATGTATGTATGTATGTATGTATGTATGTATGTATGTATGTATGTACGTAAGTACATATGTATGTATATACGTATTTATTTATTTATTTTGCTTTTAGGGTCACACCCAGCGATGCTCAGGACTTACTCCTGGCTCTGCACTCAGGAATTACTCCTGGAAGTGCTCTGGGAACCATATGGGATCCCGGGATTGAATCCAGCTTAACTGCATGAAGGCAAATGCCCTCCCGCTGTACTATATTTTTTAATTTCTTTTTCAAAATTTATTTTTAAATGTACATTTATTTAGTATGTGTGTTTGGAGGGAAATATAAAAATTCATGAGCACCTGTGTCCTAGCCCAGCAATCACTGTCGGTCTCTCTGGGCAGGTCACAGACCAGAAAGGCGACTGGTCAGCCTTGATCTTGGGACATGAACTTGATTGCCTGGGAGCCCCGGGCCATCTGATCCAGCACCCTGGAGCCTGTTTCTGGAAGGAAACCAAAGCCTGAGATGGGCCATTGAGATAGCATGGAGGGAGCCATGTTTCGGGTTCAGATTCCAAGCCTATTCCTTTTAGCCATGGAATTCTGGTATCTTAGGAGCTCACTTCCTCTCTGTGGTTGGTCCAGAAGATTCCAGCCGGTGACGAATCAGAATCTGATGTGTGTAGTAGGTAGAAAATGGCGGCAGTCATTATTGTCTCTATTCTCAAAAGAACGTTGCTTAGGAGAGCTTCTGCCAAGCAATAAAACCCAAACAACGGCAACAATCACAAAACCAGAAAATAGTTTAGTGTTGCAAGACTGTGGAGAAGCCCTTGTCCTTTTCCAGTACAAATATCACATGGTGCGGTGGAATGAAGAGGGAAAGAGAAGAGCAGGACCTAAAGAAATTCAGCAAAATTACAGTATGACCTCGCACTTAGAGTCGGAAGCAGGGGGCAGAGATAGCGCAGGGGTCAGAGGTTTGCCTGGCATGCCACCAACTCTGCCACCACCTAATCTACTCTCGCCTCCCGGGCCAAGTGTGCAGAGCTGCGCATAGCCCTCAGGTATAACCAGGTGTGGTTCAAAGTCTTCTCCACACAGCAGAGAAATTAAGAATGGGAGAGCAGGTTCTTAAAGAGATATCCACACAGCCTTGTTTATTTACAGTATTATTTACATGCCTCCAATGTGGAAACAACTCTAGTGAATGAACAATGATGCATGTAACAGATGCACACAGTGGACTGTTATTCAGACTTAGAAGGAAATCCTAATGCATGTTCACTTGATCACTTGATCACTTGAATCCCGTTATTCATCGACTTGCTCGAGCGGGCGCCAGTAACATTTCCTTTGGACCCTATCACGAGCCAATGTAGCCCAATGGCATCTGGTTGATTCAGGAATATGAAGAGCCTCAAACCGTTCCTTCAGGATCTTAACAAGGAAGTCTGACCATCTTGTAGGTGGGCAGCCACGTGATCTTTTGACATCCCGTGGGATCCAGTCGGTAACGGCTCTAGTCCAGCGATTGTCTCCAAATCGCATTACATGTCCAGCCCATCTGATTTTCGATGCCTTGGCAAACGAGACAGCGTCCCTGATTCTGGAATAGCAACGGAGGTCAAAACTCCGGATTCCTTCTCTCACTTGAGTGAGGCGTGATATTCCAAGCATAGCTCTTTCGATTCCTCTCTGGGAGACCCGAATAGCATTCTTATCCTGCTTTCGTAGGGCCCAGGTCTCTGAGGCGTATGTTAATGCAGGGAGAACGGTGGAGTCGAAGAGATGTCCCCGGAGCCGGAGGTTCTTTGTCCTTTTAGCTATTTCTTCGATGCCTTTGAAGGCATTCCATGCCACTCTCTCTTCCTCCTGTGCAGCTCAGGTTTTAGGTTGTTCATCATGTTCACTCTCGACCTAGGTGCACATAACTGCTGCATTCAGAGATGTTTGCTCCATTGAGAGTGAATGGGGCCTCAGGAACTAGTTCATTTCTCATGAACATAGTTTTCTTCAGATTCAGCTGTAGACCTATCTTTCCACATTCTCGGTCAAACTCAGCCAGCATTTGTGCCGCTTGGCTAATGTTTGGTGTTATTAGAACAATGTCATCAGCGAAGCGGAGGTGGTGTAGTTGCCGACCATCTATCTTCACTCCCATTCCTTCCCATTCTAATTGTCTCATGATGTTCTCGAGGGTGGCGCTGAAGAGTTTAACCCAGAAAAGCCTTGAGAACATTATATTAAGGGAAATAAGGCAATCACAAAAGAGCAAAACTGTATGATTTTACTTACCCAAGCATCATCAAATCATAGGGAAGAAAGAATGGCCATTTCTTCTGAGGCAGAGGAAATGAGAAAACTGCTCAATGGAGATAGAGTTTCTTTTTGTTTGATTCTTTTTTGTTTGTTTGTTTTGAGCCATAGCAGGTTGTGCTCAGGGATTACTTGTGGCATAGCTTGAGGGGGCCATAGATGGTACTGGGGATAGAATCTGGGTTAACTGAGTGCAAGGCAAGCACCTTAGCCCCTGTACTCTCTCCAGCCCTAATGTTTCATTGTTTGCATGATAAAAAGAATTCTAGAAATGACTGATTGTGATTGTTGTATAAGAATATAATTTTTTTTTTTGCTTTTTTTGGTCACACCCAGCAATGCTCAGGGGTTACTCCTGGTTTTGCACTTAGGAATTACTCCTGGCAGTGCTCGGGGGACCATATGGGATGCTGGGGATTGAACCTGGGTCCGCCACATGCAAAGCAAATGCCCTACCTGCTGGACTATTGCTCCAGTCCCAATGTAATTATATTTAATGTTACTAAAGATTACATGTAAAACAGTTAAGTTACAAATCTTGTTATGTGTATCTTATACATAAGAGACATTTAAAATGAAAGACGCCTGAAAGACACTTAAAAATGTCTTTCAAGGAGCTGGGTTCAAAGGGCTGGAGTGCATGCTTTTGCATGCGGGCCATTCCATCCCTCGCCCAGCATCATCTCCTGAGAACCTGGGGAAGTAGAGCTCCCCCAAAGATTTCTGGAACATTGCTTGAGAGATGAGGATAGCCTCAAGATTATGAGTTTGATGCAGTGAAGTTTTTGTTGTGTTTAGGAGGCCACAGTTGCTGCGCTCAGGATTTACTCCTATCTCTGAGTTTAGGGATCTTTCCTGGAGGGATTGGGGAGCCATCTGGATTCAGCAAGGGTCTTACCTGCTGTGCTATCTCTCCAGCCCCACAGTGACCTTATTCTGATTGGGATTTGCCCACCAAACTGATTGGTGTTCATTTTTTGGAAGAGGAAGATGTCATATCTTGAACACTTTTTATTTAATGCAAACTTGTGATCTGTGACTGATACAATAGCAAAATGATTGTGGTATGAGAGAATAGAAGCTTTCAGCAAAGGTGTCCGAACTGTCCAGCCACAGGGTAGAGATGTCCTTGTCTGGCTTCTGAAGTGTGTAAATATCAGCTCAGTGCCTGCCTTACTGCCTTCTGGAAAAGATTTGATCACAGGACTATTATTTCTAGTCATGTATTACTAATTATAAATTATGCATTAGGAAAGAGTAAATTTCTGATGAAATTTATGAGCATTTGAGGGGACTTTCCCCCATTAATGCTTCAGTGAGGTGCTTTTCGCTTTGAGCTGAACTATATCATACTCATTTGATAAGTACAAAACCCAGAGATTTAGCTCAAAGAAAACTCATGTAAGCACCACAGATTACAAAGCAGAAGCTTGCCCATCCCAGCATGTCTTCCAATAGTACTTTCTCACCCTAAAGGCATCCACTGCTCTCTTCTATTTGTAGTTTTGTTTTCGATGTGTGTGTTTTTTAGCACTAATGTATAAAAATTGGAAATCAGATGTCACCGTCCTGCAGTGACCAGGTGCATTCGGGACCAATGTACGTTCTCCCGGCTGATGGACAGAAGGAAGAAGAGGTCCATAGGCTGCTAACAAGGGGGACGTATATTGGTCCCAAATACACCATGGGACCTGGACATCATGGGACTGTGACTATCAGACAAAGTCACCTGCTTTGGCATCTGGGGATTTGACTGTCCCCAGCATCTCTCTGTGTGTTGAATCACAACTGTTCAGTTAAGAGATGTCTTCCTGTTTTGTACACTGCTAAAAGTGTCACATGTGAGTTTGATCAGTCTTCTTTAAATGTCTTGCAATTCAATTTTTTAGTAAAATTAGTTGGCACTCTCCATATATAGTTTGTTTTTCTACTGTCTCTGCAGAGCTAAGCTATAAATGCAAATGTGTGGTCATAATAAGAGTAACTTCTCAGATCCCCATCTGATCACACATACTGCTGTGGCACAGCCAGTGTGGGCTCTGAGAAGAACTGGTTTTATGAACTGAGAAAAAGGATTCCTTTTCTTTCTGATGTGAAGGAACAGAGGACCCCATTAGTGACTGTTGGTTCTGCTTCCGGCAGTTTTGACATTTATTTTTGTTGAGAGTGGGAGAGACATAATTTGACCCCTGGAATTTATTCACCCAAGAAGTAATCTCCACTTATTCATCATCCAGAAACTATTTCTTGGATATCACTGCACATGAATATGCATGCCTGTGACTCACAATCATGTTTGCTCGAAAGAACAGGACGGTTCCAGATAGACTCAAGAAGCTCAACTGCTTTTCAAAAGCAGCAGGAGGAAGACACACGTCTCTTTCCCTTGGAGTCTAGAAGCACGCACAGGGCAGAGACTGGAAGGGTCTGTTTGCCTGTGTGAAGTCAGTTGATCTGTGGGCTTGGGCCCCACACATCAGGAGACACTGAGGCCACAGCTTGATCCCCTGCAGCCCTCAGCCCTGGCTCCGTCTTCCTCCTGCATGGTTGCTGGTGCTGCCACACCCTGCATTTTCGCCATGCTACTGGTGGTGGTCACTGATTGCCTCACAAGCTGTGAACAAGGTGTGAATGATGGAAATGGAAGGACTGAGAGTTAGATGGGGCAGCTGACCAGAACAAAATAATTTGTCAATGAAGGAGTGAGAATAGATGGATGATAGATAAGATGGTTCCATGGGCTGAGTTTATGCTCTGCGTGTAGGAGCCCCAGGTTTAGTCACCAATACCGCCTGACCCCAGAGTACTGCAGGGATTAAGAAGTGTTGGCCTCAGCATCACGAGATGTGAGCCTAGACAGAAGGGGAGGGGAGAAGTAGGGGAGTGGGGAGGAAAGATGAGAGACCGAAAAGGGGAGAGAAGAGGAGAGGAGAGGAGAGGAGAGGAGAGAAGAGGAGAGAAGAGGAGAGTAAGAGAAAGAAATGAGAAGAGAGAAGGAGAGGGAAGGAGACAGGAAGGGGGGAGAGGTCAGGGGAGGAGAGGAGAAGCTTTGCAGTTTTAGCTGTTTTCCCCCTCCTTAAAGAAGGTTGAGTGTGTGCTACCAACTAGAGTACTTTGTGAGCAGTGTGTGTTGGGTGTCTGGGAGCCGCTGTCTCGTCTGGTTAAAGACACTGAGTGAGGCACTGCGCTCCCATCTGCGCTAGCTCAGGACTTTCAGGGAAGTCGCTCAGCTCTCAAGACTCCTCCCAATGTGCTCACCTTCTATCACATCCAATTGCCACAGGATTGATGAAGGGATATACATGCATGCACCGCCCTGGAGAGATCCACTCTTGGCTCTACCTGCTGTATTATCACTCTGGCCCTCGACAGGCATATTTTTAATAGGCACATTTTTATTTTTTATTTTTTTTTCTTTTTTGGGTCACACCCGGTGATGCTCAGAGGTTACTCCTGGTTCTTGGCTCAGGAATTACTCCTGGCAGTGCTGGGGGACCATATGGATGCCGGGATCAAACCCGGGTTGGCAGCGTGCAAGACAAGCGCCCTTCCCGCTGTGCTATCGCTCTGGCCCCACAGGCATGTTTTTAAAGGCAAGGGCATTTGGTAATTGTAGTTTGGGTTTCATGCTAACAGTATTGTTTCCTCTGTGATTTACATGTATCCTTAAACCCCACCTCTACACCCGACGTGCCGGGACCCTGACCCTGACCCCTATCTTATAACTTCCCGTCCATTTTACTCCCTTTCCATGGTTTCTTTTCTTCTCTGTTCTCATTTCTATAATCTAGGGTCGAGGGTAATCCAAGTATCACTCTTTGGTACCTTGCATCCCTCCTGTTATTCTCTGTGCCACAGATAAGTATGTCCGGTATTTATCCTCCTTCTGGCTTGGTTCACTTAACATCATATCCTTCAGTTCTCTCCTACTTGCAGTGAATTGTGTAATTTTATCCTTCCTTGCAGCTGCATAATATTCCATTCTGTGTATTTATCACACCTTCATTATCTGCTCATCTGCCGTTGGGTACCTAGGTTGAAAAGCCTAACATTTGATGGGCTTCAGAGCAGCGTGTAGTGTGTCTGTGTGTGTCTGTGTGTGCCAGTGTGTATTTCTCTGTGTGTGCCAGTGTGTATTTCTCTGTGTGTGTGTGTTGTGCTTTTCCAGGTCCGTGTCTTTGTGTACTGTATTCAGTTCACTGCTGAAGGCCCAAGAAACCCCATTGTGTGGTAGGTCCCTTCCTGCCCCGGTGCCATTATTCATAGTTAATAAACAGGGAATAAAGATTTGCCTATTGTGACGGTGGAGGTCAGTGTCCAGGCTTCCTCTTCCTCTGCTCCCTTTCGGTGACTCCTGGTTGCAGCCAGCCCCCCCCCATGCCAACCAGACACTGGCTTTATAAAGCAGACTCCCTCATGCAGTCTGTATACATGAAAATTCCCAATTTCAGTTAAGGATGAGAAGTTTTCTCAATAGTATCTTGAAAGGATCCTCCTGCCTGCCATTATTTAAGTCACATACGTGCAGCTCGAAATCTCAATTTGCAAAACCACCTGCATTTCCCACTGACTTCTGAGGTTCTGACAGGATCGGACCTAACCATCTGGGGGCAGGATACACATTTCTCCGTTCTACCGACTCTCTGAACGAAAACTGCGCTCAGAACACACTCAGATACTCCCACATTCCTTTAGTAAGGGGATGAAGATTAACTTTGAAGATTAGCAATAGAATTTTTCTTTGAAGGAGCAATAAACACTAACATACAAACAGATGTGAAGAAACAGCTGGGTCCTGTAGTCCTGTAGTTCTGCTTGGCCATGTTGGAGTAAGGGTACAGTTCTCCCACCCCGGACTTCCTGGCGCTGCCCCGGGTAACTCCTGCCAATTGCATCTTCCTCTACTGCCAATGTTTATTTTTTGCCTGTTTGGGTCACACCCAGCGACGCTCAGGGGTTACTCCTGGCTCTGAACTCAGGACTTACTCCTGGCGGTGCTTGGGGGACCATATGGGATGCTGGGAATTGAACCCGGGTTGGCAGCATGCAAGGTGAATGCCCTACCCGCTGGACTATCGCTCGGCCCCCTCTGCTGCCAGTGTTTAGTCTTCTTTTCCGGATATCTTGCACATAAAATAAGACTGTAGGTGCTAGAGACATAGAACAGGGGTGAAGGTGCTTGCCCTGCGTCTGCACTTCCTGGCATAAACTCTTACGCCACCTATTATCCCACACACACCACTGCAGGGCACTCCTGAGCACAGAGCCAGGAATAGTAGTACTTGAGCACTGTTGAGTGGCCACAAAACAAAAATGTGTGTATAAGTATTATATATATTATATATATAATACTTATACATTTAAGTATTATATATTACATATACTTACATATTATATATAATATATATTTAATTGAACAGTATTTAATTTACAAATAATGGCTTTACTGAGAGATAATCCACACAGTTTACCATACCCAATTAAAGTCCACACATAGTGGGTTTTAGTATGTTCAGAGAGCTTTTGTGCCATCTCTACAATTAATTTGACATTTTTATCAGCCTGAGAAGAAATGCTGTCCTCCTTAGTGGTCATCCCCTCCTCCCCAACCCCCAATCCTCTTGACATAGACAGCCACTAATCTACTTTCTGTCTCCAAAGAATTTCAACAGAGCTGGTTTTAATATTTTGTATATGATTTTGGATGTTTCCTAGAGAGATATTTGCAGTTTTACTGATATCACTTTGAGAATTTCATTGAAGCCTACTAAGATAATTTAATCCTGTTTCAGGCAGAGGGAGGAAGGAGATGAGTTGCTCTTAGTAAGCCAAAGATAATCAAGTATTTTCTTTCCTTAAGACCTGCTCTAAAATGTAAAGTTTCTGTCCACTAGAATCCTCCAAGGCAGAATAAAAGCTGTTCGGGAAAGAACACTGAGAAGCTGGACTTTATTATTTTTTCTTTTTGGGTTACACCTGGTGATGGTCAGGGGTTACTCCTGGCTCTCAACTCAGGATTTACTCCCAGCGGTGCTTGGGGCACCATATGGGATGCTGGGGAATCGAACCCGGGTCAGTTGTGTGCAGGGCAAATGCCCTCCCTCTGTGCTATTGCTCCGCCCGAAGCTGAACTCTAAAGACCCAGTTTGCTGTAGTATGTGGTTCTGTGATCCTCTGCTGCTGACTGCGTGCAGTACAGAGCTCTGACCCCAGGCTTGAGTTGGGAGTGCAGTCTGCGGCCCCTGTTTGTCTATTTAGGGAATGGACATGGTCACAGCCCTCCATGGGCTATCACAGGCATCAGGAGAAGTGGGATCACTGAGGCAGTGCTCCGCTTCGTTCGTTCGTTCATTCGTTCATTCATTCATTCATTCATTCATTCATTCATTGTTTATTTATTTTTCTTTTTTGGGTCACATCTGGCAATGCTCATGTGTTCCTCCTGGCTCTGCACTCAGGAATTACTCCTGCTGGGCTCAGGGGACCAAATGGGATGCTGGGGATTAAACTTGGGTTGGCTGCGTGGAAGGCATGCACTTTACTCATTTACTATCGCTTCAATCTCAACAATTGTATTCTGTGGCTCTTTGTTAGTATTCATTAAAACTAAGTCAAGAAGTTCTTTTGGCTACAGAGACCAATCAATGCAAGGAAGACTGAAATCGTCCTCACTAAGTTTCTCCTTTAGCCATCACTATTCAACCAAACGCTCCTCTTGTCTGTGCAAGACACCAAGCTTTAACATTTCCAAGTCGAGTTCTGGCTCAAGCCCAAGCACATGTCTGAGTTCAGATTATGGTCTTTTCAAACTCACAGTAATTTCCGTATTGTTGCACAGAATACACTCCCTAAAGACTCTGATAACCAAAATGTTTACTTTAGCAAAAAGAAAAGCAAATATGAAATATTTGTTCAATCTCTATTATGTTTTGAATACACCTGCATAAATAATCAGAGCTGAGCTCCACAGACTTCATCCTCACATATTAGATGACATGAAAAGCTGTGAGATGATGGGTCGTGCCTCCATCATGACACTGATGTGCCCAAATGTAGACCCTGGCCACGAGCCGGGATCTCTGTCCACCGCCCCAAAGGATGTGTCCTTCATAAAGAACAGCAATTACAAGCACTGGGGCCAGAGTCTTACCACCAGGTCTGTCCCCAAACCAAAAATCAAACAAAATCCAATTGTTTTCTTTAGGCAGAAAAGCCTATGAAGAACAAGGAGAATGAGGGGCTAGGAATGGGTAGTTTTGACACACATACACAAAGGAAACAAATTTCTCTCCTCCTTTTCCTTCCCTCTCTCCTCCCCACTCGGCACTTAAAGGTGGCAGGACTGAGCCAGAACCCTCTGCATGCAAAACCTGGTTTCCAGGCCATCGAACTAATCTGAGCCCAGTGAGTTTCTTTCTTTAACAGGAAGAGATAGGGTTTGTTTGTTTTTATTTTTGCTGCCAACACAGTTCTTACTTGTTTTAATTTTGTAACAGAAAATAATTAATTTACACAAAAATAGAATAAAGATTGTAAAATTTTAAGCGTATAAGTTTATGTAAAAGCCTTCTAAGAAGTGTTATTGATATTCTTATTATTTTTTAATTTTTTTTGCTTTTTTGGATCACAACTGGCAATGCTCAGGGGTTTCTCCTGGCTCTGCACTCAGGAATTACTCCTGGTAGTGATCGGGGACCATATGGGATGCCAGGGATCGAACCCGGACCGGCGCGGCCATCCCCGGCATCCCATATGGTCTCCTGAGCACCACCAGGAGTGACTCCTGAATGCAGAGCCAGGAGTGACTCCCTGAATGCAGAGCCAGGAGTAACCCCTGAGCATTGCCAGGTGTGACCCAAAAAGAAAAAAATAATTCCTACTCCCAAGTCTGTCTTCACGCCTTACTCTCTGCTGGGGGCATTTTGGCAGATGAATGCTCAGGTGCTCAAGTGGAGGGCCGAGTGATAGTCCAGTATGTAGGGCATTTGCCTTGGATGCAACCAACCTGGGTTTGATCTTCGGCATCCCATATGGTTCTCTGAGCACTGTCAGGATTAATTCCTGAGTGCAGGACAGGAGTTATCCCTGAGCACTGCCAGGTGTAACCTGAAAAGCGCCCCCAAAAAAAAAAAAAAAAAAAAAGAAAAGGAAATCAAGTGGGTAGAACCAAAGCCAGAGAGCCCTCTACTCCTAATCCATTATTTGTATTTTTCCTAATCTGTCATTTGGTAATAATGTTTTTATTATGCTCACAGTTTAAAAAAAAAAAAAAGAACTATTGAATTGCATTGAAGATTTAAATGTAAAATTAAAGTTTTTTTTTTCCTTGACTTTTTGGGTCACACCCAGCAATACTCAGGGTTTACTCCTAGCTCTGCACTCAGAATAACTCCTGGAGGTGCTCGGGGACCTCCATATGGGATGCTGGGGATTGAACTTGCTCCGGTTGCATGCAAGGCAAACACCCTACCTGCTGTGCTATTGCTCCGGCCCCTAAAATTAAAGATTTAAAGTCCAGTTGAATTTGCCTGTGTAGTCTGTTTAAATCTGTGGTTGATGTCATATAGTGGTGGGGAAAAATAATTTCCTGCTCCCAGCAAAAGCAAGCCAAGTAACTCAAATCTGATTTTTTTTTTCTTTTTGGGTCACACCCGGTGGTGCTCAGGGGTTGCTCCTGACTCTTTGTTAAGGAATTACTCCTGGTGGTGCTCAGGGGACCATATGGGATGCGGGGAATTGAACCTAGGTTGGCAGCATGCAAGGCAAATCCCCTACCCACTGTGCTCAGGCTCACCAGTGTCCATTTCTCATCACCAATATCCCCAGTTTCCTTTCATGCCAGCGGAGAGGGAGAAAGGAACAGGGCATTGAGTGTGCGGGTATAGACATACACCAAAACCAGTCTCTTACAGCAATTAAGATCCATGCGTCTCACTGTCTGGAATTTTTGAGATCAAAATAGAAGTTTCTTTGTCTTCAATTATTTTTTCCTTTTGGATCACACCCAGCTATGCTCAAGGGTTACTTCTGACTATGCACTCAGGAATTACTTCTGGTGGTGCTTGGGGGACCATATGGGATGCCGGGGGTCAAACCTGGGTCTCTCGTATGCAAGGCAAACACCCTCCCCACTGTAGTATCACTTGGCTGGCCCCTATCTTCATTGATTTTTATTGTGGTAAAACATACATGACCTCACATCTCCATTCTTAGCCATGTGTCAGTGTCTCGTGGCACTGGGAACATTCATGATGCTCCACGGGCGCCTGCATGCACCGTCAACAGAGAACCTTGTGGAACTGGCTTCTCTGAAACAACTCAAAGTACTCTCACCAAAACACATGAAAGAAATGGCCTATGGTGAGGCAGTGACTCTGGATAGGAGACCCAGTCTTTTTTTTTTTTTTTCTGGAATATTCTTTTTTTTTAATTATTATTTTATTACACCACCTTTAGACATAGTTACAAGATGCCCATGCTTGAGTTTTGGTTCTACAGTGCTTCAACACCCATCCCTCCACCTGTGCACATCTCCCATCACCAATGTCCCCACCTCCCTCCCCCTCCCCCAGCCCACCTCCATGGTGGGTTCTATATCTCCTTTCTCTCTCTCTATCTCTCCCTCCTGCCTACCTTTCCTACACATTGTGGAATGTAGTATATTCTAGGACATGATTGGTTCCACTAGTTTGATGGACTGCGTGGCTCTCCCCTAGCCCAGCCTCATGGTCAACTGGGCTAGGGGAGAGCTGGCATTCAGCTCTCCCCATTGTGTCTGAGGCTCTGCAAGCTATGGCTGGTCGCCTCCGGGGCAGTTCCTCGGGTGGGGGGGGTACCGGGCTTGAAACAAGATAGAGAGGGGAAGGGGTGGCTCCAGTTCCATCTGACAAATGCCCAGTGACTTCCACTTCTGGGGGCCGCCTACCTGGGCTCAAACTCGGCTACTCTGTTAATCTGGTCTTGAGATCAGCGTGGAGACCCAGTCTTATCCCTCGTGAAACCACCCGGTCACGCAGAGCCCTTCTACCTCTGTGGTCCTGGGCATGTGTGGCAAGACCCCTCACCGGCTCCTGCAGAGACTCATCAGAGCCTCAAGAGCCCTCATTAACCTGTTTCTCCCACTGCTCTGAACTCACGCCCGAAGCATGAATGGTTCAGCTTTTCCACTTTCCCTCCCCCTTGACATGTGGAAGGAAGGTTTCCTGCAAGTGCTGAGAATGCCAGATGGCCTGGTGGCCAGGACACAACTCTGGAGTCTTTGAGGAGAACATGGCTCCACAGCTGCCACCAGTGTCTCTGGGAAACGGTAAGGAGACAGGGGGCATTTGGTCTGAAACTGGCAGCATCCACTTGCACTCTCCAGCCTTCTGTACTCCTGCTGAATGGAACAAGCAGGTTTTCCTTCCTTCCGGCTGGAGTCAGCTGATGGACGGAGTCAGCTGATGGACGCACACATCCACCCCGATGAGCCGCTTTCTGGCCTCACATACTCTGGCTTCCTGGTGAGCCAAAAAAAATGTCTAAATCAATAACACAAAGAGCTAGGGAGTCCCACAAACCTTTAACTCTCCCTCACCACTCTAAGAGTTGAAACAAAACCTTCAACATTTTCTTCTTTACAAACAATTCCTAAAAATGAGGAGGTAAATAAATTAATGGATGGATTCATTTCTATCAAATGATGCTGCTTAGGAAACCGGGCAATAAAATAACTGATGACTTCGTTTATTATCTAATGGCATGGCTTAGGCGTCTGGCCACCCCTGGTTTTCAGCTGTGTCCCAGCTGGTTCTCTGGCAGCCCTTTGGGAGGGGAAATACCTTAGTATGAAAGATCCAGCGGGATTTTGTGTAATTAGGGCTTCTAGCTCCGGCCAGCTACACAATGCACCATCTCAACTTGTATGTTCCCATTTAGATTTCATCTGGAGCTTTATGCTGGCCTTTCCTCCCAGTCTCAAATTTTATACGTTTTCTTTACGAGAGGACTGCAGGTTTACTTAAACAAAAGTGCTTGCTTAAGGCGAAAGGACCCCCTCTGTTCAGCCTGCCTTTTGGTTTTATTGTGGATAATTTAGTCTTATAGGAACTCTGCTTTTTATAGCAGCTATATTGGCAGCATTTCTGTTCTTTCATCTTTACACTAAAGTCTTTTTGTTTTGTTTTATTTTTTTGGGTCACACTCAGTGATGCTCAGGGGGTTATTCCTGGCTCTGCACTCAGGAATTACTATTGGTGGTGCTCAGGGATATGGGATGCTGGGGATTGAACTAGGGTTAGCCACATGCAAGGCAAACGCCCTCCGTGCTGGACTATTACTCAGGCCTACACTAAAGTTTTGAAATTTCAACTTTAAAAAAATTCTTTCTTTCTTAAGGTTTTGGGGTCATGCCTGGCCATACTCCGAATGACTTCTGGTGGTGCTCAGGGATTACTCCTGACCATTCTCAAGGACCATATTTAGTACTGGGAATTGAACTCTGGGACCAAGGCAAGCTCCCTACACACTGTACTACTTCTTCAGCCCCTAAGTTACAACCTGTAAACACAATGAAACTCCCAAATAACCCTACCAACCATCTCCTTTGTATTGGTTGACTCCCAGTCACATATAGTTCATGAAAAATAGCTTCTAAAATGTAAAAATAAAGACTACTTAGAATTTCAGGAAATCTCAATTTATGGTGAGTTCATTTATTCATTCCTCTGCAAGTAAACACTAAAGGACTATTAAATGCCAGTTGCAGTTCTGTGTACCCTGTAGATAGAAAGCACAGATTTTAATCTGATTTTCGTTCACACTGTGGTGCAACCAATTAATAAAGTTCATTATGTTGAAGCCAGAGAGAACATAGCAGGTGAAGCAATTGTCTGGCACACCACCACCCCAGGTTTGATCATAGGGACCACATAGGGTGTCCCAAGCCCCGCCAGAAGTGTACCTTGAGCACAGACAAGAGTAAACCCTGAACATCACTGGGAGTTACCTGTTACCAAAGTAACAAAGATACAAGAAATAACGAAAAAAAAAGCACTGTGTGGCTCTTTTCCATAGATACTCACATTATAGTAGGAAACAAAATGTGTTCCCTAGGTCAAATCAATATTGTTTGCTTCAAATGCCTGTAACCCCATATCAACTCTAATTAAGGGATCTGCAAGGGGTGAAACCCAAGGAGCTGTATTTTTAATAAGTGCATTGGTCATTGGAATAAACTGGCAAATCTGCAAAGCACTGGCTTGAGTAAAAGGATTAAAGTTGTTCTTTAAGGGGCTGGAGTGAGAGTAAGCGGTAAGATGCTTGCCTGGGCGAACTATAGCACAGCGAGTAGGGCATTCACCTTGCATGTGGCTGACCAAGGGTTTGATCCCCGGCATCTCATGGCTCCTTACTCCCAAGAGTAATTCTTGAGTGCAGATCAGGAGTAACCCCTGAACATCACTGGGTGTGACCCAAAAACAAAAAACAAACATAAAAAACCAAACAAAACCCCTTGCCTTGCTCACACTTGACTCTAGTTTGATTCTCAGCACATATGTGATTCCTCAAATCCCACCAGGAGTGATATTGAATGCAGAATCAAGAATAAACCCTGAGTACTGCCAGGTGTGACCAAGAAACCAAAAAGAATAAATAAATTTAAAGCTTCCTTGTTAGGTTCCAACTCCACCATAGGAATGAGTGAATAAACGAGAGACTAGAGGAGAAATGTTTGCACGAGCCGCGGGCTAACCAGAGTCCCCAACAGATATTAGGGTTAGGCAGGTTCCCTGGCCACGTTCAGGGCCGCCACTGACTCTCCCCCTCAGGCTGATGGACAAAGAAGCATGACCACCAGCTCTAGAAAATCTTTTTTTTTTTTTTTTTTTTTTTTTTGCTTTTGGGGTCACACCCAGCAATGCTCAGGAGTTTCTCCTGGCTCTGCACTCAGGAATTACTCCTGGCGGTGCTTGGGGGACCATATGGGATGCCGGGAATCGAACCTGGGCCGGCATGGGCGGGCCGCATGCAAGGCAAATGCTCTACCCGCTGGGCTATCGCTCCGGCCCCAGCTCTAGAAAATCTTAAGGCTTTGATTTTCTACTCACTCCTAACTCTAACTAACTCCACACACACATTACACCACACTCAAATCTGCCAGAGAAGGGTTGGGGGGTAGGGGAGTTACAAGAGTAAAGGTTCTTAATCCCAAAACAGTGAGGTGGAAAGGAGCTTCCCTAACCAGGGCAAAACCACCAGGGGACCACCTCCTTGCTCCAGGGCTATACCATGAAACCCCTGGTTTGTTTTTCGCTCATTCTTGGCAAGTAAACAGTCATTTCAATAATATTTCTGTCGTTTTTATAGAAACACAGTAAGAGAGACAGACATTTATCTAAACTGGGGTTAGGGGTGACCATATAGCCTAGAGTGTATTCCTCTTGCCAGATTGATCATTCCCAATCCCCTCACCTATCGATCCACTACTTATCTTTGGGTCAGAACAGAACTTATTCCTTGCCTCAGAATATTGTGTAAGACACGTAGTTGTCCCATGTTGAGGCCAGAGTGATCTCTTTTCCTGGTTCTATCCACTCCCATGGTGGGACCCTCCTTTTGTTGTGTGAGGAAATAGAATCAATCCAAAGGCAACTGAGGTTTTTATGAGGTTCTCAGGAGTAGCTGATGATGGGTGCCCGGAAGTAACTAATTCAGAGTTAATTAACTCATTAATGCAACACCTTAACTGTCTTCCTCTGTGTATATATAAAAATCCTTTGAACAAACATAAGCATATGTAAAGGACCTACCAGGAAAGAGAAGCAGCCCTTAATTTACAATACAAAACTCAGGGCTAGCAAGTAGTGCTTAAAATAAAGAGTATACCAACACACAAGAATCATTTCATTAGCTAAACACTCCAGCAAAGTTGGTTGAGTGTCAACCACTGGGTATGGTACTGTCCTGGGCATGGAGCTACAAATATAAGAAATTCAGAAGTAGACGGGACAGGGAAAGACTGTGCAGTTCTGCTTGGAGGAACAGGATCAAGGCATCCAGGGCCTGGTACTTGAACTGCTGCTCTAAGGTGAGATATCCAGGAACCGAAGCAGGCAGAAAGGCAGGAGGGGGTGCCAGTGACTACCCATTGGATTTCCACGACTGGTCTGTAGGATGGGTTGGGGGGGATGAAGGGCTTTATAAAACCAAGTGGGAACATTAAAGTAAAGGAGTTATTGGCCAAGCAAGGAGAGGATTGAGAAATCAGAGGGCGGAAGTAGTTGTTTGAGGGGGAAAGTAATTGGAAGAGTGACCCACAATTGTGTGTGTGTGTGTGTGTGTGTGTGTGTGTGTGTGTGTGTGTAGAGAAAGTTAGAGAGAGAATGAGGGGCCGGGGGGGGGGGGAGTAGTCCTACTACCCAGTAAGCCTTTTAAGTACTTAGTGGGAAAAATGTAGAGACATTCCCTTAAGATGAGAGCTGGTGAGAGAGATATTCTTATTTTCTAGCATCAAGTCTTGGGATCCTTTGGTGTTGGGGTTGAGGACTCAGGTCCGCTTAGTGCCTTTAGCGAGCCTCTGTTCTCCCCACAGCCTGTCCTTCCCACTGCTACAGGGGCTCCAAGATTCTGCCACCTTTTCTGAGGCCTCTGTTGCAAGGCCTTTGGGCAGGGAACCAGATGATGTTAGCAGCTGTGTTCCTGCACCCTCTTCCCATTCATCTCTTTCACTTTCCAGGCATTTCAGAGCCAAATCAAGCAGAGTCAGGAGAGATGGAGGAGGTACCATTCTTTTCAATCTCCCTGCTTCATTTTGTTTGACGGTGGAGTCAAGCGCCAGATAAACTGGACAAGATGGAGTTCAGGACCAGCTGAACCTTTTTGTTTGCAGGGGTGGTTCATACTCGGCAATGCTCAGGGGTTACTCCTGTCTTTGCACTCGGAATTAGTCCTGGGGTGCTTGGGGACTGTATGGGATCCTAAGGATCAAACCCAGGTCAGTCGCGTGTAAGGCAAGTGCCCACCCACTGTATTCTCTCTCCATCCCCAGGACTTAAAATGGGCTCTTGGCCATCTGTGTTTGTGTCTGGGGTTTCACCTGCTTTGTGTCAATAGAATCTAATAATGTTCATTTAAGCTGGGTGAGTACAATGGGTTACGTTAATTAGATTAAAAAGTAAGAATTGATAATGTTGTCATGTTAATTATGGGTTGATGATGGTTGTGGACTCTGTAAAGACTTATCTAGTATCTGTTCTTCCTTCGTCAAATATGTACTTATTTCAATTTCCATCCATTTCCATCAATTTCCATCAAGGACCACTGCCTCACCCATTCCCTGTCATTCCAGAATTACATACTGCCTGCTTTTCTCATTACACTTACTGTTTTTAGTCTGATCTTTGTTGAGTTTATGTACCACTTTCCCAGATACCCTTGATTCTCCACTAGCCAGCTTTAATTATATTAACAGTATTTGTATAAATATCTTCTATTAGATTCTTATTCTTGAACCTTGGTGCTTCTGTGAAATCAGAACAAAAGAATAAATGATTTGAGTTCTTGGGCTAAAAAGGCTGACAGCTGGAATTCTCTTTTCCTTTCACTTCCTCAGGTCCTTGCATCTAATCCTTCAGCCTCACTGCTTGATTTGTCAGGTAAAGTTCAATTCCCAAATCTGTGGTTCTAGAATTTGCATGAAAACCCTTTGGAAGTTTTGTTCAAACCCAGATTTCTTTCTTTCTTTCTTTCTTTCTTTCTTTCTTTCTTTCTTTCTTTCTTTCTTTCTTTCTTTCTTTCTTCTTTCTTTCTTTCTTTCTTTCTTTCTTTCTTTCTTTCTTTCTTTCTTTCTTTCTTTCTTTCTTTCTTTCTTTCTTTCTTTCTTTCTTTCTTTCTTTCTTTCTTTCTTTCTTTCTTTCTTGCTTTCTTGCTTTCTTGCTTTCTTGCTTTCTTGCTTTCTTGCTTTCTTGCTTTCTTGCTTTCTTTTCTTTCTTTCTTTTTTTTTTTTTTTTTTTTTTTTGGTCACACCCAGTGATGCTCTGGGGTTACTCCTGGCTCTGCACTCAGGAATTACTCCTGGCGGTGCTCAGGGGACCATATGGGATGCTGGGGATCGAACCCGGCCAGCCGCTTGCAAGGCAAATGCCCTACCCGCTGTACTATCGCTCCGGCCCCTCAAACCAAGATTTCTGGTTCTATCCCAGAGGGTCTGATTCATCAGATCTAGAGGAAAGCCTGGGAATTACATTTCTAACACAGTCCCCAAAGATGCTGACACTGCTTAGATCACCTGAGATAAGTCTTTTGCTGACTTAGAAACTGAGTGAGCCCATGAGGAGCACATAACATTTCCCATATAGATATAAAAAAAAAAGTTTGAGACTAATATCCAAGGCCAGGCAAAACATGGACCAGGAGGACTTATCAATGCTTGGAATCTACCACAAGTGTGTGGGAGTCAGAGGTTAGGTAAGATAGAGAAGGGACCAGTGTGCTAATAATTGTTGGAAATGGTAACGCCACACTAGAACTGAGAATTGAACGTAAGCAAAAGGATATACATGATAACCCCTAAATGCATGTATTGCAAGCCAATGTGTTAGAGAAGAGAGGGAGAAAGAGAGAGAGAAAGAGAGAGAGAAGTGTCCAAATGTCTGCCATAGAGACAGGCTGGGGAGGGAATCTGGGGACACTGGTGGTGGGAAATGTGCATTGGTAGAGGGATGGGTGGTAGAACACTGCGTGACTGAAATCCAATCATGAATAGCTTTGTAATTGTGTATCTTACAGTAGTATAATAAAAAGTATTTAAATCAGTACTATAATACCTAGATGCTAAAGAATTCTGAATCATTCTATCTTATTTGCTATCATTGTCATGAATAAAGTTGCTACTCCATCCTTCCATCCATCCATCCATCCATCCATCCATCCATCCATCCATCGCTTTTTGGGTCACACCTGGCGATGCTCAGGGGTTACTCCTGGTGGTGCTCAGGGGGCCATTTGAACCCAGGTCAGACGCGTGCAAGACAAACACCCTACCCGCACTATCGCTCTTGCCCCAGTTGCCAATTTTTTAATTAAAAAAATTCCCATGTAGATATTTGTTTCTGTCTGTTTATGCTCTGGGCTCTCAGTTGTTCTGTGATTGCTCCTGTAATGTTTCTTCATCTACCTCAGAAGCCCTTCCCTGACAGCCTCTGAGCTGCTCACACCCAGTCACTGAGTGCAGGAGTGAGTAGGCAGCCTCACTCACACTGTGTTTCTTTTTCTTTTCTTTTCTTTTCTTTTCTTTTCTTTTCTTTTCTTTTCTTTTCTTTTCTTTTCTTTTCTTTTCTTTTCTTTTCTTTTCTTTTCTTTTCTTTTCTTTTCTTGTCTTTTCTTGTCTTTTCTTGTCTTTTCTTGTCTTTTCTTTTCTTGTCTTGTCTTATCTTTTCTTTTCTTTTCTTGTCTTTTCTTTTCTTGTCTTTTCTTTTCTTTGTCTCTTTTCTTTGTCTTTTCTTTTCTTTTCTTTTCTTTTCTTTTCTTGCTTTTTGGGTCATACCCGCTTACACTCAGGGATTACTCCTGGTTCTTCGCTTGGCAGAGCTCGGGGTACCATAAGGGATGCTGGAGATGGAACCCAGGTGGACCGCATGCAAGGCAAACGCCCTTCCCGCTGTGCTATCACTCTGGCCCCACACTGTGTTATCTGAAGTGTAAGTTCTCTACCTCATTCAATTTCCTTCCTTTCTGCAGCATACCCTATAGAGCAAGTGATGTTTGCCCTGAGCATGCATACCCAATCTGGCTCCATTGCTTTCTCCCTCTGTGGTCTTGGAAGAACTGCTTTATTTTTCTGTGAGCCTGAACTTTCTCATCTGTTAAATAGGCATAGTGGCAATATCCAAAGAGTTGTTATAAGGATTGAAAAATCAAGAAATCCATATAAATGCTTGACATACTACCGGTGCCGATAGTGAAGATTTAAATAAATAAATAGTAACTTTTGTTAGCTCTCACCAAAGTAATATTTAAATAGGGAAAAATGTTCCTCTTGGATTAGAGATAATGGCAGTTACCCAACCTGAGCAGTGTGCCTGACTTAATACTACTTACTTTTACCTTTAAGTAGAAATGATCTTGTTTTTACACAAGTCTGTAAAACTTACAAATAGCAATCTCCCCAAAATGAAACAAAACAAACATTTTAAGGATAAAATGGAGTAAGCTTATGATCTTTCAGATGAAGAAGAGGATATTCATTTAGCAAGTTCCTTTTGGGGGAGGAGGGGAGCTTTTGGGGTCACACCCAGCGATGCTCTGGAATCACACCTGACTCTGCACTCAGGAATTACTCCTGACAGTACTCGGGGGACCATATGGAATACCGGAAATTGAACCCAGGTTGGCTGCGTGCAAGTCCTGCCAATGTGCTATTGCTCCAGTCCCACAATTAGCAAGTTCTTACTGTACTTCACAGACTCTAGATATGATACACCAATCTTTATGGGGGGGGAGTAGTTGGGTCATACCGGTGGTGCTCAGGCTTACTCCTAACTCTACTCTGGGATCACTCACTCTGGCGGGCGTGGGGAACTGTGTAGGGTGCTGGGGACCAGACGTGGGTGGGCTGAACACAAAACAAGTGCCTTAACCACTGTACCATCTCTCTGGCACCTTCTTTATTTTTTTCTAATAGTACACTAACTAAAAGTATAAAAAAAATCAGTGGTATCTTATGTAATCAGAGAATATTGAAGTTTTAAGTCAGTATCAGACAAACATGGATAAGTGCTCACCACATACATGCACATTTGCACATGCACACAGATACATACACAGGCTCATCCACACCCATGGACACATACACATACTCACATGTAGACACTCATGCAGTATCAGACACACGTGGACAATTCCATTTTATGGTACATTATTCTTTGTGACAGTCTCATTTGTTAAAGAGAACTGGTTTTAACGAAACACCATTCTATTTATTTATTTTCAAGGGAAATGGGGGAGAATGTGGGGAGAATTTGTAAATACACTGAGCGTCCACATCTCAGTAATTAGAGCCAATGCTCCAATTACCCACCAATGTATTTCCCACCACATGTTCTTAAGCAGCTGTTTCCTCACTCAGGCGTAGAGCATCATCAGGGTCTTCCACCTCTTCTGGTCTGCATCAGATGACTCTGGGTGACTTTGGTGACAGATGCCATGTTATTGCTCTAGAAGGATGTGTGCTAAATGTCGCTGACAGAGCAGTGGAGACACATTTACACCCGAGGACAGTGATGTGCCTGCATGCTGAGCCGTTGCCTGCCATAGGCAGCCTGTCTATGTGATGAGTTCTGAGCTCTGGACACTGTGGGGGGTCTCGGGCCCTCCTCATGCTCTGTCCCAGTGCCCTTCACAGAGGAGGCACCGCCCGAGCTCTGGGTCTTGTCGAGGAGTGAGGGTGTGGTGCAATGCTCTTTATTCATTTCTTTATTTTGCTCTTTGGGTCACACCCAGTGACACTCAGGGGTTCCCCTGGCTCTGCACTCAGGAATTAGTCCTGGAGGTGCTTATATGAGATGCTGGGATCAAACCAGGTCGGCCGTGTGCAAAGCAGGCGCCCTCCCGCTGTGCTATCGCTCGGCCCAACATGCTCTTTTACTCTGCACAATGGCTAATGCTAACCTTGGGCTTTGTGTGTGTTTGTGTGTGCGTGCATATGTATATGTGAGCATGTCTATGAATGCATGTGTGAGTGGGTCTCTGTGTGTGGATATGTGGATGTGTGTGTAAATGAATCTGCTTGCATGCATGCGTGTACATGTGTATGTCTGTGGCCATGTGTATGAGTACATGCATGTGGCTGTGTGGTGTGAGTGTATGTGAAGGTGTGTATGCATGCCTGTGTGTCTTCTGTGCATGAATGCATGCGTGTGTGAGTTTGCATGTGTGAATGTGAGTACATGTGTGTCTATGTGTACATATATGAATGTGTCAAATGTGTCTGTGTGTGCATGTATTTTGTGAGTGTGTGTAAGTGTGTGTGTGTATATGAGAGAGTGTGAGAGAGAGAGAGAGAGCAAAAATAAAAACTCAGGTTTCTGTTAGTTTGGAGTAATATTTGAAGTCAAAGGAAGTTATTTTGAATCTGTGTGCACTAATAATATTTTGTCAAGCTCGTGGAGATGAGAGCAGGGAAAGGGGAAGCTAGAATCAAATTGATAGTGTGAGGTAAAGAAAAGAGAAGGAGGGGCCAGAGCGATAGCACAGCGGGGAGGGCATTTGCCTTGCACACGGCCGACAAGGGTTCGATCCCCAGCATCCCATATGGTCCCCTGAGCTCAGCCAGGAGTAATTCCTGAGAAAAGAGTCAGGAGTAACCCCTGAGTGCCACCAGGTGTGACCCAAAAAAGAAGAAAAAAAATAGAGAGAAGGAAAAAAGTTCACTCAACATGCACACAGGGTGTTTAGTGCTCATTAACGTGAAGAGACAATATTCTCAATTCCTTGAAGAGTGGGGAAATGCCAATTTCTGCTTTCAGTATTGCTTATAAAACGTGCTCAGCAAATGAAACGATTCCATAGTTGTAGTTGTATACAATTGGAACTGAGAGGGCTATTTTGTTTAATGTATTTGTTTGTGAGTCAGAAGATGTACCACCACCCCCAAAAAAAAAGTTATGGAACATGTGTGAAATATTTACTCTGTATGAAAACATTCTCCCTTGGTTTTTGTTTGTTTGTTTTGGCTTTTGGGGTCATACCCAGTGATACTCAAGAGTTACTCTGGCTCTGCACTCAGGAATTACTCCTGGTGGTGCTCAGAGGGACCATATGGGATGGCGCGTGCAGAGCACACTCCTCCCCTCTGTACTATCACTCTGGCCCTTTGCCCTTGTTTTTTTGATTTGAAATTCTGTTTGATCCCATAAATAGGATGAATTTAAACTAGATAACCTGTCATGTTTGCAGAAGTTCTTTGTGTTTCCGTGGAAACTTCCTCCAGCTGGTTAAGCAATGATAGAAAACCATTGGAAGGAAGCTGAGGTGTTGTACAAAGCGGAAGGAAGAGCTGAGCGAGCAGCAGGGGAAGACCAGGTGGACTGCGGGCAGTGGACTCTCCCTCCTGCTGCTCCTCAGCCACACAGGAGACTGCACGGCTGTTTTCTTCCATGACCTGTCCAGTCCTCAGTGACCAGCGAGCCCGGCACTCTTTCCTGGGCCTCGCTTTTACGGTCTTCATTGTACCCTATAGCCATACAGGGACTTATTCACAGAAGGATTCCTGGGCCCAGCCCCATAGATTCGGATTGAACTTGGCCAGGGTAGAGCCAGAACACGTTGCTTTCCACTGCAGCACAGGTGACAGAAACAGAACGTGCTGCTGAAAATGTGTTCAAATGCTCTAGGACATTAAGAAAAAAGTTGGTATTAGAAAATAGCACACATCCATTGTATGACTGAAACTCAATCATAAGCAGCTTTGTAAATGTCTATCTCATGGTATTATAATAAAAAGAATAATAATAAAAAAGCAATTCATCAGTAAATGCGCGAGATGAGAGCCTACTACTGAGAGTATACCACCCCACATGGTAGAGCCTGGCAAGCTACCCCTGTCGTATTTGGTATGCCAGATACCAGTAACAATTATAGACCTCATTCCCATGACCTGAACAAATAGTTTGAGGCTCTTCGTGTTCCTGGAGCAAGCAGATGCCCTTGGGCTAAACTAGCACACGACAGGTCTTATGGAGATGTTACTGGTGCCTGCTCGAGCAAATTGATGAACAACGGGAAGACAAGTGATACAAGAATAATATAAAAAGGGAAAGTGCACATTAGTGGTATTGATAAGAGCCATCGCTGACTGGTGACCTGGTGACTTAGCTCAGTGATCCCTTATACTGGCCTGCAGGTTGGCTACTCAAGTCAATGAAAACTTCTCCCAAGTTTGACCAGTCGCCTCAAGGTCCAGGTGCCCAGAGAGAGTCCAGGTGCCTCAGAATAGGGATATTGAAGACAGACCAAGACACTTCCCAGAGTGTCCCTCCGGGCTAGGCAATGAACCAGGAGTGGTGACTTCAGAGCAGAGGGTGACCAGAGGAAGAGATCCCTGATAAGGGGACTGGTGACTGGGACCAGGATGATCATACAATGGGAAGGGTATTTGCCTTGCATATGGCCAACTCAGGTTCCAGCCTCGGTATCCCATATGGTCCCATGATCCTGCTGAGAGTGATCCCTGAGCTCAGAGCCAGGAATAAGCTCTAAGCGCCATTGGTTACACGCCACCTGCCTCAAACCCCCTGTTCCCCACATTCAAGAGTCCTGGTGAATGTGGGTGATGTTTCTTTTCTTTCCTTTTTTTCTTTTTGGGTCACACCCGACAATGCTCAGGGGTTTCTCATGGCTCTGCATTCAGGAATTACTCCTGGCGGTGCTCGGGGGGACCATATGGGATGCCGGGGATCGAACTTGGGTCGGCCGTGTGCAAGGCAAATACCCTACCCACTGTGCTGTCGCTCCTGCCCAGTATTTCTAAAGAGAAGATATTTTTAGCAATAGAGATCGTGGAAAAAGAGGATATTAGTTATTGCAAGAAAAGCAGAACTTGTTGATCTTTAAGGCTACTGAAATGTGGAGAATGCATATTAAAGACTGAACTTAAATGTGGTTTATGAAAAGAGAAAAAAGAAATAGAAGTGTGGAGGGCTTAGAGAGATGTGCAGTGGGTGGGCTGGTTGCCTTGGATGTGGCTGTTTCCATCCCTGAGTCCCATCGGTGTGGCAAAAGAGGAAAAGAAAAAAAAATAATAAAGGTGTGGAAAATGACATTTTCTTTTTCTTTTCTCCCTTCTGGGACCAAATATTATTTAGTGTTCAGGAGACATGAATAAGAATTAACTGATAATATATACGTATATGAAAAAGCTGGCATTGACTGAACTTCCCTGAGGGTTCTAGAAAGCTTCTCTTCAAAAACAATCTGGAAACTGATTTTTACAGGAAGGATGGCCCTCAGGCCCCTGCGGGTTCGAAAGCAAGAATCTGAAATTCTTTTGGGCTTAACCTTTAGGCAAATCTAGCTTCCTGGTTTCAGCAAGAGAAAACAGACCCACCAAAAGAAAAACCCAGGCCCGTGGGAACAAGGCACTTCCTCCTCCCAGGACCGCTTGAAAGCCCAATGCCTACCCTGTGTCCCTTCCTGCTCAGCGTGAGGCCGGCAGGCAGCCAAGAGGCTAAGGTTCAGTGAGGACAGAGAAGCGGCTTCTGATAAGTCCGTGAGTGCCCACTGCCGGGGGGTGCCAGACTGGGCGGGCCTGGACCAGAGCCCCGATGCTGGCACACCCAGCGCCGCCGGCCTGCTTCTCCTCTATGAGCTGGCTGCCTGCCTGCTCTGCCCTGCAGCTCTCCGTGGCCGGAGGCTCAAATGGTGAATTCCTCATTTTCCACTTGTTTGGTGACTAAGTCCAAGAGAAAAAAAATGTCAAAGCCGACTGAAAAAGAAGTATCTGCAAACCCCGAAGCCTGTTTTCCTGCCAGAGCTGGGAGAGTGGGATGCAAAGAGCCAAAGGAATGAGCAGATTGAGGGAAGAGCCGAGCAAAGCCCTGTCGGAACTTCATTCAGTTTAGTGGCGCTGGAAGCAAGGAGGGGCTCCCTAGAAGCTACTTGGAATTCTGGAATCGCCATGTTTTAAATACTAATGGAAGCCACACACATACTGGACTGGAGCCACTGTACAGTGGGAAGCACACTTGCCTTGCAGACGGCCAAGCAGGGGTTAGATCCCGGCATCCTGACCACCTCAGGCTGTGACCCCCCAAATCAAAATTAATTAGTAAATTAAAAAAAAATTTATTTTTTTTTTGCTTTTGGGTCACACCTGGCAATGCACAGGAGTTACTCTTGGCTCTGCACTCAGGAATTACCCTGGTGGTGCTCAGGGGACCATATGGGATGCCGGGGATCGAACCTGGGTCAGCCACGAGCAAGGCAAATGCCCTACCTGCTGGACTATTGCTCTGGCCCCAAATTTTTTAATTTTTTATTAAAAAAAAAACACACACATAAAGGTTCTTTGACTATTTATTTATTTATTTATTTACTTACTTACTTACTTATTTTTATGTTTTGGGGTCACATCCAGCAATGCTCATGTGTTGCTCCTGGCTCTGCACTCAGGAATTACTCCTGGCAGTTCTTGAGGGGCCTTACGGGATGCCGGAGATCTAACCCAGGTTGGCAGCGTGCAAGGCAAACACCCTACCTGCTATACTATCTCTCCAGCCCCTTGTTGGCAATTTTATTGAGCAGTTTTGTTTCTGCAAAACAGTCAGATGAGTCTTCCACATACTTTTAATAGTGTCACTCTAATCCGACTTTTCTTGTGTCAGATTAGACACAAGAAAAGTCCTTTTCCGGGGAGGGGAAATTGAAAGTAGCAACACTTTGTTTACTTGCTGGAGGTGAAGCATTTAACGGCTGCCATTTCATCAAATCCACACAGTAAGCCTTGAAGGAGCGTTACCTACATTCATAGGCCGATAAAGTGAAACTTACTTAAGTGCCTTGGTGAAGTTTATGTGGTTGAATAAACAAAGGAACAGGGTCCGACACAGATGACCTCATCACAAAGCTCCTTGCAATCACTTTTTGGAGCAGGATTTTTGTAGAAACATTGAAAGTACCATATGATACAGCAATACCCCTGTTAGGGAGTGATCCAAGGTGGATGAAAGCAGTAATTATTTACTATTCTTTTAGAGCAGCATTATTGACAGAAACCAAAACATGAAGGCAGTAGACTCTAGGACAGGTGACAGAGTGAAGAAGCTGCCGTCCTTATCCTCAGTGGAATGTGGCTCTGCCACAAAAGGTGAAAGCGTCCTTTTGGGGACAAAATGATGATCTTCAGGTGATTGTGCTAGGTGACGTAAGAGAGGAAGTGAAAGATAATTGCTATATGGGGTCACTGTATGTGGAATATAAATAGCCAGCATACACAGATGTCAAAAACAAACAAAGTCTGCCATTCAGATCAGTGCTGGTATAGCAGTAACGGAGAAGAGATGGGATGAAAAGCGATGGGTCTTTTCAATGGTGGAAAGTGCTAGAACCTCGGTGAAGGGAGTGGTAAGTAATTCACACGCACAGGGATCAAGTTAGTTGACTGAGATTCCATAATCTGTAAACTGATAATAAATCGATAAAAATATAGAGGCTTTCAGCCCCAAATGTTTGAAAGATCATAAATTCTCAATTTATGGTGGCGTTTTTGTTGTCACCTTGTAGCTATGTCTGAAACAAAAATAATACAGGTGACTAACATTAATTATAAATCAAGTAGATGGTGGCTAAGTTTGACAAAAGTTTCTACTTACGGAATTGTTTCTGGGGACAAATCTAGTCCAAGGAAGTTTGAAGTTCAATTTAAATTCAGCTACCTGTGATGTATTCGATATGCCAAAAACAGTAACAGTAATAGACCTCATTCCCATGACCTGAACTAATGGTTTGAGGCTCTTCGAGGTCCTGGAGTGAGCAGATGCCCTTGGGCTACACTAGCATGACAGGGATGAATGGTGACGTTAGCACCGCCTTGAGCAAATCCATGAATAAGGGGAAGACAAGTGATACAAGACAAGTGTTGTGGTGCTGACTTCCTGCCTGGGTAGTGGTACTATGCAATTGTGATGAGGGCCAGGGTGGTCCACAAAGCAGAATAGAGAGACTATTCTCTCTGTTCTCTCTATAGGAGTAGTCAGAGGAAGAGAAGGGTGTGGGCGCTGCAGAACCAGGAAGGACCAGGTATGAAATAGGCTTTGGAGGGTAGGGCAGGTTTGCCTAAGTGGGGAGAAACCAAGATTCAAGGTTAAACACAACAGCCATGCTGATGTGACAGGGACCGTCTGTGTGAAGTAACCAGGAGAGAGTTAACCAGAGCAGCTGCAAGGCTGTGACTGACAGTTTGAATATTTGAAGCTTTTTCTGTTGGCAAAATTGTGTTGTTGATACGTCTTTTTTTTTTTTTTTTTTTAGTTTTTGGGTTATACCCAGCAATACTCAAGGGTTGCTCCTGGCTCTGCACTCAGGAATTACTCCTGGTGGTGCTCAGGGAACTATATGGGATCCCGGGTTTTGAACTCAGGTTGGCCACCTGCAAGGCAAACACCCTACCCACTGTGCTATTGCTTTGGCCCCAAGTTGATACCAGTCTTAGAGGTGACAGTTGAATAGCAGCAATAACATAAATAAGGATTGCACAGCCATTCAGTATTTGTTTATAGAATACATGTCAGCACCAAGCTCTGTTTCTGCACTGATAATACAGCAGAGTGCCGAAGAGCGCTACAAAAGGGGCGGGAGCAATAATAAAGTTGACCCAGGCTCAATGCTTGGCATCCCGTATGGGTACCTGAGCCCTTCAGGAGTAATTCCTGAGCACACAGCCCGGAGTAAGCCCTAAGCACCATTGTGTGTGGTTCAAGAACAAAACCCAAAAACGAATGGACAAGAGACCCTGAACTCAGGGGTCAAAGAGATGGCACAGAGGCTTTGCAATATGTTCCCCCAAAGCATGCTGGTAGGCTTCCTGTTCTGCTTCACATTTATACAAGCAGAGAAACATGATACTGAAGTAAACTTGTAGTAGGGCTATTGAGAAACCTTAAAACAGCAGGGAAGAGGTGGAGAGGACAGAACCTTTTCTAAGGACTGTGTGGATGTGTACATTAGCGTAATCAGGTAAATGATTTCTAAAGGATTTTGAATATAGAGTAGCATGCTGAAAATATTAACTAAAGATGCACCATCATGAAGGGGCAGATCAGAGGCACCAGCTAGAGGGGAGCCTTCAGCAATCCAGGACCTTTGCACCCAAAGTGAGTCTTTGTCCTTAACAACATCCTCTAGGGTTGAACAGGTAGGGGTGGACAGGTAGTACGAGGTGTGGGCACTTGCCTTGCATGTGACTGCAATAGAGAAAATGGTTCAATTCCTGGAGCTGCCAAGTGTGGCCCTAGTGTGCCACCCAGAGCGTTCCCCCAAAATAAATAAATAAGGAAGTAAAGGACTGGAGTGATAGTGCAGTGGGTAAGGCACTCACCTGCACATGACCAGACCGATTTAATCTCTGATGCTGAGTAGATTCTCCCTCTTTCCCCCTCCACAACCCTGAGTTGTGATGATTCCCTGTGATTCCCTGAGCACAGAACCAGGTCCAAGCTGTGAGCCATTGCTGGGTGTGGCCCAAACAAAAAAAAAAATGGGGCCAGAGAGATAGAACAGCAAGTCAGGTGCTTGCCTTCCTTGCACACAGCCCACCCGGTTTCACCCCCCCAGCAACCCATATGGTTCCCTGAGCACTGCCAGGAGTAATTCCTTAGTATAGAGTCAGGAGTAACCCCAGAGCATCACCAGGTGTACCCAAAAAATCAAAATAATAATAAAATCACTTGTATCACTTGTCTTTCTGTTGTTCATCAATTTGCTTGAGTGGGCACCAGTAACATCTCCATATGTCCTGTCGCAAGCAAGTGTACCCCCAAGGGCATCTGCTTGCTCCAGGAACAGGAAGAGCCTCAAACCATACCTTCAGGTCATGAGAATGAGGTCCATAACTGTTACTGGTTTTTTGGCATATCAAATAAAACATGGGTAGCTTGCCAGGCTCTGCCGTGTAAGTGGTATACTCGCAGTAGAAGGCTCTCATCTCAAGCATTTACTGATGAAACTCAAAGGGAATGATCAGGTTTTCTCTTGGGTGGAGCTCTGAGGAGCTGTGGAGTCTGGATGTTGAGAATGACTGACTTCATGGTGTGGGGGGGTTGCTCTAGCTTCTTGCTAGGCTCACAGGGATGACAGGTTTCAGCTAAAACCTGCCTAGAACTGTATCACTTGTATCACTTGTCTTCCCGTTCATCATTGATTTGCTCGAGCGGGCACCAGTAACATCTCCATATAAACAATAAAATTAAAGTGGGAGAAACACAGCAGAACACACTTTATCTGGTCAGTATCTTCCCCAAAACCTTGAAAACAAACCCTGTGCCTTGCTGACGCCAGTGGGACTCCACATGTCGATTCTGAAGAATATACTGTGAAAAGGACCTCATTACAATCAGGCATGGAGGAAGAGCTTGGAGCATAACTGTGTTTCCCTTAAGACTTGGATATCCTCAGAGACACCCCTGTGAGTCTGCTGGGCCTCCTGCTATGTCTGTAGAGTTGTGGAACCATCTAGCATTTAGCCAAGAAGAGATTAGTGTGTGGGGAAACTGTATAATACACAAGCTGCTTCTGTAATTTCTCATTTTCTACTTCTTTTTTCTAAACATTTTATCCTTCCACCTTCCCCTTCCCTTTGCATGGTTGCTACAGTCTGGACTTTGTCACAGTGTTCACTGGGTTCTGCTCTCCTCTAGGCTCACGTCCTGACTTGGGGTTCGGGGTTACACCTGTTTGAGGCTCTGGCCTACACCTGGCCACCACGTGCTTAGAAATCACATTTGGGATGCAGCTCCAGCTTCTCACCCGCTCCAGCCACTTTCTTTTTCTCAGTGTCATCAAACCTCCCTTAGACCCCTAGGGGACCCTATCATTTGTGCATCTGCTCCTTATCCTGTTCTTACTTAACTACCGTATTGATTACTGGCTTGGACAGAGCCTTATTCCTTATGCAAATAGGCATGTGTCAATGGAGGGCCATGTTATCAGTTGTACTTTGCCTGGTGATTTTTATAAGCCTAACTATAAATTACTAATTGTGCCTTGCATTTATCACAAATGAAGAAAGAGAGAAAAGAGATGGAGAACCTGCCACGGAGGCAGGCCAGAAGAGAGGGAGGGAATCGGGGACATTGGTGGTGGGAAATGGGCACCGGTGGAGGGATGGGTGCTGGAACACTGTGTGGCTGAAATCCAAACATGAACATTTTTGTAATTGTTAAAAAAAACTAAAAATTCATTATGTAAATGAGGAGAAACATGAGGAAAAGAGTCTTAAATTACTACAGTTTACTTTAGGAATTCTTAGTTGCTCTGTTTATAAAATTTTCCAGGACAGGAATAGAGCTATACAAGGCAGGGACCTTAAGTTAGGCTCTTAAAGTAATTCTCTGCAATATTATGTTTAATGATGTGATATCACTAACAGTCACATAAGTACAAGTATTAAATCAAGCTCTAATTTATGTACAAGCTGTGTTTCAATGATAATAGAAATAAACTATTGTTTTTTTTAAACAATCAAATGACTCTGAATATCTTCTTATAAATAAAGATACTAAGGAAAAAAGAAAGACTTTTTTCCTTAAAAAAAAAACTACTAAGTGGCACTGGATCTCGAGTCCCTATAAGTTATTTTCTCAACCCTGGATTGTAGAAGTTTGGGAATTCAGTCAAGATGATTTGATGAAATCCCATTGGATTTTACACTACAATTATGAAGTCAGAGCAGGTTACCGCCTGCCCTTCAGAATGGAAAAAACAATTGGGCTGGGCTAGAGAGATAGTCCAGCAGTTGGGCTGCCCTAGGTTTGATCCCGGCACCACATATGGTCCCCACATCCCTAGAAGTGATCCCTGAGCACAGAGGCGGGAGAAGGCACTGAGCACAGCAGGCTGGGTCCAAAAACAGAAACAAAATAATAAGAAAAGAAACCACTGGGTATTGAGAAAGAGCACTTGGCATGGATGGTTCTCAGCAGAAGTACTTTATGCTAGTAAGGTAGTTCTAAAATTATGAAATGAAAGACAGAGTTATGTGGATCTGTGCCTAGTCTATCTGCTTTAAAAATCAATGTGTAATTTTTTTTTTCTTCTTTTGCTCTTTTGGTTACATCTGGCAATGCTCAGGGGTTACTCCTGGCTCTGCACTCAGGAGTTACTCCTGGCGGTGCTCAGGGGACCGTATGGGATGCCGGGGATCAAACCTTGGTCTGCTTCGTGAAAGGCAAACGTTCTACCTGCTGGACTATCGCTCCAGCCCCAATGTGTAATTTTTAAAATGTTAACTAAAAGTTAGCAATTAGCAGTTGTAGGTTTCAGAGAGAATGAGTGGGAACTACAGAGTTTCCCAAATAGCTTCCTGTTGGCTCTGTTCCCCTAATAGTCAGCATCTGCATTTGTGTGGTCACTGGGTAGGACCCATGAGTCATAATCAATCATTAACAACAAAGTCCACAGTTTTCACTAGGGTTCACTCTTGGCACTAAATATTCTGTGGGTGTTTTTGGTTTTTGAGTTTTTTTGTTTTTTGTTTTTTTGCTTTTTGCCCTAGGGTTGCACTTGCTTGTGACAGGACTAATGGAGATGTCACTAGTGCCCACTAGAGCAAATCGATGAACAATGGGAAGACAGTGATACAGTCATTGCTTTTTGAGTCACACTCGGCGATGCTCAGGGGGTTACTCCTGGCTCTGCACTCAGGAATTACTTCTGGAGGTGCTTGGGGGACCAGATGGGATGCTGGGGATAGAACTCGGGTTGGCCATGTGCAAGGTAAATGCCCCACCCACTATACTATCGCCCCAGCCCCCATGATAGCTCATTTCTGTTTATCAAAGAATAGTGTGGTCTCTATGCCCACCGTTTATTCATTTACTCACCGAAGGGTCTCTTGGATGTTTCCAAGTCTTGTTAATCATGAAGAAAGCTGCTAAAATATTCATGCACCGGTTTTTTGTGTAAACTAAATTCTTTAGTTCATTTGGGTAAACAAAAAAAAAAAAGTGGGGCCTGAGGCGATAGCCTAGCGGGTAGGGCGCTTGCCTTGCACGAAGGCGGCCTGTGCCAAAAGAAAAAAAAAAATGTGATGAAATTATATCACGTATTTTAGATGCATAGAACACGCAAGCTATTTTGCAAAGTGGTTAAACCATTTTTGCATTCCTACCAACACTGCATGAAGTCTTTTGTGTTCATCTACTTCTTTTGCCTTTGGAGCTATGTTAGTTTGGATTTTTTTCCATTCTAATATGTGTACATGTTATCTTGTTATATACACCTACTGTTCTTTCATGACGTGTAGAGTTTAGCAACTTTTCAGATGCTTATCTGCCATCCCCTGTCTTTTTTGGTGAAATGGCTATTCAGATATCTTCCTCATGTGATTGGGTTGTTTTCTTTTTCTGATTTTTTTTTAAGAGCCCAGTTTTGCAAAGATTTTCTCCAAATCTATGTCATGACTTTGGATCCGAAATGTTTTACTTAATGATAGCCAACATTTTCTTTTTTTTTTTTTTTTCCCAAATTGTGCTTTTTGGGCCATACTGGCGGTTCTCAAGGATTATTCCTGGCAGTGCTCAGGGGGTCATAGGGATGCCAAGGATTAAACCTGTGTCAGCCCATGCAAGACAAATGCCCTCCCCATTGTACTGTCACTCTGGCCCTTCATGTTTTCCTTTCATGGATTATGCTCTTAGTGTTGTACCTAAAAAGTTGTCATCAGGGAGAGGAGACACAGTAGAGCAGGTGAAGCTTTTGCCTTGCATCCTGCCAATCAGATTCAATCCCCAGCACCACCTATGTTCCCCATGCACCAGAAGGAGTCGCTCTAATCACAGAGCCAGAAGCAGCCACTGAAGCACCCCGGGGTGTGGCTGAATCCAAATTGTTCCCAAGCTCAAGGTCATCTATACTAACATTTCTCTCCTGGGGCTCATACACGCTCCTGTCAGTCCTCAGGATATTTCAGAGGGCCACAGCTAAAAGTCGTGTGCAAAGAGGTCACAGCACAGGATGAAGGGAGCTGACTGATGGGACAAAGGTCCCAGAAAAGAATCATGGTTGGAATGGGGTCACGGTTGGGAAAAGGTTGGGAAATATTAATCTCTATTCTCCTATGTGCAAATAACTCCTTCTCTCTCTCTCTCTCTCTCTCTCTCTCTCTCTCTCCCTCCCTCCCTCTCTTTCTATATATATATAATATATACATACATGTACATGTACATAACAACATATGCACAAGTGCGTGACAACAATGTCTTTGTCAAACCCTACAAAATTAGAATATTTTAGCACCATTTTTGCCCTACCCGCTGGACTATAGCTCTGGCCCCATTATTTCTTTAGTTCATATGTAGTTTAAAACTAAGTTTCATCAGTAAATGCTCGAGATGAGAGCCTTCTACTGAGACTATACCACCTACACGGCAGAGCCTGGCAAGCTACCCGCGTTTTATTTACTTGTTATGCCAAAAACTAGTAACAATTATGGACCTCAGTTCCATGGCCTGAAGAATGGTTTCGGGCTCTTCCTGTCCCTGGAGCAAGCAGATGCCCTTGTGTTACACTTGCTTGTGACAGGACTAATGGAGATGTTACTAGTGCCCACTCGAGCAAATCGATGAACAATGGGAAGACAGCACCATTCTCCTAGTGAGGAAATTTAGACATCTTGTAGAAATTCTATATTTTATGTTTATTTATATTATGTATTTTTGAGTTAACAGTTGTAAAATACGTCAGGTCTGGGTCTCTATTGAGTTGCTTATGCACATTTGTCAAAAATCAGTCAACTGGGCTGAAGCGATAACCCAGCGGATAGGGCCTTTGCCTTGCACACGGCCGGCCCATGCCAGCCCAGGTTCGATCCCGGCATCCCATATGGTCCCCTGAGCACCGCCAGGAGTAATTCCTGAGTGCAGAGCCAGGGAGAAACCCCTGAACATGGCCGGGTGTGACCCAAAAAGCAAAAAAACAAAAAAATTAGTCAACTATATTGCTTTTAGGTCGGTCTTGGGGCTCTCTTTACCGTTTATAGTTTACTGTTTGTTTGTTTGGTTTGTTGGTTTTGAACCACAATCAGAGATGGTCAGGGCTCTGTACCACTGGCTCTGTCCCCAGCAATCTGGATGCTCAGGGGACCATAAGGGATGCCAGGGATTGAAGCCTGGTTGGTCCCATGCAAGGCAAACACCCTGCCCGCTATAATATCACTATGGTCTCCATAATCTACTTTTCAGTGATTTTTTTAGGGGGGTTACTTTTCTTGAAAATAAAATCTATTAGTAATTAATTTTTTGTTTGTTTGCTTTGGGGGCCATACCTGACAATGCTTGGGGCTTACTCCTGGGATTGTGCTTAGGATCACTCCTGGCAGTGCTCAAGGCTCCATGTGGGATGCCAGCAGTTAAACCCAGGCCTGCTGTACTCAAGATACCCTATCCTCTATACTATTTCTCTTGCCCTAATTACTAATCTTGATCTGACTTCTTTGAGTCTTAAATTATGTGTGTAAAACCAAGCAAGAAGAGTATTAAGTATCAATTTTGTTTCTAGCCTTAATTTTGTGATCAACAATTCATTTAACTATATAGAGAAATATATATAATTATGCATTTGTTTATCACTTTAAGAGTTAAGTCAGCTTTACATAAATCTCTGTAGTACAATAAAAGCTCACAGTAATAGTTTTTAATAATAGTCTACTCACAAACAAGTGGTAAGCAAATAGATCATTTCTTAATGTTTTCATTTTGTTTCATAAGACTAATTTATATTTAAGTCTAGAGTCAGAAGATTTCTTTTCCCATAAAATATTTCTATGTCTATTCTAAGAAACATCAAGTGTGTGTTTGTCTTTGGGAGGCATTCCCCGCATGAGTGCATGTATGCACGTGTGTACAGAACAACTGTATGAGTGTATATACACATGCGTGTGTGCATTCGTGTGTGGATGGGACAAGTCTATGGGATAAGGTTAGGGGTTATGACCCTTACATTTTGTAAACAGCATATAATCATTCGTTGACCACTAACAAAGCATATTTTCTCCTCCAATCTGTAACAGAAAAATGTCACTACTTCAGGTTATCAGGTATCAGGGCTTCAGGTTTCCTGCATCTGTGACAATCAGATTTTATTTTAGACATTTTTGGTCATCACAGTTGGTGACAAGGAGGGCTACAGCTGCTGTGCATAGGGCTTACTCCTCTCTCTGTGCTCAGGGAGCACTCTCGGTGGAATCAGAACTGTATGCGGTGCCAGGGATTGAACCTAGATCAGCTGCATGGAAGACAAGTACCTAATCCTCAGCTTTATCTCTCCTGCCCTAAGACTTGTTTCTTTTAGCTCTATTTTAAAAACATGCATGAATTTATTTTTGTGTGTGCTTTCATGGTGGTGGCGGGGTTGGGGGAGGGCCAACGCTGATGATGCTCAGGGATTACTCCAGGCTTTGCATTCAGGAATCACTCCTGGCAGTGCTCGGGGATCACAGGGATGCCAAGGACGAAACCCAGGTCATATGCATGAAAGGCAAGTTCTTTACTCACTGTTTTATCTCTCTGGCCCCCAAAATATGCATGTATAATACCCTCCTGCCATGTCTCCAAATGGCACCTCAGTGTTGATGACTCTAAAATGAAAAAAACTAAAATCTTAAGGACCGGGAGATGGCCCAGTGACTTAGGCCCTACCCTTGCAAGCATCAAAGTGAAGTTCAGTCTCTAGTGTTGTCTGCTTACCTCAAACTCAGCCTTCTTGGATAGCAATAGAGGACTGATTTCTAGCCCAGCAAGTAAAGCGTGCTCAGGCCTTGCCCGCAGTGTGATCGCAGAAGCCTGAGCACAAGGACTGCAGCTGAAGGTATATGACACCCCATGGCTCCCAGCAAGCAAGAGCACAGGGAGGAGGACAACAACCACAAGTGCAACCCCAGTGGGCACAGAACTCTGTGTGTGTGTGTGTGTGTGTGTGTCCCACTCATTACAACAGTAAAAGGAAGGGAAAGGAGAAAAGTTTAATTTAAGTTGTTCTTATTTAATTGTAGAAGCCCCAGAAACACATTGAAAAATGACCGAATCATTCTTAACATGCTGGAACTTGAGTTTCTACACAGAAACTGGAATGTGTCAACCTGGGCTTTGTTTGCAGATCCGTTTGTCAGGAAAGAAGCGCAAACAGAGAGATCCTGAAAGTGGGAGGGAAGTGAGGGATGTGTGAGAAATTTCTAGAAAGATACAAAAATCTTGAGATTCAAATTTAATAGTAGAACACAAAAGTCAAAGAATTTTTTAGAAGTTAGTGTAAATTCTAACACCCGCCAGGGCCTGAGAGATAGTACAGCAGGTGGGTGCTTGCCATGCACACAGCTGAGCCAGATTTAATCCCCAGCACCATGAACAGTAACAATAACGGGACCTCATTCCCAATGAATAGAGACGTTACTGGCGCCCGCTAGAGCAAATCGATGAACAACAGAAGTGACAAGTGACCATGTATGATCTTCAAATCCTGCCAGGAGTAATCCTTGAATGCAGAGCCTAGAGTAAGCCCTGAGCACAGCCAGGTGTAGCCTCCCCCCAAATCAAAAATAAATTCTAAAACCATGATTGTCGGGGAGCTGCTGGGGACCACAGTAGTATCAGGGATCAAGTTCCCTTGTCTCTTCATGGGCCAATGCCAGACGGACAAAATACATGTGTCCAGCACAGTTCCAAAAGGCTTTTACTTATCACCGGCAAATAAACTCTCTACTAGAGTTCTCTAGACCTATAGTTGCTGATCAGACCTCTCTGACCATGTGCTCAGTCCAAGATGTCTCCCACCAAATGGTGGCTTCTTCCTCAACTCTGTTCCTTTTATTCCCCAAAGCCTGCCAAAGGCAGAGAGCCAATATCATTTCTCCCTAGGCAGAGCCGTATCATCGAATATCAAAAAGCCAGCTTTTAGGTGCAGATGCTAGGAGGTGCCACACCTCTGCTTCAGGTCTAAACAAATGCTCATGCTAGAGCCTCGTCCCTTCCTCCCAGATCATCTCTTATGCCAACACTGTAGAGAGGGGGCTGGTATAAAGAAATACCTCCAAAGATGTATATTCATGGGGGGGAATCACATCATAATTTTTAGAATATGAGCTCCATGTATACTAGGCGCTTATTTCTAATATCGTTCTACTCTGCTCCAGGCTAATTTTTTTTTTTTTTTTTTGCTTTTTGGGTCACACCCGGCAATGCTCAGGGGTTTCTCCTGGCTCTGCACTCAGGAACCACTCCCGGCGGTGCTCGGGGGACCATATGGGATGCCGGGGATCGAACCTGGGCTGGCATGGGCCGGCTGCGTGCAAGACAAACGCCCTACCGGCTGGACTATCGCCCCGGCCCCACCAGGCTAATTTTTAAGTGTCCTGCTCTTTGTTTACTGAAAGGGTCTTTAAGAGTATTGCTTCACATTATGCTTCCTTCAAAAATGGTGTCTGGGTAGACACAGGACTCCCGGTATGCATTTTGGGGGAGATAGAAGCTCCACTTTTTCTTCATGCTCTGTGGGGTGCCTATTGACATATGACTGGATGTATGCATTGGGGGGGATATTCTTCTGACTCAAAACCTCTGCAGTCCCCCCTAAAATTTCAACAGGCTCAAACAGTTTCTACTGTTCGGGGCCGACACCCCACCCCCTGTGTAAGAATCCCCACATAAAGGTTAGTGGCTCCTCCAGCTTCCGCCACACAGGGCCTGGGCACGTGCCATGTCCCACTGTCTGGATGCTCTCGAAGCCACTTCCTGGCTCACTCTGTTGCTCCACGGGCATTAATGGTAGACGTGCATGAGAAGTAGCCGTTGTGCTATTCCCCAGAACACCTTCAGCCTCTGCTTTCTCCCTTCCTGTAAATCAAGAAGAAATTTTTTGTAGATCACAACCTCGTCCTTTCCAGTAAGAGCCTGAGGGCCCAGACTTAGTCATAGACTACAGATAGTCTCCATAGTAAAAAGGCAATGCTATCCATAAATAAGCAAAAGATGGCTTCTGCCCATACCATTGGAGCAGTTTCTGGCAGGTTATTGAAGACCTCGCTCTTGATGGCGAATTCACAAGGAAACAAGGAGCTGAGGGATTATCACATCACAAACAAGACATTGCTCTTATTCATGTAGTATTTCACCCAAAAAGAGAGGGCCTTTGCTTAGAGGCTGCTCAAACAACAGAACTTCCAGGCCAAGAGGGAAAGCACAGTGGCTTTCCGGGAGAGTATTTTATTTGAACTTTTGTTTTCTTTTTTTTTTTTTAAATATTTTTATTATACTGCTGTGAGGTATACAATTACAAAGATGTTCATAAGATGTTCATATTTGAGTTTTGGCCATACAGTGTTCCAGCATCCATCCCTCCACCAGTGCCCATTTCCCACCACCAACGTCCCGATTCCCTCCCCCTCCCCCTAGTCTGCCTCTATGGTAGGTTCTTTTTTTTTTAATATTTTATTACACCGCCATGTGATATACAATTACAAAGATGTTCATGCCTGGGTTTCCGTCATACAGTGTTCCAGCACCCATAACTCCACCAGTGCCCATTTCCCACCGCCAATGTCCCCACTTCCCTCCCCCCCCCCTAGCCTGCCTCTATGGCAAGTTCTTTATCTCTTCTCTCTCTCTCTTTCTCTCTTCTCTTACACATTGTGGATTGCAATACATACATTTAGAGATTATCATGTATATCTTTTTTTTCCTATATTCAATGCTCAGTTCTAGGCTGGTATTATCACTTTTGACAAATATTAGCACACTGTTCCCTTCTCTGTCTTACCTAACCACTGATTCCCACATGTTTTGTGGTAGATTCCACCTTTTTTTTTTTAATTGAAAGATGCTCATGTAGAGCTTTGGTTCTACAGTGTTCAAACACGCACCCTCCGCCCAAAACCATCTCCCATCACCAATGTCCCCACCTCCCTCCCCCTCCTGCACCTCAACCACTTGGCGGGTTCTGTATGTCATTTCTTTCCTCTTTATATCTCCTTCCCAAAAAACTTTCCTGCTCTTCGTGGAATGCAGTGCATTAAAAGACATTACTGTTTCAAGCGGCGCGCGACCTGGGCTCCGAACTGGCTTTGCTCTGTTGATCTGGTCTGAGGCAGTTTCGCAGCCGTCCGGACAGCAAAAATGGTGGCTAGTGTGATAGGCGAGTCTCATCCGGCTGCTTCCGGGACCCCAGAGGCGACGGGCTCCACTCCCAAAACCCATCTGTCCTCCTCGGGGTTCCATGGTCAGCTAGGGCCCGGCACGAGCCGAGCGCCAGCCTCCCCAGCCATCCTTGGGGCCCTGTCTGATGGCCCGCATGCAGCTCCCGGGCAGGACCACCA